>CM040913.1:20576743-21001743 GCA_023029165.1 Gobiocypris rarus
GTCTAAAACCTTTTAACTTATTCCAGACGGCATCTTCAAATAATTGACTAACTGCGAGACGGCAAACAAACAACAAAGCGGCGGTTTAGACTAATAAACTCACTGCTAGTCGGATATGTAATCAGATTAATGATGTGTGATGATATGCATTTCAACAAAAAGCAGTGTAGCCCTGGTCAACATTACCTTATTGCTTTGATCAAATGAATTTAATAGAACAAGGCAGTGCATTTATTTAAATCCTTCACAGCCATTCCATACATGGCAGAGTTGGTTAAGATTTGCTGCAAAGATTTTGATTGATATATTTGCATTTTGTCTGGGTCTGTAAATGTGTACAGATGCCAAAAACACCCTCAAGGGGATGAGCGAGAGAGAGAGAGATGAGTTGGATTGGTTGGTATGTGGTTTCTAACCACAGCTGTTGACTTTGAGATCATAAAAAAATCCTTTGAAAAGTTTAAAAATGTATTTCTGTGATTTGTAGGCCAGATGCGCTGTGTTTATCAGCAGCCACTGGCATAAATTTGATTAAGGCAATAATTTGTAGCAATAAAGAAGGTGATGTTTGAAAGATTCTTGTCCCAAATGTGCTTTTACCGCTAAAGAAATGGCACTTTTTGATATGTTTAAAGTTATGTACATAGATGATGACTTAATGGCTTCTGTGACCAAAAAATGTTTGCAGCAATCCACGCAAATATGCGTCAGTATCATGTTCTTATCTGCCATTTGTTTTATTAGAATACATAATCTTTGTCTTGTGTGTTTCATCAAGCAAACTGTTCAAGTGCCTTTCAGAGGAGTTTCAGAGGATCCTGATAGTGGTTTTCTCTTGCCCCGGGCCGACCTTTAACCTTTAAGAAAATCCTTGTCTGCCTTTACTGACACCTATTAAAGTACAATACATATATATATTTTTTAAGTTAATATAATATGGAAAAGTGAGGAATATATCTGTCAATGTCCAAATTCAGTCTAAATTCTTCTTCTTCTTATTTTTTATAAAAACATTTAAATATATATGAAATATTTTGCAACATTATAAATGTATTTACTCTTAAGTGTCCTAACTGAAAAAGACACTACAGGTGAATGGACAAAAAAAAGTATATTAAAAAAGATTAAAATAGATACCACCATACTGTTAAATATGAATAAATATGCACTAATTTGCATAGATTTACAGAACAGAAATCTGAACATTGGATAAAGCCAGCTTCACAATTCTTTTATGGACATTTTAGAGTTAAAGGTGCACTATGTAATTTTTTTTCAGTAAAACATCTAAAAACCACTAGGCCAGTGTTATAAATTTTGTTCAGTTGAGTACTTAAAATATCCCAAATGTTTCTGACTATTTGTAAAAATTGCTATTTTAACCAAGGAGCCGGGACGTGTGAGGGAGTCGCCTGTCAATTGCATCATATCTGCGTTGCCCTCGGTTTCCAGTTTTATTCTGCAGAAACGCTTTACTCTCACAGCAGCCGCTGAGCGAACGCACAGAGTAACGTCATAACATAATTTTCAACACACTCAATTGTATCTAATATGATAAACAGAGCTGCGTTACCTCATACTCATGACTGGAAAAGCGGAAATGGCGCCGGCGACTATGGCATAATAAAAGTTCCGCTGCTCGCGAGGCGTGTGTTGCGTTCATCTCATTAACAATCACTCCAGCAGCCTTGCTCAACTCATAACACTCCGTCCTGCTCTGCTTCAATACTCAGTAACGTTAATAACCACATCCGTGAACATGATTTCTGCCCGAGTCCTATCCCGAATGAAATAGCCCAAATATCTAGAAATTTACCATTGCCTAAAAAAACGATGTAACTATCTAATAATCTAAACCTTAATTTTGGTCTTTGATCACCAAAATTACATATTAAAATTTTTTTCCTGTGAAAAATAATTATTCATGACTTAAAATAACTTGAATGTAACTCCACACCCTTGCTTCATTGAGTATAAGCTGAATCATGAATATGCAAATAAGCCCCGCCTCCACTCACTCATACAGGCTCGACTACAAGTCGATGTATCAGAATGGTAATGCGTTTTATCGCTCTTTACAACGTTGGATACATAATGGTTATTAAAATGATTAGCCTTTGGCTTGACTACGTTATCAAACAGCTAATAACATGTTGCTAATGTTACACAAACCATATTCCCCGTTCGCCATCTCAGAGTCAGACAGCTGCCTTCTTAAAATCAGTATCCTTAGAAACGGCACAGTTCATCATAACATCGTAATATATACATCATACACACAATTCACCTGCTATAAACGTACACGATTTTTTATTTCAACAGAAAAATATATCGGGCTTCACTTCTCTGGCTTCAGAGCGGTCACAGGTAATGATATGCTAAAGCCCGCCCACACATTGACGTGATTGGTTACAAGGTAGTTTGTGACGTAAGAAACGCTGTCGATTTCAAACCGTGTTTTTGAGACTGTCTTTGGTTCACTGCATTTGCTTTGTTCCCAGTGAATGTTTTTACACTGATTCGTGTGTGGCGTCCTGATATATGAATCAAGTTCTCACTAGCCTGTATCATTCAGTATTCCCAAACATTCATTGCATTCTTCCGAAGAGAAATGCATTGTTAGTAGGCACACCTTCTAAAGCAGTAGTAGGCTATAAAGCATTTACCCAAAGCAAGTAAACTCATGTTGCTTCAGCTTCAGCTTCTTGTCAAACACATTTCTACACTCCAATGTGAAGAGAGTGTGTCCCGCAATGAATCGACCCCTCATTCCCTCTCATACGGAACGCTGTATTCAGTACATGACAAGCATAAATCAGCTTTCAATGCAACATAATCCCTTTTTTCTCACATAGCCTTGGGGCTTTTCTTCCTTCTCACACACACACATACACACACACACACACAGGAGCTCAGGTGTGTCTTTACAAGCTTCAACTTTCAGAGTTATTACTGCACAATCCATGGCTGGCAGCTACAGGAACGCGCCCACAAGCCCGAGACCACAACACACCGAGATTACCAGCAGAAGACCCCGTCTAATGAACTTCAAACTCTCCGTCCTGGTGGGTGGAAGTGAGATTGTGGAAACGTTGAGCCATTTTTTTGTAACCAGCTGTGCCGCAGTATTAAGAATAATACAATGATGTGCAAAGTTGAAGTCTGTGCTTTGAATTGTCCCCTATAGAATACCGGACTATGATGGATCTTTGGTAGAAGTCGAAGCTGTTCAGTCAAGTCTCCAACCGCATGCCATTTGTCTTCACATCGGCTAAGGTATGTGTAAATATTCTGTTATAGCTGATGTAATGATTTCTTGGCGTTTAACTGCTGTGGGATACACTGCTATTTTAGTATCATTCAAATATTATGGTTTTATTAATATTTTAAATTAGTGTTATCATTTTAGTTTTTGTTAAAAAAATGTCTATAAATTTTGTTAATTTTTACTTCAGTTTAAGTTGTATATCAAGTTAAAATAAAAATATTGCCTTGGCAAATAGCTGAAATAAAAATAAAATAAAGCAACAAAAAGAGCATATATGAATTGTAAACATGCAACCTTTTAGTAACTTATTTTATCTTTAATTATTAACAATAAAATTGTTAATTGGCATTTTTCAAGTTAGCAACTTTTATTTTATAAATAATTTTATTGTTGCATTTTTAAAATGTAGTTTTATGTTTAGTAACTTCAGTTTTATATTTTATTTAGTTATATTTATGGATTTAGTTGTTTTCAAGTTTAAGTAAGTCATATTTATTTGACTTAATATAGTAATTTAGTTTCTACCAAACAAAAAAAGACAAAATACAGTAGTGGCAAAAAGTGATGTCTGGCCTAGGAAAATGTACATCTTTACCCTTTATTCAAATATTATTAAATAATTATGTTAGATATTTTGTACGTTTTCATATTGTAGTTGTGCTTGGAGTCAATTGTTTTATTTATGATATCACAATGAAATTATGCAGATATATTTTTGTACAGGCTGTCATACAAAGAAATTATGAACACATGCAAAATCAAGAGAGAACCAATAAAATATTAATAACTGATTATGATGCAGTCAATGTATGCTTTTTTCCTGTGAGCTTTTTGTTTTTCTGCATTTTTTTTTTTGCTAAATAATTTCGTCAGATAAGTACCTCAACCAAGTTTAGTGTTTCTTCTTCTCTCATATATAAAAAATATTAAATATTTTCCTTATATTTTGATGGTTTATTTATTTAGTTTGTTGGGTCACTAAAAACAATGATCCCCTCCGGACATCACTTTTGACCACTACTGTATGTCTGACAAATAAAAAAACATGTATTAAAATACTTGGAAATACATTTTAATGGAAAATGAGAAGATAAACTGTTGTGTCCAGATAGTAAGTAATATCATATTCAATGTGATTGACTTTAATGCAGTACCATCTATTATGATGGTAGGACTTAGTAATGGCAATTACATATAAATATCCTTTTTTTTCTGTAGTTGCAGGAGCTGCATTGCCTAAAAGCAAACTAATTCTTGAATGACCATCTTGTTGTTGCATGTTTTGAATCGCTGTTTCGTCATGCTCAAGACTTGAACAGAAGCCCTCCTGTAAGCTTCAGGGCTGTAGCCACATAAATACATCGTGGCTTTTCTTGAATGAAGTTTGACTTGATCATTGTGGGGAATGAGCTTCTCTGTTAAAAAGACTCGTCTTCTTTGTGTGTCATAGATATACTGACAGACAGAAATATGATCAAATTACAGGCTCATCTCACACTACTGTAGTCAATGGATGTCTTTTTGAGCAGTGGCTCTTGAATGGTTTTGCTTCAGGAATTCGGTTTTATATCAAACATCAAGTGAACTCCCGACAAATTCGCAACATTAACATAGCAAAAGTAACAGTGTCCATAAAATAAATGTATGAATTATTTATTAATTCATTTTACTTACTGTACTTAATTTTCACTACAGTAATATAGTTGTATTTTTTAAGTTTCTAAGTATTTTATTTATTTATATGCCACATTTAAAAATCCTACAAAATTAGTTTGATGAATACAAATGTATCTATCATTTAAAAATAAATATATTTTGAAAATGTTCTATTGTAAATAATAAACTAACTCTCATAGTCAGATAAATAACTAATCCAGATAATGTTACCCAGATAAATTCTAATCAATAGTGCAAATAAAGTGCTGATAAACACGGCCAAGAAGTCCTGAGAGCCTTGTAAGTCATTGGTGTTCATCTGATTGCTTGTACTTGACATTTACTCGTTCTGACAGCTTTAATTAAAGCGGTGGTAAACCTTGAGTCAAGGGCTGTGTTTATTGTGACATATTTCTCACATTGACTTTGTATCACATACCTCCATTCACCCATCTTTTCTCTCCCCTCATGCACCCATCTGTCCTATAGGTCCAGCTATGCAGATCCGACTGGAGGCATCAGCGTTCCTGCTTCTCTGTAAGTCTGCTCATGTCTTTGACATTGCTGGAAGCTGACAGTGAAATTATCCTATATGAGCCCAATCACAGGGAACATGTGATCACTTGCCACCCTTGGATTGAATTTCCCCCCTCCACTTGAATCCTCTAACAACATTCAAAAGTTGTGTTTCATTGTATATTTTCCCACACATTTCTTTAGTTTTCATAGCAAAGCCTGTCACTTTAACAATTGCTCTGGTTCATACTGTACTTTACAAGTGTCGTTTAAATGATTGAAACCTAGTAAAGTTACTCAAGATGATAATTATTTTAAAGCTGCAAATTAAGCTGCGGTCTAGTTTCTAGAAAGAAATGAGGGATTATGTTCTTATATAATTATTTACAATTAGTATAAACACAGATCAGGCATAACATTATGACTAATATGGTGTTGGTCCCCATTTTCCTGCCAAAACAGCCCTGACCCATCGAGGCATGGACTCCACTAGACCCCTGAAGGTGTGCTGTGGTATCTGGCACCAAGATGTTAGCAGCAGATCCTTTAAGTCTTGTATGTTGCGAGGTGGGGCGTCCATGGATCGGACTTGTTTGTTTAGCACATCCCACAGATGCTCGATTGGATTGAGATCTGGGGAATTTGGAGGGCAAGTCAACACCTCAAACTCATTGTGCTCCTCAAACCATTCCTGAACCATTTTTGCTTTGTGGCAGGACGCATTATCCTGCTGAAAGAGGCCACAGCCACCAGGGAATACCGTTATATGAAAGTGTGTACATGGTCTGCAACAATGCTTAGGTAGGTGGTACGTGTCAAAGTAACATCCACATGGATGGCAGGACACAAGGTTTCCCAGCAGAACATTGCCCAAAGCATCACACTGCCTCCGCCGGCTTGCCTTCTTCCCATAGTGCATCCTGGTGCCATGTGTTCCCCAGGTAAGCGACGCACATGCACTATGCAGCCCCATACGTAACAAACTGCGATGCAGTGTATTTTGACACCTTTCTATAAAAACCAGCATTAACTTCCTGAGAAATTGGACTACAGTAGCTCGTATGTTTGATCGGACCACACGAGCCAGCCTTCGCTCCCCATGTGCATCAATGAGCCTTAGCCGCCCATGACCCTGCCACTGGTTCACCACTGTTCCTTCCTTGGAGCACTTTTGATAGATACTGACCACTGCAGACCGGGAACATCCCACAACTTTCCACAGCTGGAGTTTTGGAGATGCTCTGACCCAGTCGTCAAGCCATTGCAATTTGGCCCTTGTCAAACTCGCTCAAATCCTTACGCTTGCCCATTTTTCCTGCTTCCAACACATCAACTTTGAGGACAAAATGTTCACTTGCTGCCTAATATATCCCACCCACTAACAGGTGCTGTGATGATGAGATAATCAGTGTTTTTCACTTCACCTGTCATAATGTTATGCCTGATTGTGTAGTTATATGGTATATAGTGCTGTAATGTTGACGTATTTTCGTAGCCTTGGAAAAAGCCAACTGGAAAAATCCTATTGGGATTTTGTTGAAGGAACCAGAGTTATGCTAACTTCCGCGTTGGCCTACACAAAAATGCATCATTACCGCAGTGCTGTAATATTGCTTAAATATAATCGCCATCAAACTAAGACGATGGGTGCTTTCTAAACACTGCTTCATGAAGCTTTAAAACCTTTACGAATCCTTTGAATTAAATCAGTGGTTCGGAGCTAAAGTCAAGTCATGTGATTTCAACAAACGAGGCTGTTGCGTCATGCTGTTTTGAAATATTTCAGAATTGTAATAGTTCACACTAGATAGCTGTAATCCGGTAAACACGTGAACCAGTATCTAATGGTTTGAACTGATTTTGGATTAGTTTTATAATGTAGGTTCAGTCTAATTGTAGAAAGCATTTAATAGATTTCATGAAAGCATTTGAATCGGTTTATGAAGGGTCTCATTATCAGTGTTGGGGATAACGCATTACAAGTAATGCATGTTATGCAATCAGATAATACTTAATGTACTTTTTTAGTGAGTAAAGCAATATTGTAATGCATAACTTTCCCCAACACTGGTCATTTTACTGTATATGTTTGGGCTGTATTCTCATTGCATTTACAGTGTTTTGGCCAACAGGTGTCACCAAATTGCGATGTTTTTTTTCAGTTTTTTGTGTTATTGTTGGTTGCTGGTGGTATTCAGGGCGGGAACATTCCCATACTGTATTTGTAAATATGATGCCATCAATATTTTAATTAGTAATGTACACTAGCATAGAGTGGTCATCAAAGCAAACATACATGGACAAAAAGGGTCAATTTAAGGGGACGGGCATTTTGAGTCTAGATAGCATTTGATTGGACTCAAATTTGTAGTACAAGATGAAGCATATAGCTAACTTGATTCATTTAATTGAGGTTTAGTTAATGTGAAACCTGAAATAACTGTGCATTTGTGATTTTTGATTTGTAGTGATAGCAGCTCCAGTCCGCCTCCAGGACGAATGTGTGGGGAATTCATGTTATCCTAACCTCGGTGACCTCATGGTGGGCCGTGCCGCCCAACTCACTGCTTCTTCAACCTGTGGCCTCTACAGACCACAAAACTATTGTATCCTGGGATACCTGGAGGTCAGTTGTAAAAATTGCAACACTTTAAGAATGTCAGTGAGGGTCATGTGTTTTAAAATATGTATATCTTCAGAGTATTAAACCAGAAATGAAAGTACATTTGAAGAGTTGCTTCCAGAACAATGCTTGTTGGGTTTGCATGGAAAGACTTGGAAATACACTTAAAATTTTGAAATAAGTAATATAAAAATTCAAGGTTGTAAATTCCCAAGTCCTAGAAACCTCAAGCAAATATATTTCCCTCAGGAATAAGAGCACAGTGAAGCCCCTTTGTCTCAGACATTTGCATAACATCTTTCCAATCCAAACTACCCAGAATACAGCAGTTCCGTCCCAAAATGTTCCCTTTTCAGCACCCACACTGAGATAAAAGAGACAGCTTGCTTTTTTCCTTTTTTTTCCAGTGTGGATTGACAGCACTCTGGCCAACCCTTTGGGTAATACATACTAGAGACAAGTTCTGATATGCCTTCCTGAGCTGTCGTATAGGTCATTACCTCTACTCTGCCACAAGACTAATTTTGCCTGTTTCCATATTCCCCTTTCCTCCCGCCCCATACCCCGGCCCTGTCTATACAGGTGATAAAGCTGGTATGTGGGTGTGTCATTTAGCACTCATTTTGTATATTTACAGTACTTTTCTTGGCCTGAAGAGCCCACCGCAATGGTGTTTCCAGTAACAGCCAGTATAAATAACAGTAAGTTGCAAAAATATGCATTTCGATTGGTTTCTCAGGTGTTAAAATTAGATTATTGATATAATGAACAGCTCTTGTTCATACATGCCCGTAACTAAGATGTACCCCCTGCATATCCACCCTCATTTTCCCCTCTATATTCTCCCTTTCTTCAGGAAATGCTTATGAATTTTTTGCCAGGAAACACTAATTACATAGAATAATACATTACTGCAGGAGCTTCTGCGACTTACTCCCTGCTGTATGAAGTTTTAAAGGAATAGTACATAGAAAATCTGATATTTATTTGTTCATTTTTTTATGTTGTTCCAAACCCGTAGAAGCGTCTTTCTTCAGTTGAGCACAAAAGGTGATTTTTCTTCTTCTGAAGAACATCCTGGTGGGTCTTTCCAATATAATGAAAGTGAATGAGGACTGCAGCTGTCAAGCTCCAAAGAAACCCTATAAAAGTAGTCTACAAGACTCAATGCACTATATTCCAAGTCTTCTAAAAACCTTTCACTGGTTTTGTGTGAAGAATAGTCTGAATGTAAGTTGTTAATCACTGAAAATCTTGCCACTACTGTCCATTTCATGAGATAATTAGTCATGTCCAATTTCAATCAGATCTTTTCAATAAATCAGTTGATCCTGTTTATAAACTGGTCTGGGGTGTGCCAACTATAATAGTTCTGTCATTACCTTCTCATTCATTACATAGTCCAACTGTGTTTCCAGAAACTATACTTCCAACAAACTTTCGCAAACATCATCGCAAAGTTGTGTGATTGGACCTACAGCTCTCGACCTGTAGTTAGAAGCATAGTTTCTTGTTAGTATGACATGGACTTTTCAAAATAAGCAAGCTAACAGACAGTGCATTCTGTCTTTCATATACACATGTCACCGCCTGCTTGACCTCATTAATGACAGTTATATTTTTGAACCAGTGTGGTTCGAATGATAAATGTGCAAAAAAAGGCTATGGTTTTGGGAAACAGTCGTGACTAGCTAGTTAAGTTCTCCAACAATGCATCATATAATGATAGTTAAACAGCAAGTTACATTGTTGTATGAGAGACATACCCCTGAATTATTAATTTATTAATCTAACGGATTTGGTTCTCGAGTTCAATCTTAAAGGGATAGTTCACCCAAAAATGAAAATGTGATGTTTATCTGCTTACCCCCAGGGCATCCAAGATGTAGGTGTGTTTGTTTCTTCAGTAGAACACAAATGAAGATTTTTAACTCCAACCGTTGCCAACATGACATCATGACTTTGTGTAAACATACACGCCACTTTCCAAAGCCCAAAATGGCGTGTTATCTGTACGCATTTTGAGCTATCTGCGTGTATGTCTACTCCGTGTGATTCCGCGTGCATGTCTACGCCAAAACGAACCATTATGTGTGTGTCCACAATGTAAATGTATTTGAAAAAATCATAAATTATGTTTTTTTTTTAATGTAAAAATGCTAAATGTTTCATGTGATGGGTAGGTTTAGGGGCAGTGTGTGTGTGTGATGGGTAGGTTTAGCGGATGGGCAGTGTATAATGGGGGATAGAATGAAACGGCGTAGATAAACACGCTAAAAAGCGATTATGCGTCTTAATAGCACGCCAAAATGCATTCGAATTGGTGTCTCATACATACGCCCTTTCATGAGATCAGTCTGCCGTTGCTCGTATAATGCATGTCAACGGGGTCTATTTCTATAGAGCCACTATGAGAGTAAAAACACACAGATATATTAATCCATATTAAACCCTGCGGCTCATGGCGACACATTGATGTCTTAAGACACGAAATGAGAAACAGTATTTGAGTTATTTTTTTACCTTATATCAGACGAACCTCATCTAGGATTCCCAATGCATACTTCCACCGGAGAAGGTCAAAACTGCGGCGCTATCATAGATATATATTTATGTAGATTCCTCATTCAACCGATCTGCGCAATCCAAGCAGGCACTAATGAGGCATCTTTATATATATATATATAAATATATATATATATATATATATATATATATATATATATATATATATATATATATATATTTATCTATCTATGATAGCGCCGCAGTTTTGACCTTCTCCGGTGGAAGTATGCATTGGGAATCCTAGATGAGGTTCATCTGATATAAAGTAAAAAAATAACTCAAATACTGATCAGTTTCTCGTTTCGTGTCTTAAGACATCAATGTGTCGCCACGAGCCACAGGGTTTAATATGGATTGAGATGTCTGTGTGTTTTTACTCTCATAGTGGCTCTATAGAAATAGACCCTATTAACATGCATTATATGAGCAACGTTTGGAGTTAAAAATCTTCATTTGTGTTCTACTGAAGAAACAAACACACCTACATCTTGGATGCCCTGAGGGTAAGCAGATAAACATCACATTTTCATTTTTTGGTGAACTATCCCTTTAACTCTTTCCCGCCATTGACGTAAATTTCTGGCTTTCCGTTCTCTTTCCACTGTTATACGGTAGGGCAGGGGGCGCTATTACACATCTTCTGAAAGAGTACAGAATCTCCTGATCAAAAGTTGTGATGAAGAAGCAGATATCATATGTAAGCAGATGCATATGTAAAATAACATCAGCATTAAACATCAATTGAATTATTAATTACCTGATTATCTTTGGGGGTGTTTATGGACTCGATCTTCTCCATCTGTGTTCTGATCATGTTTCTGAATCCAATCCAGATGAAGCCTTTAGCAAGCCTTTGTAGATCACGCACAGAACTTTCCACTCCCATCTGTGCTCTTTTCAAATTGTGTTCTCATGCTAATTTGCCCTGTTTAGTAAATCTGTCCCTAAAATTGTTACATATTGCCATTTGATACTATAGCCCTTTATCTCAAAACTAGAATGAGCGCAAGTGCTTCACCTGTGACTCCAGGAGCCCCTACAATCTCCACCACAGTACCAACAGCCACCGCATAGAGAACATCATCACAACCTTCCGACCTGAACGCAAGATGAGGTGGTGGCAGTCTGAGAATGGTGCGTAACTTCTTTGCATGAACCCTTTGTCATTAAATTGAATTAATTCTGCTGGTATCCCAAATTTAGACTTCATTTCAAACTCCTAGGTGTGCATGAAGTCAGCATTCGGTTGGATCTGGAATCAATGTTTCAGTTTAGTCATTTGATACTGACGTTCAAGGTACATTCCCATCTTATTCAAATCATTTAATTAATTGATATTTCATATGATTAAGCAAACTATTTAATAACACACTCTCAAACAGAGTTTCCGGCCTGCTGCTATGTTGGTCGAGAGGTCAAAAGACTTCGGGAGAACGTGGAAGGTTTTCCGTTACTTCGCAGAGGATTGTGCCAACTCATTCCCCGGCGTCTCCGAGGAGCCAGCAGACAGTATTGATGACCTCATCTGTGAGAGTCGCTACTCTGGGGCAGAGCCATCCACCGAAGGAGAGGTATGGTCTCAGAGCAATCCTAAAATAATCCAACCTCTTCAATTACTTACATTTAACATACATACATCTCAGGTTAATTCTTACTGTGCTTTCCATCCAGGTGGTGTTAAAAGCCTTGGATCCAAGTTTTGACATCCATGATCCATATGACTCTACTATACAAGGTTCATGTCTCATTGAAGGAGTTGTTTGTTTTGGAAATAACACAGTAATTTAGATGTCAAGCCAGGATGATGCCTAAAGGCATGTCCAACAAGTGAAAGGCCTTGATATCTCGATGATGAGCTCATAGTGTGCCAGACATATTTAAAAAAATTCACTGTAAAGAATATTTACACTGTTCAAACATGTCTGTTTCATTGGTTCTCACCTTTAAGACTCTAGATTAATTAGAGATATTAAAATAGTATAATAAAAAAATCGATAATTACTATTCATGTTATGCCTGATAATCGATAAATGGCAGACATTAAAATTCCATATTATTTTGTCCAAAATTAAATGCTTCAAAATAATTTAGAAGTCAAAAAATTATAATGTACAGTTAAAAAAATGCATTTAAGATTTAAGAGTATTGATAAAATATACATTGTTTTAAACATTAATTAGGTAATGTACAGTAAATGTAAAATATAGGAAATGAGCTGCACAAATAAATGTCCAATATCTGTCAATGATAATTGAAAAAAAGCAATATCGTCCAAACACAGATATGGTGCCATTATATCATGAAACGCAAGCAATATCACTTACTATTTACGGTCCTCAGAGCTGATCACCCTGACGAACCTGCGAGTAAACTTTACCCGTTTGATCACCCTGGGCGACACGTTGCTCACACGACGGAGGAGGAACCCACAGGATAAGTACTATTATGCCCTCTATGAGATGGTCGTTCGGGGGAGCTGCTTCTGCAATGGCCACGCCAGTCAGTGCGTTCCCGTGGACGGCACACGTGGAGACACCTTCAGTGAGCCTGGCATGGTGAGCATACTCCTGCAAGAAAGAAAAATCACACATGAGATCTCCTCAATGTCTGAACTGTTTCTCCTAGACACCAATGAAATTAAATGGAAATTAATGAAGACATAATTTTTTTCCTTAGACCCTATTCTCATATCTTCTTTAGACTTTCAGGAGAGATCTGTATGTCTCATACTGTGCTCAGATTGCCAAAATCATTAAAAGTAAAAATGAACTCAAACCAAATTGTTTCACATTTTGTCGACTATGGACATACATTTTTATACTTTTTCTGTAGGTCAACAATTTGTCTCATTTATGTATATGTCTTATGCTGCTATTTCTATAATGGAATGTGTATAAGTATAGTCACATTCTTTACTCTTTGCACCGTTTCTGAAGCATTATGTATATAGGGCAGTTAACAATAATTACTACCTGTCATGCTTTAGTGTAGGTTTTGCTCTAGTTTTATAGGAGCCTTTTTTTATTATCTTAAATTAGTAGCTTAGTTTAAAGAAATTATCCATGCTTTATAATAATTGTGTCTGTTTTTATGATCCTTTGATATTCACCTCTTTTTGCCCAAGGTGCACGGTAGATGTGTTTGCCAACACAACACTGCAGGGTACAACTGTGAGCGCTGTCAAGACTTCTACCATGACGCCCCCTGGAGGCCAGGAGGAAAAACAGACTCAGATGTTTGCAGAAGTAAGCATACTCAGTCAGACTAGATAATAATACATAAAAATATGAGCACACATATTTAAACACACTGGGAGTAACACTAAAAACCCATATATAACTCCTCCTTTAATGTTTCAGGATGTAACTGTCATGGCCATTCAGAGAAGTGTCACTTTGACCTAGCACGCTATCTGGCCACTGGTGGGGTTAGTGGTGGTGTGTGTGATGAATGCAGGAACAACCGTGTTGGATCTCAGTGTGAGCTGTGTGGGCCGTATTACTACCAGGACCCTCAACGCTCTGTGGACGACCCCAACGCCTGTATACGTGAGTGAAAAAATCCTCAAGACTTACTAAGAATTTATTCTACTGTATTGTTTTTCATTGTTGACCTCTAAAATAATACCTCTGGAGAAAAGGCTACTAGGTTTCCAAAATATCTCTATTTTGTTCTATTCTATGTCCAGCCTGTGAATGTGATCCTGATGGCTCAGTGGACCGTGGTGTGTGTGATCCAGTGACTGGCCAGTGTGTGTGTAAACAGAACGTTGAAGGAGAGCGCTGTGACCGCTGCAAGTTTGGGTCCTACGGGTTCAACCGGGACGACCCTAGCGGCTGTCAGAGTAAGTGTTCACTCACCCACAAAATGGAACTTTACTGAGTCATTTCATCCCTAATATTGTGTAAAACTGAGTTTGAATAGCTAAAAGTCAGACTTCTGGTTAAGCAGGACATCCGTCTAAGTAAATGTCTACGATCCCTTCTGAAAAATCCAATATAAACCAACATGAATTCCATGTTGGTCCAGGCAGGTTAGAGCTGGTATAGTGCTAGTCTAGCTGGTGGACCAGCATAGTCAAGTTACCTTTATTTATATAGCGCTTTATACAATACAGATTACAGTAATAACAGGAAAATTATGTATTTCGGTTGTTCAGCTGAAGTCAGTTCATTGTGCATTCAGTTTCAATGTAAAGATCATCAATTATTAAATGAGTTACTGTATGTCAGAGTGTCATTGAATGCCATTGTCCAACTCAGTTCTCATAAAACAGCATCAGTACAGTCAGATCAATAATACTGTTAAATATTAAGTCCCCAACTAAGCAAGCCAGAGGCGACAGTGGAAAGGAACCCAAACTCCAGGCTCAGTTAGAGGGCAGTTCTCGAACGAACATGGTGTGATTATGATTCAGGCTGCATCACAAGTCAGAATTCAGATCGCGATAGCATAGTCATGCTGCTCTCAAGCAAAACTGATCTGGTGTAGCTTGTCCACCAGCACTCCATACCAACATCCCATACTGGTACCATCATGAAAATGTTTTACCTTATGCTGGTGACCAGCAATGCTGGATTTTTTAGCAGGTCTTGGTAATGTATTTGTGTTCACCTACTTGCAAAATGTATGCATTCGCCTTAACTTTTATCTGGCATTTTTTCATTAATTTTCATGTCCAGTGTGCAGGTGTAATTTCATGGGAACGATACGCACAGACAGTCCTTGTGATCAGACCACAGGAAGGTGTATTTGTGAGCACTTTGCTTACGGCCCACAGTGTGACCAGTGTCTGGTGAGCTGAACATCTCCATCAGACCACAGCATGTAAATTTAATCATTTACATTTTCATAATCAGCTTGACATTTTTAATGTCACCACTATGATTTCCAATTTCCTAGCCAGGTTACTGGGGTCTGGGAAACACAGTCTATGGCTGCTTACCCTGCGACTGTGACGTTGGAGGGGCCCTGAGAACGAAGTAAGATTCTCAGCTAACCACTTACGTCTGAAGCAAACCACTTATCTCTGGTTGATTGTTTACAAGACAGTATGTGCATATATACACAGATGTTCCTCTGTGGATGGCCAGTGTGAATGCAGGCCTAACATGATGGGCCAAAAATGTAGTGATCCGGCCCCTGGATATTTCCTGGCTCCTCTTGATTTCTATATCTATGAGGCTGAGAACGCAGCACCTCTGGTGAGAGATTGGACCTGTTTGTCAGGCTGGATGTGTTTTCTGTACTAATTTATTTTCTATATTTGTGGTCACACTAGACTTTGAGCAACCAAATTTCTATGGACACTGCAACGGTCACGATATGACATTTTAAAACACACAAAATTCAACATATACTAAAGTGTAAAAATATGCAATCTACTCCACCACAAACCTACAGATTTAAAGTTTGCATTCTTTTAATTCACCTAATTTGTCAAGTTCAACAAACTTGAAATTTGAAACACAGTCAAATTCACATGAACTCGCAATTCCTGTCTCCCGCATTTGTATTAATTTTAATGGAAGTCAATGGAACAAAAAGTGTGGTGTGACCACCACTTTATTCATTCAAAAGAATGAAGAGACATCATGACTGTGTCATGGTCAAGAAGTCTCTTAAAATAAAGATCATTTTATCTTTGTATGACAAGATTAGTTTAGTTCAGCCTGAAAAATATCAAGTGGTGCAACTTTCCAAAACATAATTTCATTTAGGAATTTATAATTCATGTTATTTATATTAAAAAATGTACCTTTGAAAAACGTTAAAAATAGATGTGTGCACTTGTATTTAAGACATGAGGAAAATATGTTATTACTTTTTACTTCATTGTTACACCACATTATATTTTTACAGTCATTCAAAAAAATGTCAGATTTCATATTTAAATTTTAAGGTGATTTAACAGAGAAAAACGACTCACTCCAGCTTCCACTTTCTGCTTCTATAGGTGGCAAATTCTCCATTTATTCAGCCCACTACAGTCTACTTCCCTGAACAGAGACCTGAACGACCAACCAAGCTCCCTCTATGTCCTCTGGCTCCGAAACCCTCCCCATTACCTAATAAAGAAACTCAACCCCCAACGGTGAAGCCATCTTCATCCCCATACAACCCCCATGTTACCATGCCCATCTGCGAGCACTACTTCAGACAGAGGGGTTATGACTTCAAGATCAGTAATGGAAGGCTTGTGGTGTTCAAGCCTGAGAAACAGCAAAGACGAAAACGAAGACAAGGCCAGGTGAATCTTAAAATGACAGATAAACAAACTGCCCAAGAATAGAAAAACTACAGAATAATACTACTACAGCCCAAATACTACAGAATTGAATTTAAATTGCCTTTCTTGGTTGTTCCTATGCAGAGGACAATCCCCTTTGAACCAGGCTCGCCTCTTCAGATCATCCTGCGACAACGTGCCTCAGATCGGTCTGTCACTTGGACTGGACCGGGTTTTGTGCGAGTTCAAGATGGGGAAGGACTCAGATTTACTGTCAGCAATATACCAGCAAGTCTTGACTACTATGTAGTTGTCCGCTATGAACCAGAGGTCAGCCAGTCCTTTCAATCAATATTTGAATATCAACGTTTGTTTGAAATGTTTTGGTCCATTTCACATTTATGTATTCTAAACTTTATCTTTGCAGTCCACCGATGATTGGATAGCTATTGTGAACATTGTATCACTCAGATCAGGGGATGGACGTTGTCCAAATGACCCCTCAGACAAAATGTTTACACTTTCAGGCTCTGGAAGGTGAGAAGATTTTTGTTGGGTTTATCTTTGCATGTATTTAACAGATGTATTATTACATTTCTGTCTAGTTATAGATTACTAACGGTATAGTTCACCCAAAAAATTTACTCCTGTCATTGTTTACTTACCCTCACATCATCCCAAACATATGAAAATCTTTCTTCTGCAGAATGGAGAAGACATTTTGAGGTGTTTTTGTCAATACAATGATTGTTAGTGGAATCAAATATTGTTTTGGACTCCATTAACTTTCATTGTATGTACTACCCTTTAAGAGCTCTGATTCTTGAAACCATAAATGTCTAACATTTTTAGTTATTACAAGATCTACTAGATTTACCTATTCCCATACAGGACAGCTACTCTGGATCGTCCAGTGTGCCTCAATGATGGCAATCAATACCATGTAGACATCACTTTTAGAAAGCAGTACAACGCCAGCCCCCAGACCAGCTCATACATCCTGATCGACTCAGTAAGATTTAAACAAATCAAAATCATTGGATAAGATGAAATAGAGAATTACTAAAAAGAATATAGCTTTTATTGATTTACCCCTATTCACTTTCACCATAGATGGGCCTCATTCCCAAAGTGGACTCCCTCCCAAACTTCTGTGCACAGTCATATCTAGCTCAGTTTCAACAATACCGCTGTATTGAGTTGGGAGCACAGGCAGGAGAGCAAACTCTCCCTGAAGTATGTGAGAAGCATATTGGAAGCATGTCTGCCTTTATTCACAATGGTGCAGTGGGTGAGTAGCTTCTAAAAGTACGTCAATGATATAGTGTATTGTTCCAAATATAAAAATGTTTTTTTTCTTGGAAATACATCTGAAAAAACAATGAGCGCCAAATACGAGTAAAACGAGTATTCCACCCAGGACTGATAAATGCAGCGGAGTCATCAAACAACTCTCATTAAGCCACCAAAAAAACGGTTTGTCAGAGTGTAATGTTAGAAGATGGTGAGCCCAAAAAGAGTGCTAACAGTCAAAGAAAAGCTTACTAAGGTCCTTTTAGGATAAAAGAAATGACGGTGCTGTCCATAACCAGAGCCGTCATCCAGCTTGAGGTAGTGGATATTGCCAAAGAGCTGAACACCAGCGAGGCCCATGATTTTTTATTTCGTCTACATACTTACGCACTTGCCTGTCAATATCCTCAAAGTGGCTGCTTTAATGCGGCGTAAGAATTAACTTTTTTCCAAAAGGTACACCTTGAAAAGGAGGGGTCGTCTTATATTCGGAACAATACGGTACACAAGATTTAATTCCATGTTACTATATGTATACTTTGTGTCTCTTTATAAATCAACAGCTTGCAACTGTCATGACATTGGAGCATTTAGCTCATCATGCAGTAAATTCGGTGGACAGTGTCAATGCAAACCTAACGTTATTGGCCGTTGCTGTGACACCTGTGCCCCTGTGACGTATGGGCTTGGACCCAATGGGTGCTCAAGTAAGCCATATTCACTTTTGTCATCTCAGGCATTTTGTGACAATCTATATTTCAAAGTTTACAGTATATAATCTGACTGATAATTTTTAAAAGGGCTTAAAGTAAAAAATATCCAGGTGGTTCTACTGTCCTGAGGTCATAATGTCATCAAGTCTCTTAAAATGTCAGATATTTTGACCTTTTAATGACATAGAATAGTTTAGGTTTAGATCATTTAAATTCAAACTTATTTAGAAAAGAAACATTTCAAACCCATATAAAATGTGGCAAAACATTTTTTATCTTGGACATTTATTTTCATTGAACTTTCTAGCATGTGACTGTGATCCATCTGGCTCTACCGCTGAACTGTGTGATCAGACAACTGGTCAGTGCTCGTGTCGAGATGGAGTAACTGGCCGTCGATGTGATAAATGTTACCCTGGTTACCATGGGTTTCCCCTGTGCAGACGTTGCCAGTGCAACAGGTTGGCTGACATCTGTGACCCCGTCACTGGAGACTGTTTGGACTGCAGGGAACACTCCACTGGACCCAACTGTGAAAGGCAAGAGAGGATTTTAAGATCAAATTGTTTCAATCAAAATAAATAATATTCTCTGGAATTTAGATGCTAATGGTCTTTTACTGTTCTAGGTGTAAAGATGGTTATGTTGGTGACCCTGTCTCTGGGCAGCCATGTGAACCATGCTTATGTCCAGATGCGAATGGAAGTGGACGCTTCTTTGCCATTTCCTGCAACAGGGATCCATACTCTGGAGCTTCAAACTGTGAATGTCTGCCTGGACATACAGGTCCTTGTTCACGTTTTCATACATAGCATTTCCGAGACCATCAAAGAGTCTTTCAGCTTCCTGTTTCATGTAACGCAGAGTGAGGGAACAAAAAAATACAACACTGTTTAAACAAAACAACTTATTTTATAAATCTTACCCTTACTCTTGCAGGCCTACACTGTGACTCCTGCGCTCCAGGTTATTACGGTGACCTGAGGTTGCCAGGTGGCCGATGTGAGGAGTGCTGTTGCAACAATAACATTGATCCTCGAGATGGTGATGCATGCGATGCAGTAACTGGCGAGTGTTTGCGCTGCTTACACAACACAGAAGGGCCGCGATGCCAGAGCTGCAAAATTGGATACTATGGCAATGCATTCGCTCAAGACTGCAAAGGTACAGGTTTAAAAAGGTTTCAAACTTAAATGACAGTCATCCAAAATCAATGTGGGCTTTTCAGTTCTTCAAACAAATTGTAATCTCAAGAATGTAACTTTTTAACGTCTTGAATATTGATCATAAATTCAAGACCTAAATTCACCTAAAACGCTTAATGTGGCTCAAACCAAGGAGAACCAAATTTCTCCTGTTTCATTTCTAATGCCAAAGCAACAACAACACTGCAACAGGGAAAGACAAACATTTGTGTTGAAACATTTTGTCCCATTCACAACTGATAAAGAGAAAACTTAATGTGGCCAAGAATATAAACATGCTGTATACATTTTTATGTTAATGTCGTGATGAAATGGAAGTAGCAACAGATATTTTCTTCTGCATTGTGATGTACATCCACATGTAACAGACAAATAATTTAAAAAAAAATTTGGACAGGACTTAGTAAGCGATTCATCGGTTGTTGATTGGATTTTGTAGTGTGGGCATTGTATCCAAAAATGCGAGCTTGCAGTTGACTGAAGAGGGGTGAGTTTTAAGTGGACTAAATTAATGGCATATGCCACCCGAGATAAATCTGTAGTTTTCACCATAAAAAAACAAAACAAAAAATGAAACCTACATGGATGAATCGTTCACATTAAGATCTATAACATTTACACTACAGATAGGAAGACAGTGTTTCTATGGGGGACAAAGTGCTTAACATAAGTGACATATCATTTTGGCAACGGATATTTTTTATTTTAATGTGGCGCTAAAACATCTTTATAAACACCATTTGTCTTGTTTTTATTGTATACTTAGAGTGTTCTTGTGACCGGAGTGGCACAGATGACACAAAGTGTCCAGCTGGAAGCCCCTGTTTCTGTGACCAGGAAACCGGCCAGTGCCCATGTCGCACAGGTGTCAAAGGTGCCCTTTGTAATGAGTGTGAGGATGGATACTGGAACCTGGAAGGGGAGTCTGGGTGCGAGCCCTGCAACTGTGACCCAGAACATGCTCTCAACTATGTCTGTGACAAGGTTAATACTGTGCGCCCTATTTTAACGATTTAAATGCATGGTCTATAGCGAGTATTGTCCCTGTTTTCTTAATGTCAGAGTTAATCAGTCTCATCTCCCATTCCCTTTAAAATCCGCTCGTGTAATGACGGATTCGCTATTTACATGGCAGAATTTGCAAACAGATCGGATCTGCTTGTCCAATGACACCTATTTGCATGTCATTACTGCTAATAGCTAGGCTAATTATGATACATGTAATGACTATGCATTATAACATGTAGGCAGTTTTATATTTATGTACACAATAATAATCTTTTATACATTTTAATCCTTTAATTTTTCATATTTAAAATTTTTTGTGTTGTGCTATTGCTGTTGTGTGTTGTGTAATAAGCAAAGTGTACGCACGTTGTGGATCCACCTATAGGCGCATAATACTAATGCGCTCTTTAAAACAAAACAAAAAAATACAGCCACTCAAAATAGCAACGCGCCAACAATGCGCCTGAACACACCTCGTTTTCAGACCAGCACACCCATGGGCACACAACTGGGCATAAATGCACTTGCCATTTGAACAACATGGCACAGGACGTGAAAATGATAACTGCATCAGGTTGAAACTAGCACAAAACACTTTGCGTCTGGCACCGCATTGGACCGGATGTATGATAGAGCCCCTTATCTTAATTTAAAAAATAAATTCACTTTTTACAATAAGTGTCTTATCACAAAGGCTTCAACACCTACACTTTATGTCCTCCCAGATCACAGGCCAGTGTTTCTGCCAGCCAGAGTATGGAGGCAGAAAATGTGACGAGTGTGGGCCGAATCACTTTGGAAACCCAGATATACAGTGCATGTGTAAGCTATTACATGCATAATTTGTTCTCTTTCAAGTCACTGTCTTTAGTCGCTGACTAAAACAAAATGATCTCATCCTTCCTTCAGCTTGTGACTGTAACATGGAGGGCACCATTTTTCCAGCTTGCGACACTTACACAGGTGAGTGTTTGTGTAAGCCAGGGGTGACAGGCCTTTTCTGTGATGACTGTGCCCCGGGTCACGACACCAACTTTCCTGCCTGTGAACCCTGCCATGCCTGCTATCACCTCTGGGAGAAAATCATCTCAGATGTTAGACTAGATGCTGAGAGGATAGAAACATTGCTGCCTTGCCCTGAAGACTATCGGCCTAGATTTGATCTACAACACTTACAGAATTTGTTGGAGAAGCTGCAGAGTCTGCTTAACATGACCGCTCGGGATGAGCTTAAAAAACTAGAGGAGCTCTTGGCACGCATTAGGTATTATAATGCATTTACACAATTTTATTGACATACTATGATATTTCCGGGTCAATGTGATTATACTAATTTTATTTAGAATCTATTAATTTATGCAAAAATACTTAAAATGACTTGCATATCTTGATTAACATGTTTTTGATTTCTTAATTTACATTTATTTTGATATTTTTTGGGGGATATAAAATCAAAATGATACAGCTGTCCTGATAACATAGTGAAGAGAAAAATACATATTTACACAACCATGCAGAAAAGAAACATGCCAAAAAGAAAATATTAAATTGGCAACCCCCCAAAAACATATTTATAAATGAATAATTCAGACTTGTCTGGTTATGTCCAGTACAACTGGAGGGAATGTATGCAGTAGTCTTTGTACAATATAAGCCTATATCTTGCATGGTATTCTACTCACTCCTCAGGAATGAAATGGAGACCACTGACCCAAACATAATCATTATTGATCCAACCGTACTTCTCAACACTGACATCGACAACATCCGCCTTGAGTTCAATAGGCTGTTGAAGAATCTCAGAGAGAAGACACAAGAGGTTCCAGTGCCAGATGTAAAAGCTAATGGTTTGTGTGTGAAAAGTATCTCAATTAATCCCAACATGAAAAGTTGTTATGGCTGAATCATACTGTTATTCGTGAACAATATCATTATAACACTTCAGTTTGGCTTTTAAAGGCACTACTAAGCAACTATTGTGTCATTACTTAAGATATTTTCAAAAAGATCAAAAAGCTCTACGACGAGTTCATTGACAGCGAGAAGAAAGTGGAAGTGGCTAAAAAGGTCCAAGAAGCCTCCAGGAAGACGAGAGAGAATGTCACATTGGAACTTGATAAGTGTCGCATAGGAGAAATGGATAAGCTGGACAGGAAAGTGAAAGCTCTGAGTGTCGCCAACCTCAACGAGGAGGTGAATGAAGAGTAAAACTGGGGTTTTATAAATAAAGAAAAAAATCTGTAAATCACTGTGACAAATCTTTCTATGTAGGTCTGTGGGGCTCCAGGTGATGCAGAATGTGAGCAAGCAAAATGTGGTGGAGCTTTGTGTGGGATGTGTGGGGGGCCGGCCTGTATGGGGAGTTTACCCATCAGCCTCAATGCCTCCAAACTGGCAGAGATGACAGAGAAGAACATCACTGCTCTGCGCAGTAAACTCAAAGAAGATGATGCTAAGGCAAGTGAAAAACATACTTACTCTTGAATACTCTTATTTCATTTTTTTAAAGCATATACCTTAATACCAATATCTTTCTTATCATTTTTAACATGTAAAATGTAGGCCATATTCTGTTTATTTTCTATTTACAGCTCATGAACACCTCAAAAATGGCAAATTACATCAAAGATCAAGCAGCGGAGATGATGAATAAAATTAATCAGACAAAGAACAAATATGAGAAGGAAAAGACTGATACCAAGAACCTCATAGAGAAGCTCAAGAACTACCTAAGAGGTACCGCATCTAACAAATTAGTTACTAGCTTCTGGTAAAGCTAGCCTGGTCTTTGATCATATCCAGTCAGGAAAAGTTACTTCATCATCTACTTCATCACTCTCACACAAATCTGTAGTAGTATCTTCATTTTGTGGAGCACAAAAGCAGAGCTCAAAGCTTCTTTTTTGCATACAACAAAAGTAAAAAGTCAATGTCAAAAATACTATTGATATTCCTCGATCATGTGAATTGAGGAAGATTGAAATCTTGCCCCATTGCTAAAGCACTGAAATCTACATTCACACTTGTGCTAACTTAGTGTTTTACAAAACATCCTTTCCTAATACAATTCGATAAATATTTTAATTGAATGAACGGTTGTTAATGCATTTTTGCATAATGTTTTTGACCAACACAAAAAAAATTCTGTCACACGTTACATAAAACTACAACTTGGTGATGCTCACAAACACACTATAGCCACGTTTCCACCGAAATTACATGGATCAATTTGTCCCAGGAACCCCAGACCTGTTGCTGTCTGCATTTCCATCATGGTCTAAAGATTAGGCAAATTAGTCTGGTGACGTAGGACTGCACACGACTTTACAGTTCTCCCTAAATTTCATCCTCCGCATAAAAACGTAATAAAGCCTGAACCTCGTCATCGGTCCATCAGTTGTATTTTTTAAACTCCATTGTTGATTCGAATAGCAAACACCTCTTACTGCATGCACCGCAACAGACTTTTAAAGATGGTGTTTGAAATAAAATGCTGTGTAGAGTCAACCAATCAAAATGCTGCGTGAACTCAACCAGTCCCACCCCCAAAAGTTCCTGAACTTTGAAAAAGTACAACCTCATGAGCAGGGACTTTCTGAGGAGGACATTTTTACCCAAAACTTAATTTAGACCATGGTCCCTGCGGTCAAAACACACAGCACCACCCCAAAGTTCCTAGTTCCTGGAGGAAGTTCTTGTGGTGAAAATGCAGAGTATTTTGCTAAGCAACAATGAGGAGGGAGAATCTGGCTCTTTTTATTCAGTACGCTTGTATTCGGTATTAAAGTAGTGAATAAAAAACATCTGAATAACTCTTTGAAAACATGTTAATACTTTTGACTTTCTTTCTTCACCGTGACAGTGGTGTCTCAGAAACAGAAAGATGTGCACTGCTGCCTTTGTGTACCACTATATTTCTGCTTTTCCATTAGAGCCATCTACTGTTAAGAATCAATTTGCATTCTTATTTAGCCCATCTGCAAAACATGTGAAAATCTGACCAAATTTCTGTACTAAATATTTATGTTTGTGTGAGCAGGCCTTCAATTGAGCCTGACAGCTGATCATAAAACGTAAAAAACAGCTTCATTTTGCCAAATGTCTTAAAATCATATAGATTTGGTGTCACGAGAGATGAATTTGAAGAATCCATTTTCATTTTAAGATGAAACGATTTAGGTTTACATTTACAGTAAAGTAAAATGTACATTGTAAAATGTCAATTTAGTTGAGTATTTTACCTTAACAGATGAGATGGTGATGCCAGAGGACATTGAGAAACTGGCCAATGCCGTGTTGTCCATTCAGCTGCCCAAGTCCCCTGATGAGATCAAGGACATGATTGAGAACATCAAGAAGATTCTGGCAAACTTAACAGACTTCAACGATGATCTAGAGCACTTGGAAAAACAAGCCAAAATTGCTGAAAACCTGAAGGAGAGGGCAGAAGAAATCTTGTAAGGCTGTTTTAATGAAGTCTATGTCTCACAGCTGTAGTTTCTAGTATTTATAGTATAATCGTGTGCTTTATAAAGCTAAACCTGTGGTCACCAACATCACTAATCCTGTTTGGTTGTTTCATAACTAGGAACAGAACCGAGGCAATTGATGTGAGGGAGATAGAGAAAGCAATGAATGATATAACAGAGCTCAAGGGCAATATAGCCAATGATCTGTACGGGGCTAAAGAAAACAATGATGTTATCAGTGACAAAATTAATAAGGTAATGGTTTATTTTGTTTAACAATGCATGCATGTTTAAGGAATCTTTCAATGAGTTATTATTCACTTACCTTCATGTCATTCTAGACAATTTTTGTGGTCCTACACCAAACTTTTATTTTTGTGCTATCTATCCCTTTAAAATGTACTAATTCATAATTTCTTTTACTTTGCTCTCAGTATTTTAGAGATAATTATCCCCACCCCCACCAATATACTGCTTTATAACAATATTTTCTCATCAATGTTAAATAGACTCAACCTAAACTGAAAAACATTGAGGATAATTTGGATGCGACTCGTGCCAAAAAGTTACTGGATGAAATTCAGGCCTTGAAAAATAAGACAGAGATGAACAGAGCTCAGGGGAAGGAGGCCAAAGATGCTGCCAATGCAGCTCTCGCCAGTGCCAAAGACGTCGACAAAGTAAGTCTTACAACCACAAGTACATATATTTTATGTAAATATGCAGTATTTTGGATGTACAAACATAGTTACCGTATTTTCCGCACTATAAGGCGCACTTAAAAGCCTTTCATTTTTTCAAAACGACAGTGCGCCTTATAATCCGGAGCGCCTTATATATGGATCAAGGCGCTCTGTCAAAATGTTTCAGTATGAAAAACCAATAAAAAAAATGTAATAATAATAAAATGTTTCAGTACGACTGATAAACTACAAAGCCGCACCGCTTGCAGCATTACGGCTACCGCATCAGTAAACACTGGTACTGCGCCGGATAATGACGAGAGGAGCCGGGCAGTTGGATGCCGAGTCGCCAACTGTTCAATTCGGACACTGAAGAAGAAGAATTCGAGGGATTCGTGGATGGGGAATGAACTGAAAAAGTGAGCTTTACGTGTTATACGTAACTTAACAATGTGGAGTTATGCACTAACATTTGATTTAGTGGTATCCAACTGTTTCTTTTACTACTTGTTTACTGAATTAAGGAAAAGTTCCCCTCTACGTTTGGGAGAAAAGTTAGCAAGGCTGGGAGATATTGGTTATATGCACATCAACGTTTGAACAACGTTACTATGGGAGTGAACGGAGTTGTCAGAACGCTTAATAAAGTTGGACTTTATCTGACTGTTTTGTTGACATTCCCTTTAGCACAGAGCTCCATCTAGTGGCTGCATAACGCAAACCCAGTTAAACGTTTGACAGTATCTTCTATTCTATGCGCATTATAATCCGGTGCGCCCTATATATATGAAAACAGTTCTAAAATAGGCCATTCATTGAAGGTGCGCCTTATAATCCGGTGCGCCTTATAGTGCGGAAAATACGGTACTGTTTATAGGAGCCAATCTCATTTTAATCTTGAGTACCAGAGTAGTATTGCATCCTTCCTATAGCTCCGAAGAGTCTTTAGTTTTATCAGATGTATAAGACAGATACAGCTGAACAGCTACTTCCCGGAAACAGTCAAGCTCCTGGAAGTGTGCCGAGACCTGTGGCGTAACCCGAATGAAGCATTTCATACAAGCAATTCCGCCCTTTATGACTTCATACAGGGCCTTACTTTGAAAACAATTTTTCCAAACCTTGTTCGAATCCTGAAGGAGTGTATTTGGCATAGAAATACTCTGGCATACGTCCAACTCTATTTTTTTATTTTTTTTACTTTGGCCATGTTTAGCATGAGAATCCAACTCTTTAACAGTGTAAATAAGTCTGAATGCATGAAATAGCATTAGACCCTTTAAAAGTATACGCATAGTAACTGGAAAGATGCTGTAGCTGCCTTTATTTAGCTCCTAGTTAACCTTAACTTTTTCTGTTAAGAGTGGATTGCTTTTCTACATTTACAGGATCTTGAGGAACTGAAAGAGCAGTTTGAAAATTTAAAACGTAACGGCACAAACCAGAATGTTAATGAAGAGGCTAATGAACGTCTAAAGAACATCACAATGGAGGCAGAAACGCTGGCTAAATATGTGGAAGATAAAATGAAGGAAATTGAAGGTACAATATCATAAAAACAGAGCAGTGTGCATCTGCTAGGGCTCAACGATATGGACAAAATTTCACATCTCGATTTTCATGCCAGATATCTCGATATCGATACAATACGATATGTGTTCAGTGAAAACCAAGCATTTCCCAGAAAAATAAAAAGATCATAATACAAAAAAATGTGGAAAGTATAGTTTTATTTTTAAGAACAAGTCATCAACATTAACATAAATTACACACTGATGTCTGTGGAAGAGGTAATAATAATCCTTTCCATTATAATTCGACACGTTTTATTCATATCAGATACACATTGTGTAAGTAACTTCAATGTTTACTCTTTTCTATTCCCAGTTCACCACTTCGCCATTTACTTTTAAGTATTTCGGGAGAAGTGGATGAATTCACGTGTTGTAAACATAGAGGTTGTAAATACAACAGATCCGATTCTGCGGCACAAACTAACACGGCGGCGCCCATCGCGCATACAGCTCAACTAACGCGATCGTTATAAAGGTGTTTAAACAACAATATACTTCCACTTGCATCGATTTGACAATCGGAATATCAGATATTTAATGCAATAGCTAACACATTTGAGCATATTCTGAATAAAAAAGGAAAAATTACATTAAAGCAGATCATCATTCATTCAGCGCTGTTGCTGCTGCGGCTGTGCTGCTGTGACAAGCAATGAAGCGTCACCATGGAAACGTTACCCCCCCCCTCACAATATAGTTCCCACGTCCCTGGTAGTGTGTGCGCGCTTGGCTTTAGCGGTGCATTCAAGGGCACTCGTAAAACTGATGTTTGTTGTGACTGCCAGAGTTGTATGCAGGGCGAGCGCGGAGAGGGGAAATCTATATCGTCTATATCGTTGCTTTTTTCGATAGTAATATCTTGAAAGTTCATATCTAGATATAGATACGATAACGATATATCGTTCAGCCCTAGCATCTGCATTTAAAGGAACACTCCACTTTTTTTGAAAATAGGATAATTTTCCAAGTCCCTTAGAGTTAAACAGTTGAGTTTTACCGTTTTTGAATCCATTCAGCCGATCTTTGTATCTGGCGGTAGCACTTTTAGCATAGCTTAGCATACATCATTGAATCGGATTAGACCATTAGCATTGCACTCAAAAATGATGACCAAAGACTTTCAATATTTTTCCCATTTAAAACTTGACTCTTCTATAGAGACATTGTGTGGTAAAATCAACGGAAAATGAAAAGTTTTGATTTTTTAGACCGATATGAGTCGGAACTATTCTCTCATTCCTGCGTAATGATCAGGGAACTTTGCGGCCGTCCCACGGGTGCAGCAGCGCAGTGATATTACACAGCGCCTGAAAGCAGTCCTCAGATCGGTAACTTCCAATGTGACCGGCACTAAGTTTGTGTAGTTGCAGATAATGCAGACAGAGTTACAGCCGGCAAATTAGGTAGTGGATTTACCTGTGCGATTAGCTATGGTTCTGTGTGTTGTAAAGGGCTGTGATAGTAAGTCAAAGGTGTATTCTACCATCATGTTTCACAGAATACCAACGAAAAACAAGAAACGAAAGAATCAATGGTTGGCTGCTCTGAACATAGATATCAAAACATTGCTAACTTAGATTCAGTCAAGAAATTGCGTGTTTGCTTGAAAAGCAATAGCATTTTGGACCAGATGACTATTTGGAAAACATGGACAGTGTCACCCGTACCACGGTACGGCGTCTAAGGGATATGGCCAGACAGGACGAAGTGTATCATCGCCCATGGTTGTAAGTATAACATTATTATTTTTAGTTAGCTTGAACGTTCAGATTGAAAAAGCACTGCTGTTGTCTTTAGCTAACGTTACCTGTGAATGCAATCACAGAGTGTGGGGGTAAGTTTGCTCAACCGTTTGGTTTATACAGTATATAACGTTAGTAGTGTTGTTGTAGAGTTCTGGTGAGGTAGTGTATATACTTTGATTAAAATAAACTTGTGGAATTGTCGGTATTGTTTATCTACATTTTCTATGGTACAAAATACTAGTGATGTTACGTTCTGACCTGAGGCTTCGGAGCGTGTGCAGGGTTTTTCCTGCATTTAAAATTATTTGGCGGGCACCAAAACATATGTTTGTCCCGCTAAAGCCTTATTTGATGAGTTATTGTGATTTATGAGTGATGTAGAAGACTGCGCTTGTGACAGGGCGCATGTTAACTGAGTGACAGCGAGCAGATCGCGCGCACTCTCTGTCTTCAAAATAAGCCACATTTTCTTGCCTTTCACGTTTCAAAAGCTCATCTTCAGTATGACTGTTATTCCGGTTCAAATAGATACGGTTCAAGATCTGCACCAAAGTAAATATCTTCTGAATCGTCACTCACGAACGTCTCCATGGTTACAAGGCACGCTCTCTGTGCAGGCTGTCACGTTGGCTATGTTGACTGAATTTTCAGGTGCTGTGTAATATCACTGCGCTGCTGCACCCGTGGGACGGCCGCAAAGTTCCCTGATCATTACGCAGGAATGAGAGAATAGTTCCTACTCATATCGGTCTAAAAAAATCACAACTTTTCATTTTCCGTTTGGTTTTACTACACGATGTCACTATAGAAGAGTCAAGTTTTAAATGGGAAGTCTTTGGTCATAATTTTTGAGTGCAATGCTAATGGTCTAATCCGATTCAATGATGTATGCTAAGCTATGCTAAAAGTGCTACCGCCAGATACAAAGATCGGCTGAATGGATTCAAAAACGGTAAAACTCAACTTAAGCGACTTGGAATTTTTTCTGGCGTATTTTCAAAAAAGTGGAGTGTTCCTTTAATGGTATTAAATGATATTTTGATATTTGAAATGTTTCTTTGTCCTTGGGGTTTCAGACTTGGAGAAAAGGATTCTGATTGCAAACGAAAGAAAGGAGGAAAGGATAAAAGATTTGGAGGCACTCCAGAAAGATGCAGATTATTTGAAGAAATTTATTGTTGACAAAGTGGAAAAATATGATCTGTGCTCCAATTAAGCCTGCAAGGGCTTCCATTCCTCAAAATTAGTGGAACATTTTAGTGTTTGCCATGGGAGAATGCTGAAGGCAACGCAGGGCAAAACTGCCTTGGACTAGGATTATGGGATAAATGCAGTCCTTTAAACTTGATCCTTTAAGGGTTTGCTGAATCTAGTGCTACGAACTGGTTCTCATCGAGCACCAAGAATGGTTCTGTCCAGTTTTTTTAATCTTTAAGTATTTTCTTTATAGTATATTTTTAGCTAATTATGGTCAAGTCCTGTGTTTTACAGTCATTTTGGGAATGTACAACCCTGACTGTCCACTAGGGGACGCAAGAGTAAAATTAAAAATGCCACCTACATCACACAAACCATGCAGCACTGTTTCCTGCATCACTTGAATATACATTGCCAGAGCAAAACAAATCATATTTTACTTAAGTTATGTGTTTGTTGAACGGAATAAGACAAGTAAAAAAATGTGTACCACAAAACAAAAACATTTTAATATTTTATTGTCCTCACCGAGTCACAGTGATTCTTATGAGCCAGGTTTTGAAGTCAATCATTCAAAAATACTTTAAACAGTGAGCAGTTCAATGTATTTTCATTGTTTTTGGTTCATGGTTAAGTAATTAAAACCTCTATAGATTAAAAATCTACTTCAGCATTACTTCCAGAGTTCAGATCTACAGCTGCTCCACGTGCAATAAGAAAAGACAGTCAAGTTTAGACGCCTGCTGCTTCTGGAATGTGTTAGTTTGTCTCTCGCAGGAGGTGGTGGGTCTGTGCTTTTGTCCTGCGGTGTTAACAGCCTCTCTGTTTACTATTGAATAGCAAAACCAAAGGTAAAGCACCACTGATGTTATTTCATTGATCTGTTTGAGTGGATCTTCACCCCTTTTTAGCTATAAGTGTCGTAATATTTTATCTGAGATAATTTCATCTTCATTGAGTAAAGATAAGGGAAAAAATCATGAAATAGATTAAATGTTTTCAAATGATTAAAAAAATTAAAAGGAGCAGTTGTTACCTTATGGTTATTTCTACCTGATCTGTTACTTAAAAATGACTTTTAGGAGTAACATGTAGTCAGGTTATTGACTTAAATAAAACCAGTTATTTTAGGTGTTACAACCTGAAGTACATTTTAATGTTACCTGACTGAACTTTTGTTTTTTCTGGTTTAGCTCAGAAAGTCTGTTGAATGGTTAAACTGTGTCTTTTAGGTTTCTGAAGCAACTGTGTCACCTCACCTAATCTCTTCCAGAAGTTTACAAAGAAAAACGCTATGTGAACAGGTTAAAGGTGACAGAATTTAGAGTAAATGACCTTAAATAAGAAATCAATTTAGATTCAACTTTTACACTGTGTGCTTTGGAGAACTTGCCTTCAGCATCTACTTAACTGACAACTTTGTATTGCCTCAGGAATACAATGATAATCAATAGCTCTGGGTTACTTCTTACGGTTGTTTATCTGTGCCTGGTCATTTGGATCATTTCACTAATTGAGCTCAGCTGAGACAACCATTAGTTGAACATAAACCTCCTGCACTTTGACTCACCTTTAAACAGTCTAATTACTGAGAAATCCTCCTTTATTTAAGGCCATTTCACTTATCTCATGCCACTTCATTTCAGCATACCATCTTTGAAAGTGAGAATAGCTGTTAACATATTCGTTGTTAGGATTTTGTCATTGTAATGCGTGAGAATATATATATATTTTTTCATTTAATAAAAGCATTTTCTGTTGCAACCACTGATGTTATCAGTTATATTTTGCTAAATACTTAAAATGTACCACAGTACTATGGTTTTCTGGGACTATGTATTATGTATTAATACCTTGGAGTGCCATGCTAATACCATGATGCATGAATATAGCAGTAACTTTACATGATATAATTATCATTGTTAAAACATGGTGGTAGCCATAGTAACTTACAGGTACATTAAAGTAAATAGATCTGACATTTCGTTGATAAAGACATAGACATTGAATACATATGCCTACACGGGACAAAATACGACTATATTACACATTTTTCAGTCACAATCCCACCCTGAAGAGGGTAACGTTAAATATATTAGCTGTTTCTGAGGTAACTAAACTTACCGTTTTAAATCCCTTAAAACATCTCGGTTTCCTCAGTGTATACAAATGCTTGCAATCAGTGTTATTAATTTGAAGTGTACATACACCAGTCTACTTGGAATCATGTACTTTTATGCTCTTTTAATTAGTTTTATCCACTTTTGACCGACCGTTGCTTGCTTACCTCAAGACCACCTTCGTGATCAATGGGGGAGGGAGGGCGCCAGTGGCGCATGCGCAGAAGATCAGCGGCAGAGGAGAAAGGTTTCAGTATAGCAGCAGCACAGTCTGCTGGGATCACACTCAGCACTGCAGTTTCCAACGCAAAACCAGGATTACTGCACATACAGGCTGAAGAAAGAATCTAGAAACATGCTGTTACAGCTCGCAGCCCTTCTAAGTAAGTTTCATTTCAGTTTGGTTGAGGCAAAGTCTCTTGTTTGCCCTGTTTTAACTGCCACAAGGCAAAGTTTCTCAAACTTTTTTAAGCAGTTATCTTTTTGCTATTTATTTACTTTAAGTAGGCTAGATATCTTAAACTTTCTAAATAAAATATTGTGTATAATATTATTGAAGTAATTTTGTAATTGTAACAATTATTTTTTACACCTTTGCATGTTCAATTGTGAATTTTGCAGAAGAACCATTTTTGGTTCCTCATAGAACCTTTCAGTGAATAGTTCTTAAAATTACCTTTTTTTTCTTAGTGTGAACAACATTTTAATAGTCTGAAGAACCATTTAAAAAATAAACTGCATTTTGTTGCAATGGCAAGAACCCATGGGTGTTAAATGTTATCCATGGAACCATAAATGCCAAAAAGATCCCCTTTCTTTTTTTAAAGAGCGTAAGTTAAAATGGCCAATTTAGCAGCCTGGCTGATATGTTGGTCTATCACCACTCACTCTTTTGGGCTTTTCTAAAACTTAAAGGACCTTGAAAATACTAGCAAATAAAGTCTATTTGGTATCACGTTTCATTAGTACAAATGCATATAAAAGTTTTCTTCCAGTTTTAGGGGCATGGGCTCTTGCAGATGTGCCTGAGCTGGGAGATGTTTGCACAGAGGGGAGCTGTTATCCTGCCACAGGAGATCTTCTTATTGGAAGAGCTCACCAACTCTCGGCCACCTCAACATGCGGACTCCCGAAACCCGAGCCCTTTTGTATCGTCAGTCATTTGCAGGTAACCTATGTGCTACATCTCAAACCCTTTTGAATGAATGCAGATGTTTTGCCATTAAAATTCTCAGAAACATTGACTTATTGACTTGTGGTGGAAATTATAAGGACGTAATTTTTCAGGTTGCAAAGATAAGCATTAATTTTACGTCCGCGTCATGATGTCAATTGATATATGTTCACCTGAAATGAAAAATACACCCCTGTGGGCTTTACATTTGGCCTGATAATTATATTGTAACACCACAATTGAGGAATTTTTATTTCCACATGTGGGATTTCTCCCAACACCCCTCAGGGCTTTTATCTGGAACATCTTCAGAAAGAGCTTTATTGTGATCCTGTTATTTCATGTGGGTGTTTTTGGAACATGAAGTTATGTTTGTCTGTGGAGATTTGTTTCAGGACCTGTGACCTTTGAATGTCTAGACTACTTCCTTCCAGACAAAACGTCTTAAAATGTTTTACGTAGGTCTATTGAAAAATGTTATGATGGTCTTCTGAATCTTCAAAACTGCAACCTGCAGATTTATAGAGGTTCATTGATGCTATGGCTGAGTTATAATCACTCATGCCAAATCATAACAGAGATAATTGCTTCTAAGTCTTGTCTCGAGACCAAGAATTTGCTTTACACCATTGAATCAGTTCTTTTGATCAGGGGTCTCCAGTTTACCTTCATCTCTTTTCACGATTAATCATTTAAATCTAGGTGGTGTCATCAAAGACAAACCTTTGCAGTGCAACCTTTTAAGTTGGAGCTCATGGCATACAGACAGTTATTAAAATGGTGGTGTTGATGTCATCCCTCCTTTGTGAGGTCAAATGGCGGTTATGAGGTGGAGGTAGACAGGAACTCGTTTTAATGCGCTAGTCACATAACAACACCATATATGTCCCAACTTTCAAGCTAATTCTCCTCAAGAGAACTAAATTGCTTTAATAGGATTTTAATGAGGAGAAAATGTCCCAAAGCAACTCTGAACATCTGGAGAGCACATGAAACCAATGCTCTCTGTAGTTCATCAGACTTTGAAAAAGCTGCATAATGTAAATTAAGACCAAGTGGGCTGACTTGCTTCAGTATCTCAAAGACCTTTACAGTCATTCATTTCATTTGGAGAAGTTTTGGCATCACAAGAATGCAATTGACATTATATGGTTTTCCCACCCCCTCCATCACAGGAAGAGAAGAAGTGCTTTGTGTGCGATTCCAGGGAAACCTACGATGAGAGGATGCACCACGTAACCAGCCACAGAATTGAAAATGTTGTTACTACGTTTGCTCCGAACCGCCTCAAGACTTGGTGGCAGTCGGAAAATGGTGAGTTGAGCTGTGACTCCAAACAAGACAATGGCATATCTTCCTGTTCAGTACCAGTTTAAATGTTTGTTCAGTCAAGATATAAAAGACTGCACTATCCGTGTAGTTCTCATGGGAATATAGGAAGGCTGTGAAACACTTATTATAGGGAACTCTCCCTTATTAGTGTGTCTGTTAGTTTCCCTATAATCAGACCAATTGAGGGGCTAAACTTCAAAGCAGTTGTGTAATTGCTGACCAGTTAAGGTGATGATCAGTCTTTAAAGTGTGGAATGACATCTCTTTTTTTCCCTTGGGAAAGCGTTTTCTACCTGCGGATAGTGTTGAAAACATCTCACCCAAAATGTGTATACTGGTTTGAAACAGCATGAGATAAATGACATAATAATTACAAAAAAAATCAAATTTATATTTTGATAGCAGTATTTTATATATATATAACTTCACTGCCTAATTGAACGCTAATATTTGGGGAAAAATCGTCAGCTAAATCAATGAACCAATATGCAAAAATAAAACAAACATAAAAATGGAAATATCATTGAGAGGACAGACTCTAAGTAATTTAATAAGTCTTTTAAAATATTACATTAATTTCACCTTTTTATTACAAGGTTAGTTCAGCTCAGTAAAATGTGGTGCGACTCTCTGAAAACACAATGAATAACAATTTTTAAAAACACATATATATATATATATATATATATATATATATATATTTTTTTTTCAAATATATAAATATATTTTACAACTTTTTTTTAAATGATTAAGACACTCACAATCAAACACTGGTTAAATATATATCATCGTATAAGACTAATGAAGCCATTTAGATGAGTTGCGAAACATATTTAGCCACAAAGAGAAGGTTCAGCTGTTTCAAACTGTTAGAATGTACAGTTTCTACAAGCCATATGTTCCTCGACGACATGAACAGACAGAGGAATTGGAAATCCAGAGATTTACTGGTTATCTTAGTGGAGGAGTGTGAAATATAGCTGGACAGGAAACAAGGGCCCATGAATGCAACCAGAGAAGCCTGTGAATGTATGGTTTAGGAGAGAGTATGTGGAAGGAGGACAGAGAAGTACTTACCCATGAGAGATACAGCTGCCAACTGGACCAAAGGCCTGGGAATACAGGGGGGAACTCCTACTTAATTAAAGATACGACTCTGTTTATTCTTATTTTTGATGTTTATAGACCCTCAAAGCCCTTAGCCAATAAAAAAGGCAGTGTAACTACAGAGCAGCAGAGTACTATTAGAGCAGTTGTGCTTTGCTGCTTAATGTACAAGCTGCAGATGTTCCTGGTAAAATTGTGTAATTTGTACTGAAACATGTTGCTCAAGCCTTCCAGTACAGTTTCATTACTATAATAATGAAGAAAATATTTCCCATTAGTTAACATCAGATAACTTGAGTTAAACTAAAATTAGCATTTTTTTTTGTCACAGTATTTATTAATCTTTGTTAACTGTTAGTTCTTGTTAGCTCAGGTCTATTAAATAACATTTACAGATACAACTTTGGATTTCAATATGTTAATAGTGCTGAACTAAGATTAATAAAGGAATTTTTTTATGGTTAGTTCATGTCAACTAATGCACTTAACTAATGTCAATAAATGGAACCTTCAAAGTGTTATTGAAAAATATCTCTTTAAAATCTCATAAATATAGCATAAATTCAGTATGTTTGCCCAGACTTTTTTGTTGGCAATGTACACTTAAAAAATAAAGGTTCCAAAATTCCATAGAACAACCATTTTTGGTTCCACAAAGAACCTTCAGTGAACAATTCTTAAAAGAACCATTTTTTCTTACTGTGAAGAACATTTAAAAAATCTTCATGAAACCATAGATGCTGAATAAAGAACCTTTATTTTTTTTAGAGTGTATCTGGCAGTTAACAAATGGAAGTGCATTAATAAATGTGGAGATGCAACCATTTGTCTGGACTATCTTTCCTGATGTCTTTCTCTCTCTCTCAGGCCTGGAGAACGTCACAATCCAGTTGAACCTCGAGGCAGAGTTCCACTTCACCCACCTCATCATGACCTTTAAAGTAAGTGCTTAGGGGACACAGTCAGTTGGTGATGTGTGTTTAGGGGGAAGGTGTCGCCACAGCCCCGGGCTGAGGTGAGATTTGAGGTCGTTAAGAGAGAATGCGGGAAGGGAAGGGGGGTTGATGTTGATTTCGCTGGCAGGAGGGGAAGTGTTGCTCAGTGTGTGGGAGCCGTGGGAGGTCTGGGATAAACCCAGCTGTGCAGCCGACTGAGACCGATGGAATGCTTCAGCTAAAGATTACATTTCAGCATGATCTCACTTCAGCAATACAGTACAGATATCAGAGAGCACAGATTAAACGACTGGCCTCACGAGAACAATAGTGCTCATGTGATGTTCAGTGCAAAGATTTTTGTGAAATGGCACAGGAACAATCACTGCTTTTTGTTAATATAATATACAGTAATATAATATCCAATACAATGTACATGTATATAATTAACATTATAACTTATAAACAGCAAATTATGACAAATTATGAAACTAGTGATGATATCAGGGTTATTATTGTTAAATAAAATCATAAAAAAACATTTTAGTTATGGAATAAAAGAAGTAACTATAATAAAATAAAATATAAAAACTATACTTATTTTAGTTTAGCTAATTTTCGTTTAGTTTTACTTGAATTACTACAATAACTAAAATTAAATAAACGAATAATTAAGAAAAAATAACAAACACAACAAAATCACTAAAACTTTAACTAGAATTAAAGTGAAAACAGAAAATTCAAAATATTGACAAAAACTATAATAGTATATCTGTAATAATAAAACAACGCTGGAGGATATATCGCTACCATATTGGTCAATATTATTTCTGCGTAATTTAATAGCACTAAAATTGAATACATTTTTAAATTATGCATTGTAATGAAATGCCTAAATTCACTTTTAGCTTTTAAAATAACTTATCCATTAATTGGTTATGCCATAACATGAATTCAATTATCGGCTTATTGTATAGGCCAGAATTTTTATATCAATTAATCCCTAATAATTATAATAAATGTCACGTTTCGTCATGATTTATTGGTACGAAAACTTTCAAGGTGCACTTTGTAATTTTCATACTAATCAAATACAAAGTAGTCAAAAATGGGTAACTATTTAAAGGTGGCGTAGTTAAACGTTACATGCACTTACTATAGCAATAACTAATAAATTATGCATAACTACAATAAACTAATCTTAATCATAACCCTATTGTAAGTATATGTAGTTAATTAATATTACTCTGTACGTATTTGTGTAAATAACAGCATCACCTTAAAATAAAGTGTAAACCAAAAATGAGTGTACAAAAATTGTAAGGATCAATCCTGATGATACAGGATTATCATCAATATTGGAAGTATTGATCCCGAGCTTGCAATGTCCTATTGTGCTCTCTCTATATAGACGTTTCGACCGGCTGCCATGGTGATCGAGCGTTCTTCTGACTTTGGCAAGACTTGGCAAGTGTACCGCTACTTTGCTTATGACTGCGAGGCCTCCTTCCCCTTCATCTCTCATGGACCCATGACCAAAGTGGACGATGTTATCTGCGATTCTCGCTACTCTGACATTGAACCCTCAACTGAGGGCGAGGTGAGCATATGGAAATTTACTGCACTTCTGGTGGATGCTTCCTTAAGAACTGGATTTTTCATTGACTCTTATTCCTTTTGGTTCTGAAGGTCATCTTTAGGGTTTTGGATCCAGTCTTCAGGATTGATGATCCCTACAGCCCCAGAATTCAAAGTAAGTGACATTTTCTTTAAAATTATACATCCTTGTTGTTAAGTGGCCTAACAGACCAACCAAATGGTTGTATTACTAACTTCTTGCTTTCTATAATTTCCCTTTCCCTTCTATAGATATGTTGAAGATCACTAATTTAAGGGTGAAGTTTACTAGGCTGCACACTCTCGGAGACAACCTTCTGGACTCACGTATAGAGATCAAGGAGAAGTACTACTACTCAATCTATGACATGGTTGTCAGAGGAAACTGTTTTTGCTATGGACACGCATCTGAATGTGCCCCCATCGATGGATCTGGGGAGGATATGGAGGGCATGGTGAGTTTTATCAAGCCATGCAAAAGCCATTTGTTATTGTAATTTAAAATCCCCCAATTATGCTATTTTAAAGGCTCCTTGTGTTGTTTTTGAGGTCTCCTGCAACAGGTTTACATGCATCCAAGGTCAAAAACACTTTAATCTTCTCATAATATAAACTGCAGCATAATTTCTTTTCTCACAGTGTCTGAAACGCTTCGATAAAGGATTCAGTCTCTCTTAACCCCTCTCGTGTGTCTTCTCTGCTCTGATTGGTCAGATGGCCCAGTCTGTTGTGATTGGTTTATTCTGCTCTGATTTACAGATGGCCCAGTCTGTTGTTATTGGTTTATTCTGCTCCGATTGATCAGATGGCCCAGTCTGTTGTGATTGGTATACTCTGATTGGTCAAATGGAACAGTCTCTTGTGATTGGCCTACTTTGCTCTGATTGGTCAGAATTTTCCCCTCCAATCACCAAAAAATGTATATAGCAATTGCAGATCGCAAGAAATTATGAAAATGTAATTCTGTAATTTACTAGAATAAATAGACGATAAACACTGCAAATTTAATAGGAAGTAGTTTTTGAAGAAAGCAAGTGAGTCCAGAAAAAAAACATCTGTTTCTGCTTCATTGACTATGCTAAAGCATTTGATTGTGTGGGTCACAACAAATTATGGCAGGTTCTTAATGAAATATGAGTACCAGACCACCTAATCTGTCTCCTGAGAAACCTATTTGTGGGTCAAGAAGCAACAGTTTGCACCGGACATGGAACAACTAATTGGTTTCAAATTGGGAAATGAGTTCAACAAGGCTGTATATTGTCCCCCTACTTAACTTATACGCAGAGTACATCATACAAAATGCCGGGCTGGATTAATCACAAGCCAGAATTAAAATTGCTGGGAGAAACATCAACAACCTCAGATATGCAGACGATACCACTCTAATGGCAAAAAGCGAAGTGGACCTATACAGCGTCTTGATGAGGGTGAAAGAGGAGTTGGCTTGAAACTCAACATTAAAAAAACTAAGATCACGGCATCCGGTCCAATCACTTCCTGGCAAATTGAAGGGGAAGAAATGGAAGTAGTGACAGATTTTTTTTTTGCTTGGGCGCCAAGATCACTGCAGATGGTGACTGTAGCCTTGAAATTAGAAAACGCTTGCTACTGGGAAGAAAAGCTATGACAAATCTAGAAAAGGTTTGTATAGTCAAAGCTATGGTTTTCCCAGTTGTAACGGATGGCTGTGAGAGCTGGATCAAAAGGAAGGCTGAGCGCTGAAGAATTGATGCTTTCGAACTGTGGTGTTGGAGAAGAGTCTTGAGAGTCCCTTTGACTGCAAGGAAATCAACTCTGACTGTTCATTGGAAGGACATATACTGAAGCTAAAGCTCAAATACTTCTGCCACCTACTGAGAAGAGAGGACTCATTAGAAAATACCCTGATGCTGGGACTAATTGAAGGCAAAAGGAGAAGGGGAAGGCAGAGGATGAGATGGTAAGATAGTGTCAGTGATGGAATGAACATGAAATTGGGCAGACTCAAGGAGATAGTGGAGCACAGGGAGGCCTGGCACGCTGTATCACAAAGAGTCGGGCACGACTGGGCGACTGACAAACAAACAAACGCATTTTTTGATTCATGCCTCATTTAAAGCAGCAGACCTTTTTGTGGCTTTCTTAACCTCTGGTTTGTAGAAAACATCTCACACACATTCGTCACAGAAAGAAATCGTTTGAACTTCCATCACAGTCTGCTGCTAATTCATTCTGGATCTGTTTCACATTAGAATGAAAGTATGTGGGCCGCCGTATGGTTTCATTATTGAATAGTTTACAGTGCAAATAATCATGTGGCAGAGAAAATGCACGCAGAAGGTCTTGTTTGAGTGTCTTGTTTACAAACCTTTTTTGGTTCTGTCTGAAGTAGTAGTATGTTTCTGCAGGTTTATATCAATGATTTTTAGACCCAAAAATGAAATGCACCTAAGGAATGAGTTTCCTGTTTAGTCTGCCGTCTCCTCTGTTTATAATCCGTCTGACCTGAGATGCGTCTGTGTCTGCTGCAGAACTTACAAACGTAATAAACTGAAAATGCATACAGATCTCACTACATTTTTATGTGCACTGAAGTAACCCTAGATTTTCTCCAGTTCTCTGATAGCTCACATAGACTGTGTCTAGATCTGCCAGACCTGTAGTTTGTTTAATTTAGTCCAGATGCATCCAGTATAAACATTTCCTGTTGCCATCTGGTTTAGGGCCGGATTTGTGTGTTTGAGCAACTGCATCTTTTATCTAAGTTTCTGTTGAATGAAGACGCCACAAAACATTTCAGGGTCCGAGTAAGAAGTTGGCTCTCCAAATTTTATAGTATCAATTTGATTGCAGTGTTTTAATATTGGTTATCATTATTATGTCTGCTTTTGCCGTAGGTCCATGGCCATTGTATGTGTAATCATAACACCATGGGTCTGAACTGTGAGCTCTGTCAGGACTTTTACCATGACCAGCCTTGGAGGCCCGCCGAGGGACGCAACACCAACGCCTGTAAAAGTATGTTATGCTACGTTATATATATATATTTTTTACATCCAAATGTGAAACGAATCTTATCAAAGTTTGCAAAAAAGAAAAAACAAACATGCAATTTAAGTGCGTTTCCAAGTTGTTCGACTGTATGAAGGTGGTATTGGTAACCTAGTAACCAACAGTAAATAAAACTCCCTCAGCTTAACCTTAACGTGAAAAACGCTTAACATGGCTTAAGAAAGTGGTATTAAAAAGACCAAACTCGGTAAACACCAAACTAATAAAGCTTACTATGTACAGAATATGAATGCAACATGTATAATTACGGTAACACATTATTTTAGGGTTCAGTTATTAACTATTAACTAGTTGCTTATTAGCATGCATATTACTAGGATATTGGCTGTTTATTAGTACTTATAAAGCACATGTTAATGCCTTATTCTTCATGACCTTATTCTACATCTCTTAATCCTACCCAATACCTAAACTTAAATGCTACAAAAACTACCTTACTAACTATTAATAAGCAGTAAATTAGGAGTTTATTGAGGCAAAAGTCATAGTTAATAGTGAATATGTGTTCCCCATACTAAAGTGTTACCATAATTACATGTTAAGCATTTCCCTCCCATAGAAAACCAAGAAAATGCTTAAATAATGAAGCAATGGACCAATGGTTATTAAAACATAACATATTTTGTCTTTTTTATATCACTTTCTTAAGAACATAAGCCACGTCAAGCGTTTTAGAATGTCTCCATCAGGGGAAACAGACGATTAGTTGCATGGGTTTAATATTCGCTACGTCAGAATTTATCGACAAATGCATTTCCATTTCGCATTTTTCGCAAAAAAACCCTCAAGTGGCAGTTTTTTTATCTAAAAAAATCATTTTTTTGCAAATTTTTTGTTTCCATCACTCGTTTCTGATGTGATACTTCAAAATCCACATACAAACTGGGTGATGGAAACATAGCTATTGTAGTTGTTTGTTGTATGAATTTTACTGCATTACAGTGTTGTGTAAAAACTGTAGTTCTTTGTTGTACAATTTTTTTACTGAATTATAGTTTTTAAACTACATTTTTTGTTGTACAATTGTTACTGCATTGTCTACCACTATCTGCATCATCTCATTAACATTTCCTTGGTTCTTTTACAGAGTGTAACTGCAATCATCACTCTGAATCCTGTCATTTCGACATGGCCGTGTATCAAGCCTCGGGTAACGTGAGCGGTGGCGTGTGCGACGGCTGCGAGCACAACACCATGGGTCACAAGTGCGAGCAGTGCAAGCCGTTCTTCTACCAACATCCGGAGAAAGACATCCGCGACCCCAACATCTGCGAGTGTACGTGTCCCCTCTCATTTCCTCTCCTGTCATTTCCTCTGAGCTTTTTTCCCCCCATTCAGACGGCTGCTTCTCCTCTACCTGTCTGGTCTAGTTTGTGATGCGAGTCTGGTCCAGCTGTTCCTTTGTTTATCTCTGCTCGTGCAGATTTGGGGAACAGGAACACCTGGGCTTTGAAGTAGTTCCACACCACAGGGCTAAGCGCCGCCCTTTTTCAAAGCACACGCGCGTCTAAGGTTTCACATTCCTCTTTTGTTGTGGTGACTGAGGTTTTTAGTTTGAACCCTTTGACCACAAAGCAAAAATGCGGTCTGTGACTCTTACATCAAACTTTGGTAACAGTTTACAATAAGATTCATTTACTATTAATCCAATAATTTACATAAAATAACAACAAAAAATATTTTTTACAACATATTAATTTGGTTAATGTTCATTTCTATCTACTTTTTTAACATTTCAAGTTGTATAGATTAGCATTATTGAATGTATTATGACCAGACATGAATTAACACAAATTCACCGCCAGTCAAAAGTTTGGAATACTTAAAGGGACAGTTCACCCAAAAAGGAAAATTACCCTATGATTTACTCGTCCTCAATCATCCTAGGTGTATATGACTTTCTTCTTTCAGACAAACAATGAGTAATATTAAAAAAGTCCTGGCTCTTCCAGGCTTTATAATGGCGTTGAGTTGATGGGTCGTTTTTGAAGTCCATAAAAGTGCATCTATCCTTCATAAAGCTTTTAAATCCATATTTAAAACTGTATAGACTAAAATGACTAGCTTCCGACGGTCAGTGCTATGCAAGTCACCTTACGGTGAAAGAGTAACCCTTGACCCTTGAACCCTTGACGTATAAGTATTGACGAAACGCTGAGGATAGAGCAAAACAAAACATCCGGTCATGAATCATGAGTCTAAAACAAGAATTTTTAAAGAAAAATGGCGGAGGATTTCGATATAAGAGAAGAGGGGCTTGAGTTTGTTGCCTAGCACTATCCGCCAAAGCTTGCGAAGCTCCTGTACATCGCATCAGGGGTTACTCATTTAAACATGTTAAATATATATATTTATATTTTCTGATTATTCTTTGATGAATTGAAAATAAAAAGAACAGCATTTATTTGAAATAGAAATATTTTGTAACATTATAAATGTCTTTACTGCCTTAAAATGGTTCATTGTTTGTTAATGCATTAACTAAACTAAATTTTATTTTAAACCGTTACGAATAATTTGTTGTGCGAGTATAAACGCTAAACGATGAACTTTGTACTAGATCGTTTAAGCAAAATTACTTGTGAAAAACTGTATCGTTATATATAATGAGATTGAGAGCATTTAAATTTTCTTGTGCTGCATGGATATACCATAAGAACTAGCATGGCTTCTTTTGATAGTTTTCCCATCCGTCCACAGTTCCTCCCATTGTCTTTAAGTTTGCTGTCTGAATTTGTCTTTTCAAGCCTGTAACTGTGATCCGGTCGGCTCTCTCAACGGTGGAGTTTGTGATCCGCTGACAGACGTGTCTCTCGGACTGATTTCGGGTCAGTGCCGCTGCAAGCCTAATGTGGAAGGTGAACGCTGTGACCAGTGCAAACAGGGCCATTACGGACTCAGCGATGACCCTCTGGGATGCCTGCGTAAGTCGATGCCTCACACAGCAAAGCGACTAATCAGTCTAAATCCACATCACTTTATCAATGTGAAAATTATTTTGAAATGTCTTCATAAGTCTAAAGGAAGCTATTCTTGTGTTGTTGTTACCCAGCATGCATGTGCAATGCTTCGGGGACACTTCCAGGTGGAAGCCCGTGCGATACAGACTCAGGAAACTGCTACTGTAAACGTCTGGTTACCGGAAGGAATTGTGACCAGTGTCTGGTGGGTGTTCTGATTTATTTAGTCAATTCATATGTATTTGCACAATAATTATTGTGTAAATTATTCAATTAAAAAAATGTAAAATTTGACTTTTATGGTAAGTAATGTGACGCTTATAATAAAGCATTAATCACCAAAAAGCTGTGACTTGTAATGAATTTAGAACAGATAAGAGGTGTTGTTAGGCTCGACACAGAGAGGCGTGTAAACTGTATGTTTGTAGAGTAATTTACAATGGCTTTGAATGCGGCTCAACCAATCAGAATCTGTTTTATAATGTAAATTATACAACAGTGTGTGCCAGTGCTTGAATTTGATTGGCTGATAAGTGTTCCAATAGCCCTGATATTTTCTATAATGGCACTTTTTCTTGTGTAATATTGCTTAAATTTTTTATTACATTTAATTATTGAATTCGGGTATATATACACTTATTTTATTTTTTTTATTACAGCTTTCTAGCATTTTGTTGTGCAAAAAAGTGATCTATTGCCTCCAGAACTGCTAGGTCTGTCATAAACACTGTGGTATTCAAATGCCTTTTAACAAGTCTCTCTCTCTCTCTCTCTCTCTCTCTCTCTCTCTCTCTCATAGCCTCAGCACTGGGGTCTTAGTAACGACATGGATGGCTGCAGACCATGTGACTGTGATCATGGTGGCGCAATCAACAACCAGTGAGTAAAACTACTCCTTTCGTATAAGAAATTCTACTTTATTATAACAGTTTATAACATTAGGGATTGGACTAACCCTAATTTACCAATGTGAACTCAATGTTACAGTTGTATTAATTAAAGTATTTAGTATAGTTCTAGTATTGTATTTATTAGTATATAATTTTAAATAGCTTTTATTTTCATTCTTTTTAGTAAGTGTTTTGTGATTTTTACCATTTTCAATATTTTTTTTTTTCAAATTTCTTCATTAAATGCCTTCATAATGCCTAAACTGATTTATTTCAGTTACTTGTTAAGGCAACATTTAGTTGTGTATTAAATCTAATATATGTGTATTAGCTAATATTTATATTTCATTTTATTTCACCTTTATTTCCCTTACTGAAAACGATTATATTTTAGTTAACAGTAACAACACTGCCCTATATGTATTAAAGTTTTGCATAACTCATCGTAGACATTGAATGATACCTTAATGTTGCTTGTGTAAGCCCTCCTGTTCAAACCGCCCTCTCCAAGTGGGACTCGATCCCTGGTCCGCCGGCATGAGAGTCGGACGCTATAACAAAGAGGCTAAAGGCTGCAACCTCTAGTGTTAGTTACTAGAGCGTCTCTTGAGATCCGAGGAGTGAGATTTACTTGCACAGAAACTACTAGCTGGCCTGCGTTACACTTGCTGAGTATTATTTATTTTTATAAGTGATCAGATCAGTCTTTAATGATAGTGCAGGTCCTTAAAAAGTCTTAAATAAGATTGGTTATTGATTGGATTATGAATATTGTATTCATTTATTTATATTGTATTTAGAATGCCCAGGAAGCGTTGCGATTTGGTGTGTGGGCTAACCAGGGTATTATTTTAACCAGGTGTTTAATTTAATTTATTTTATTTTTTATTGTCAATTTCTTGGTTATACACAGTCATATTCAGTTGAATGTTCACGTTGAATGCAAATAGATTAGTTCTATTAGTTCTAGAAGTAATTCTTGGACTTTTCATAGTTTTTTGGACGTGATAGGATGTAATAGGTCTTAAATTGCATTTATAATGGTCTTTAAAAGGCCTTAAAAATTTTTAAAAATACCTTAAACTGCAGAAACCACTCACATCATCTTCAGAACTGGTAAAAACTTACTTTCTACTCCTTCTGCACCGTCATTTTAATACGTTGTATCAGCCTATTGAGAAACTACTGGCAGGAGGCCTGAAATAGCAATGACAAAGAGTGTTTCTTAGTCCCAGATTAATCCCTGAACTGGCAATATCGTCCAATAAGAACTCCATTTACATGAGTTACAAAGGCAGGCTTTAACCACAGTCCAACAATCAGTCGGGTGCCGTTTCTTACAGGTTTTGTATCCTGACTATGTGTGTGTGTGTTGAATATTTCCTCCTGAGCTATTTTACTCCAGACCTTTCAGACGAACCATCTAAACCTTTTACCGTTTCTTTTCCCAGTTGTTCTCCTAAAACGGGCCAGTGTCAATGTCGCGAGCACATGTTTGGCAGGCGCTGCGACCAGGTGGAATCTGGTTTTTACTTCATTGCTCTGGACCACTACACTTATGAAGCAGAGGACGCCAAGTTTGGACCTGTAGGTGTCTTCATTATTCCCATTTATCGAAGTCCTCGTTTGACCCAATGGTTGACCCAAATATCTCTCTGTCCCTCTGCAGGGTGTGACCGTTGTCCCGAGAACACACCCTCAGGACAGATCCCCTACCTGGACTGGCATTGGTTTTGTGAATGTTCCTGAAGGAGCTTATCTTGAATTCAGCATTGACAACATTCCCTCCTCTATGGAGTATGACATCATCATTCGATATGAACCTCAGGTGACTTCCTCTACAGTTGCTCTGTATTCATTATATTGTGTTATATATTACTCGTAGTGACTATTAAAGATTAATAATGTCTAACTGAAGTCAGCTGGGACATGTTTCATCAGTCCTTTCTCGAGTTCAAAGGTAAGCAGACATCACATCATCTTTTGCTCTTTTATGGTTTGTAGCTGCCAGAGCAGTGGGAAGAAGTGTTGATGACTGTCATCAGGCCTAGCGTCATTACTGCCGACAGCCGCTGTGCCAACACAATGCCCGATGATGACAACCAGATGGTGTCACTGCATCCTGGATCCAGGTATGTTGCTGCGTCCCAAATCACATACTGTCTGAGTTGGTACTACATTTGAATTTACTTTGCGAAAGTATGCTATATATAGTGAGAATGTGGAGAGTATGAATGTAATCTGGATGTACTACATCCCCCATGTTGTTACTGTCATGTGTCCATCGCATGCGCACTTCAGAATCTCGGCAGAAGTAGTAGGTCATTCAGGGACTTTTCGCCCTACTTTTTTTCAAATACTATATATTCGGACTGGCGTACAGTTTTTCGGATTCTGTAGTAGAGAAGTATTCAATTTCAGATGCAGCTTGAGAGAAGAAAGAAAGGCCACCTGATGCACATTCGCTTTCATCCCCACAACAATAGCCTAACTCGCTTTTTAACCTAGGAAATATTTGAAGTAAGTGATAATCCACGGCTAGATAATCCACGTTGAGGAGGCAAAGAACCGCCTGGCGCGAAGTGCATTAAAATAATTGAATGCACAGCTAGCCGCGGATTATCCTCCTTATACCATGGTCATTTGACAGCATTGACAACTTAAAGCTTTTATTAGTGTTTGCAGTGCAATATTTGAACTGGAAGGGTAAAATTGATGTTATTTTTGTCAGTTACAGCTCATTAGATCCAGCATTCTGCCCACTTTGAATCAGACACAGAGATAAAGTAGTGCGTAAGATTACATTTATTTGAAATAATGAACTATAGCATTTATTTGAATTAATTATCAAGAGAGAGATTAGAGATGCATACCTATGTCTGTTCAATCCATTTAACAACGAAGCTGTGAGTTTAATTACTTCAAAATAACGATTTAACCACTTTTGTTGCTGAGAAATATAATAGCAATTAAGTAACGAAGCTATTTTATGACTAAAAATCGTGAGGGATTGTTGATAACAAGTTTCTGTGCTCCTGAATGTTTCTGTGTGTGTGCAGCGTGATATCTGCTCTCTGTGTGCGATTGACGTGTGTGTGCTTCAGCAAAATCAGTGCATTAATATAGAACGGTAAACTGACTTGGAACAACCTGTGCATTAAACTGTATTATTGCACACCTTCCAGCCAATCAGAATTGGATATTCAGACAGACCATGGTATTAGTCATAATACTGTAGATGTGCTCCTGTTGCAAAGGCTGCAGGGTTATTATGGTTAACTAAAACTCAATTTATTAAAACAATTTTTTTGTTTGAAATAAAGCCAAAATAAAATATAAATATTAGATGAAAAACTTAAAAAAATGAAATGTTGGCTTGACAGCTAACTAAAATAAGTTTAAAATGAAGCACTAAAATTACTAACTGAAAATAAATTCAAACTAAACCTAAACTAAAATCAAAATAAATTCAACCTAAATAGTAATATTAACATAACAAAATCACTAAATAAACTTAAAGTAAAAACTTAACATATAAAATAAAATCTAATTAAAAATACACATATAATAGTTTATAAATAACACTAAAATAACACTGAAAGGCTGTTGCTAATGTAATGAGCAACATTATGCATTTTGACCGAATTTTAAGGCAGCATCTCATGTATTCTTTACAGGGAATGTAAACCCACAATGCATTGCCACAAATCCATGGGGATGTTGATTATAGATAGGCCTATATTTATTTAATTCAAAACCTAAAAATAATAAAATATAGTTACAGTACATCTAATTAAAACTCAAAATGTATGTGCTATATTTTATGCTTATTTGAGCATCAAGCTGTTAGCTTAGCAACATGCTAATGTAAAACTCATTTGAAATCAATTGTGAGCTGAGTCTGTTTGTGTAACACAGAGTTCCTGCCTATGTAGAACATTCATTATATGAGGTGTCACTTCAGTCAGGATGCATGAAGGTGCCATCAAATTGGCAACATTTTGGCTAAATGTTGTGTGCAAAAAAAGTCTATTGTCAATAGTGTAGCGATGTAGTGTGTGACGCACAGATCACACAGAACTAATCAGCATTCTGATGGTCAATACAGCAAATTCACATAACCAACTTCTGCATGGGTAAATCTTCCACTCCCATGTGAAATTCTAGGTTGCGTGGATTCCTATTGAAATGACTTTGACCATGAAAATTTGCTGAATAACATTAACAGTGTTTAGAAGGTAGCTCACTTGGTTGTGGAAGCCAATGGGCCCTATTTTAACGATCTGAGTGCATGGTCTGAAGCGCATTGCGCAGATGCACTTTTTAACGAGTTTAACGACGGGAAAAATAGTCGGTGCACCAGTCACATGGTCTAAAAGGGTTGTCCCTAGTTTCTTAATGAGTCATGGGTGTGTTTTGGGCGTAACGTGCAATAAACCAGAATCATTCCCTTTAAAAGTGGAAAGACTGAATGCTTTTCCAGAGAGGAATCCTTTTAATTTTCATAGTTAAAAATATTTGTGTGCTGCTGCGCATCCCTGTGTGTGTAATAAGCAGAGCGAATGCGCATTGTGCACCCGCCTATAGGCGGATATAAATAACACAAAAAATACTGCACTAGTGACTTTAGACCAGGTTTTTGTTGGTGCAGTCGTTTTTAGTTCCTCAAAATAGGGTGCAATGCGCCTGAACACACCTCGTTTTCAGACTAGCACGCCCATGGGCGAACAAATTGGCGCGAGTGCATTTGGTATTTAAACAATGTGGCGCAGGATGTGAAAATGAGAACTTCGTTGGGATGAAACTATTAAAAAACACTATGATAGGGCCCAATGTCTTTGGCTGTTGAGAAAGTAAATTCTCTTGGTTTTACCCATCAGGTATGTGGTGCTGCCCAGGCCTGTGTGTTTTGAAGAGGGCTTGAACTACACCGTGCGCTTGAGTCTGTCTCTATACTCGGCTCTCAGCGATATGCAGTCGCCATACACGCTCATCGACTCGGTAGGTCCCTCTTTTGCCCTCAAAACAAATCATTGGAATCCTCAAATGCTGATCGGTCGATTTCAATCCTTGCCCTCAGATCGTTCTCATGCCACACTGCAAAAACCTGGATATTTTCTCTGGCTCTGGATCAGAGGGTGGGGACCTGGTGACCAACAGCGCCTGGGAAACCTTCCAGCGCTACCGCTGTTTGGAGAACAGCCAAGCTGTGGTGAAAACCCCCATGACTGATATCTGCAAAAATTACATCTTCAGCGTGTCGGCGCTTCTGCACCAGGGAGTTAAAGGTACATCTACACAAATTCGAATGATTAGTTATGCTTGCTAAGAATTTCCTTCAGAAAATAAAACCTAGTTCTATTTTCAAATATAGCATTTTGACTTGATCTTTCCACTTTGTTTAAAGAGCACACACGTACAGATACTCACTCTGTCATCATCGCATGAGATCGGCTCCATTCTCTAACCACATAAGCATCCCCTTTTCCCTTTATTTCAGACGTGCCAGTCTTCATTCTGTCATCGTTCATTCAGCTTCATTTTCCTCCTCTCAGCAGAGGTGCTTTCCTACCTCGTGTCAGAGCTTGTAACAGGGCCTCAGGCATAATTATACTGCCTTACATGCTTCCTGTCTGAGACTTGACAATTTCATCAACTGTCAGGGCAAGAAGAAAAGCAAAAGACATGGCTAGAGGCATAAATCAGAACAAAAGCTTGAAAATGAAAATGTTCACTTCCACATGATAAAATCAAACAAAACACACTACTACTAGAAAGACATATTCAAGTCAAGATGCTTTGAATATGTAACTTGTCAAGCTTCATGTGATAGATGATGTAAAAACTGCAGTCAAACTCCTTTCTAGGAAAAGTAGGCTACAATTCAAGGTTACACTTGAATAAATAGCTACTTTGGAGCCATTTAACCCTCTGGTGCTCTTTGCGTGGTGGTCAAAATGACCAACATTTTTAATGAAATTATTGTACTATATTTTAGTTTAATAATGGCAACTGGTTGATCTGAAGGATCACAAAACTAATATCTGATTAAGAAAAAATGCTTAAATATCAGAAAAGGTGATTGGTCGAGCTCTAGAATGCAGAGAAAAGATGGATAACTCAGTGGAAAAAATTGCTCAAACAAATAAATTCTGTTAATTAAAACACTAATATTGAATATGTTTCTGTTTTCTCTCAGCCTGCCAGTGTGACCCGCAGGGCTCTCTCAGCACCGTTTGTGACCCGAGCGGTGGACAGTGCCAGTGTCGCCCCAACGTGGTTGGCAGGAACTGCGACAAGTGCGCCCCGGCTACCTTCCTTTTTGGGCCACAAGGCTGCAGGCGTAAGTACAACTTGCCAGTGCACTCTTTTCACATTTCTGAGGTTCGTCAGGAGTCATCATAGTTGGGTAAACTACTACAGTGGTGACACAAATATATTTTTGAATTCCCATTTGCTCCTAGCCTGACGTGATCATACTCAATTCTAGTCAGAATATGAGTCTGATACCGCTCCATTGGGCTGTGATTATGGGGCGTGTTTCAACCGAACCAGGAAAGACCTCAATTGGATAGACCCACAACCAATCAGAGCAACGGAGCGACACGTAACGTTAGTTGTCAAATGTCAACAGAACTCAACTGCACTGTGTTGCCAAGTCTGTGTTTTTCCTGCGGGTTGTTCTCCATGTCCGCGGGTTGAAGCGACCCCAATTATGTGATATATAGACCCAGGAATGTGAATTTTAGCAGGCAACCATGCCAAAATAACATATTTTACCCCCCAAACGCCTTTTTTTTCTGGAGAACCCCCTCGGAAAGCTATTGGGATTGTTTGGGGCTATAGTTTTGAGTAGCAATTGTGCGACATTGCAAAAAAACTTGGCAACCCTGTCTGCACGCGCGCTGGAATAAATAACGTTAGAAGAAAAAGATGAGTGTAAACGATCTTTGCCGGTGTTGTAAAAAAAGAATTGAAGGATACACGGAGTACTTACCAACACGATCATCATTTCTGAGAGAAATAGTGAAGGTGAATGCATAAACAAACAAGTTCTCCATTTAGGATAAGAGCAAATTCAACCCAAGCTTCTTCGATGACGTGGATGATTACGTAACTGTTTATCATCGTCTAAAGCCTGCCCTGACAACTTCATTGGTCCGAACAGTTTCTGTTTGGGCATAACTCCTCTATGGATCGAGTCCAGACCGAATTGCCTGAGCAAAAATGTTGTGGGTGGGGCTAAATTCAGCTGGCATCCAGGCAAACTTGTTCCAGTAGTAAAATAAAAAAATCAATCAGAGTTTCTATGACTACAAAAGAGGAAAAAATGTTGAGAGAGTGATTATGTATAAACGCTCAGTGAAAAGCCTCATTGATGTATATTTACAACATGCTTTTGAAGCGCTGATCATTGTAGCCAATCACAGACATGTTTGATGAGCGTGTGAGCACAATGGCCAGTCAGAGGTGTTTACGATTCCACTCAACAGTGCTCAAAGCGTCACATTTGTTACATTTCTGTACCCACTAGGTGCCGAAGCTAGACAACTCTAGTATCGTATCGCAGTTGGAAATTCCAGTATTATGATAACACAAGTCTATAGTATAGATTGCACCATAGACAATTCATAAAATGTCTCTCACAAGAGTTATTCTGGTTTCTTGTTATTTAGCGTGTGATTGCAGTCCTGAGGGGTCTATCCACTCTTTCTGCCATGAGGCCACCGGTCAGTGTGAATGTATTCCCGGAGCGTATGGGCGACAGTGTGAGCGCTGTCTGCCTGGACACTGGGGTTTCCCGAACTGTCGCCGCTGCACTTGCAATGGCCACGCTGAGCAGTGTGACCCTCACACCGGACAGTGCCTGTCCTGCAGAGACCACACCACTGGCCACAACTGCGAGAGGTTAGTTACTGTTTTCTTTGATCAACATTTATATTTTGAAATTGAAGCCATTTACTCATCAAATCACTTCCGCAGGTGTTTTAACGGCTACTATGGTGACCCTGTCCTGGGCTCTGGAGACCACTGCCGCCCCTGCATGTGTCCCGACGGTCCCGGCAGCGGGCGACAGTTCTCCGGCGCTTGTTATAAGAGTCTCGACTCCAACCAGGTGTTCTGCGTTTGCAACCAGGGATATAAAGGTAAACACCAGACATTTTACTTGATTTATAACAGCATCTGTCAAGAACACTGTAATTGTCCTTTATCATGACACACGCTAGAACTTTTCATATACAGTAGTTCAGAAGTTTAAAATCTCTTGTGCTCACTCAGGCACTTGTGAGATATTATTACCATTAAAAATAACTAATATGGCAATATGAAATGTTTCTTGAGCAACAAATCAGCATATTAGAATGATTTCTAAAGGATCATGTGACATAAAGACTGGAGCAATGATGCTGAAAATTCAGCTTTGCATTACAGGAATCAATTATATTTTACAATATATTTAAAAAGAAAACAGTTATTTTAAAATGGTAATAATATTTCAGAATAATATTATTTTAGACTTAAAGATTCCACCTTTTGAAAGGAAGTGTATGTGGAAGAATATGGTGATATTGTGTCTTGAAATATGTATTTTTTTAGTAGTGAAAGCTGTAATTTAACAACCCCCCTCTCATGTTGCCCAAAGGTGCCAGGTGTGAAGAATGCGCCCCTGGTTATTACGGAAACCCACACGAGGTGGGCGGAGAATGCCTCTCATGTCGGTGCAATAACAACATTGACATGACGGACCCGGAGTCCTGTGACGCCCGCACTGGCGCCTGTCTCAAATGCCTGTACCACACGGAGGGCGAGGGCTGCAACCAATGCAAGCTTGGTTATTACGGCAATGCACTGACCCAGAGTTGCAGAAGTAAGTTTTTGAATAAATCAGTTTTAATACCACAAATTATGATCCATATACATATTCATGGCATTTAAAATTGAGTTATGCACTGATTTAGAAATGTTGGGTAATACCAATTATTATTTCCACAATACAGTACAACGCCTAATTAATAAATGTTTTTATTTAAAACATGATAATGTACAATTGAAAAGTTTAGTACTTTTGAAATCGTCTGGATTGGATTAAAATCGATCAAAACACAGATGGAGTAGATTGAGTCCATCAACACCCCCAAAACTTCTTATTGCTCGTCCTGGGTAGATATTTTATTCAGTAACATTAGACAGTTTTGATTTATATGCTGTTTAATGATCGCGAGTGTGTAAGCAATGCTTCTATCAGAGATGGTCTTATTATTGGGATATACGAGGGTCTACCAGTGGAGAAAGCTTAATGGCCAATTTGGATCACATGTGCCTTGATAGCTAATCACATTACAGCTCTGATGTCATTGAATTTCATTTAGAGTTTTGCGACAGTCAACCACTGTTTGCGGATAACATAGAAATGAATGAGAAGTGCCGTCAACTGAATCATACCTGTCGCACAATTGTCTGTGACTTCTCTTATAAAACAGCATTTTTTTCAGTTTAAACTAAAAATAGAATCCAAACAAATGTTTAAGAGCAAACATGTTGAAGATTAGCTGATGGCCTGTCGTTTAATTAAATGATAAGCCGTTTTCCCCACAAAAAGCGGTTTACTCAGTGTAGTGAAGCCTCTCCTCGATTGACTTCCATTAAAAAAAAAGGCTCCTTCCCTTAGCAGGCGGTAAGGTAGGTGTCTAAGGTTGCAGGCTTGCCTTTAAGTCACTTTGCTTCTATCGCTTGTTGCTGCTTCTTCTACGCCTAAGATTCTCTACTCTTACAGAAGATGCACAATAGCGCCTCCTACTATATAACAGGCATATTATGTCAATGGCAGGGAAAGAATGAAATGCTTTTTTACCAGTGTATATTAAAAAAACAATTAAAAAGTAATTTAAAAACTTCCATTTTGTGCATCTAGTGTAAGTATGGATTTGATTCTTGGCTCTTGTGTTTCAAATGTTTTGTCCTTGTCTTTCTCAGAGTGTGTTTGTAATCATATGGGCACTGCTGAGGAGATGTGCCCCTCTCAGGGTAATTGCAACTGTGACTTAAACAGCGGACAGTGCCAATGTCTTCCCAACGTGGTGGGCCAGAACTGCGATCAATGCGCCCCGGACACTTGGAACATGGCCAGCGGGAAAGGCTGTGAGGCCTGCGACTGCGACCTCAATCATTCCTTCGGCTCTTCTTGCAATGAGGTTAGACCACATTCAAAGCCATTGCATGTTTGGGACAGTAACAAAGTGCACATTTTCAGATGGATTCATATGTGTTTTTCATCCTCTGTGCTATAGATTATGGGCCAGTGCTCTTGTAAACCTGGGTTTGGTGGCAGAACCTGCCGTGAGTGTAGAGAACTGTTCTGGGGGAATCCTGAGGTCAAATGCCACGGTGAGTTCAATTTTCTTTTTGAAAATATTGATGATAAAATTAGGCTGTTATATGGTTGAATTAAAAATTATTTATTTTATTATTTGATTTATATTATATACACTATCATTTCAAAAGTTTGGGGTCATTAACATTTTTTACTACTCACACATGCATATATACTTAATAATTATTTTATTTATTTATATTTAATATAAATTATATAAATATATACACTGTATATACATGCATGTACATGTATGTGTGTGCGTATTCAAATATACATAATAATTATACACAGTACACACACACATTATGAATGTGATTAATTGCGATTAATCGGTTGACAGCCCTAAAAAAATATATATATATATATATATATATATGTATGTATGTATGTGTGTGTTTATATGATAATATGATTATACTTTTTTCCCCTACCCATGTAGTCTCGGTTATGAAAGTAATCGGTAGACTTTTTTTCTTCAGAATGATGCTCAACAATAAATTGTGCACAAGGTAAATTTAGTTATTTTAATTTAATTTGAGAAAGTAAACCTTATATTTTAATTATTATTGCTGAACATTAAATAAACCCGAAGAACACAACTAAACACGTTGTGCTGACATTGCAAACACGCCAGTCGTGAGTTCTGCCTAAACCATAAAAGCTGTAGGCAGCCCAGTTTTGTAGGAATGTGTAGCAGAATGGAAAAGCCCTCGGCCCACTCTTTGATTTGGCCCAGATGTGCGTGACCATGATGAGCTCGTGGGGGGATCTGTCGAAGCCTTGCAATTTCTTCTCTACTCCCACAATGCACCTTTGTATTCGTGGGCTTTCCCCAAATGGGGCCGTTAGTTTCTGATGCAGTGCCCCTTCACAGAAAAGAGTTTTTGTCCTCTCTCGGACTGTATTTGTGGCTGTGCAGACCATATCTTTGAAAATCTTTTTGAACTTGATGTAGAATTATCTGGTGCTTCTGGCAGGGTGAGATTCTGACTGAGCGTTGACTATCTACTGATCTACTTCAAGATGGTTGTGAAGCATTTCGTTAGAACTTCTAATAAACACTACAATCTCTGCCCAGTTAACAGCTCATAATCAAGGGTGATATTGAAAATGCTGATGGTGTCATATTTTACATACAAGTTGTTGAAAGAGCTTTTCAGTCACATAAACACTTTTATGCTACGTTTTTGTCTTTTTTGGAATGGCATTTAAATGCAGATTGCTTACTTTATTAACCCATTTTAGCCATTTGTCCTTCAGCAGAGCAGGTTTTGAACTCTCTTTGAGCAGAAAAAGCGGTGCGCTAACAGAGATCTGTTCCACCCCCACACCCCTCCGTTTGTTTGGAGAGTCCTGATAGAGCAGGAAGCCCCCTGTGTTCTTCTAAGATCCAGTTACCCCTCTATAACCGTTCTGTTGACTCGCCCTCAACATGCTCTTCCCTCTCCCAACACAGGACTGAGCTGTGCTTTATGTGGTTTCCTCTTAAATATTAGTTTGGTAATCTTGTGAAATCCCAAGCTTTAAGTTTTGTCCAACCACATCTGATTTGCTCCGAGATTGTGTAGGTTGTAAGATTAACTAGTACATTTTGTGTAGTGGCGTCAGCTGTACTTGTGTCTGATTTGCTCTTCAAAAAAGAATTCTGATCTGTTCTGGCATGTCAGAGTTTTAGTGGTCAAGCTTTTTAATATAGCCTTTGTTGGTCATTAATCATGATTAATACATTTGACAACACTAATCACATCTAACAAATGTTTGTAAATATATATATTTAGAAATATATAAAGCTAAATAACCTGAACATAAACTGACCAGGTATAACATGACCACTGACAGGTGAAGTGAATAACAATGATTATCTCTTCATCACGGCTCCTGTTAGTGGGTGGGATATATTATGCAGCAAGTGAACATTTTGTCCTCAAAGTTGATGTGTTAGAAGCAGGAAAAATGGGCAAGCGTAAGGATTTGAGCGAGTTTGACAAGGGCCAAATTGTGATGGCTAGACGACAGAGCATCTCCAAAACTGCAGCTCTTGTGGGGTGTTCCCGGTCTGCAGTGGTCAGTATCTGTCAAAAGTGCTCCAAAGAAGGAACAGTGGTGAACCAGCGACAGGGTCATGGCCAGTGCTCATTGATGCATGTGGGGAGCGAAGGCTGTGTGGTCTGATCAAGCAGACAAGCTAATGTTGCTCAAATTGTTCAAGATGTTAATGCTGGTTCTGATAGAAAGGTGTCAGAATACACAGAAGATCACAGTTTGTTTTGTATGGGGCTGCATAGCCACATACAAGTCAGGGTGCCCATGCTGACCTTTGTCCACAACTGAAAGCTCCAACCATGGGTATATGAGCATCAGAACTCCACCCCGGAGCAATGGAAGAAGGTGGCCTGGTCTGATAAACCACGTTTTCTTTTACATCACATGGATGGCTGGGGGTGTGTATGTCGCTTACCTGGGGAACACATGGCACCAGGATGCACTATGGGAAGAAGGCAAGCCGGCGGAGGCAGTGTGATGCTTTGGGCAATGTTCTGCTGGGAAACCTTGGGTCCTGCCATCCATGTGGAGGTTACTTTGACACGTACCACCTACCTAAGCATTGTTGCAGACCATGTACACCCTTTCATGGAAACGGTATTCCCTGGTGGCTGTGGCCTCTTTCAGCAGGGGACCAACACCATATTAGGAAGGTGGTCATAATGTTAGGCCTGATCAGTATATAAATAATGATTTATACATTATATCATACACGTTTTGAAAGAGAAATTATAGCATAAAATTGCAATATTGAGACATATTTTCAGTCTGTATCTTGAATATAAAAGTAAATTTGATGTTTGCTTCTGCTTGATAAAATGTTCCTTAAATGCCACTTAAACTCTAAAAGCCCTTGTGAAAGGAATGATAGCTGGACAAAGAAGTGAAGTTTCCCCCATGCATTTTTACAGTAATCTTATGTGCACGATGATGAAAAACTGATGGAAAGGATACATACATTCCTGCATCAGACAATCATGTTAAACTATTTTTGAGAATAAAACCTACTGACAGTTAGATTAAAACATATTGCAGGTCTTTATTTATTTTTAATAATTTATTATTTATTGAAATTGATAGAAATAGCATGTTGCTCATGCATGTCTTCATGGCTGGTTACTGTTTAAACAAATCTGGCAAATAAATCACTAACCCAGAAGTTGGTGCGTTTTTAAAGGCATAATTTCCGAGAGCTTGTTAACACCGTCATGAATGTTTAACAGGCTGGGAGACTGTGATTCCTCTTCTTGACTGGCGTGTGAGATGTTAAAGATTTACATCCCCATGCCTTAACCATATACGTCTGTGTAAACGATTGCTGAGCACACAAACGCACTGCATTCAATCTTCTAGAAGAGTGTTTGTTTTAGGTCTGCTTTTAAAAAGGATCATTTAATTCTCAAGCCAGAACAATAAAATGCAGATGTGTTCCTTAGACAGTAAAAGCATGTCCTAGTGTTTTTTGTGTCTAAGAGTGTAAAGTGCTAAAATCACCATCACAAAAACTCCAATGCCTGTCACCCTCTCCAGGGGTCACATTCACGGCATTGTCCTAACAAGAAACACCCCTGGTGCCGCCTGAGGCCCCCTGGATAATAGCAGGGATTAACCTCCGAGATAATTCCCTATCTCTAGTTCCTTGTATGCATTAGTGCCCTTAGGTGAAGGAGTCTTTTCCCGTGGAATGTGTGTGTAATCACTACACACTGGAATGTGTTTTAAGTAAATTAACTGTCCCACACAGGGTCCCCATTCACGTATTGTATGTGTCGCATGTATTGTCCTGGATTCCTGGTTACTTCTCTACCCAGAAAGACATGAGCTCTTTTCCAAATCCTAATGAGCTACCAACCTTGCTAGGAAGCATAATTTTCCTGCCCTCTAATGCCAAATTGGCACTGCAAAGATGGCACAGAAGCGCTTCTGAACTGGCAATTAGGTTTCTTTACACCGACTGTTTAATGCTGCTCAGAGGTGACATAAATACATTTACACAGCAGTTTCAACTGAATAATCTGATACTAGGGACTGAAGTTGGTCAGACATAATTTAATCTAGCTTTTGTGCAGAATTTCGAGCAGGTACAGAGCCATAACTTTATATAAAGTCTGATCATTTCTTTTGACCAAATCTTAAGGCATCATTCATGGAGAAGGCATGGTGATATCACATGGAACACACATAAACGCCACAATTTCATAATTGCAATTAGGACTCTACAATGGATGTAGTGTCTGTATTTAAGGTAAATGTTACAGCACCTAAACCCAAACATAAAGCACATTCTGGACCCACTTCATATTAGGTGGCCTTAACTACTATGTATTAACATTTAAATTAATAATTTGATACAATGCACTTTTTGTGTACATACATGTTTTTACATTGTACTACACTTTAAAAAATACCTGCATGTAATTAGATCTGTAATTAATTTCTGTAGTTAAATTTATAATTACAGTGTTGACACTTCCCTTACACCTAACCCTACCCTTAAACTTACCCATACCACCACACCTGTCTCTAACTTTACCCGTATCCACCTCAATATCAGCAAAAGTCTTTTACAATATGAACACAATAAGTACATTGTACTTACTTTTTGATGTAAGTACATAGTTAAGGCCACCTAATATTAAGTGGAACCCCCATTCTTTATTCATCATTTATGTAGAGTATTGTTTGTAAAAAGGTACATTTATGTCAACCTTTGCTCCGGCTAAAGTTAAAGTTTTAATTAAACTTTCCAATTTGTAAACACAAACTTACCAGGAGAGCCTGAACGCACCATTAGAATGATTTGTGGCAAGCTAAAAAATATTCAAAACGGCAAACATGAAAAAATGCATTGCTGATATTTTCGCAACACTTAATAGTGCTGATAAAGAAATAATTAAAATGGACTATTTGACACAATCTTCGTGATCGCTTATGCTTTAATAGTGCATTATTAGCTTAGCAAAATGCTAATGTCAAATTCAACATGTCACCCCCCCCCCAAAATAATATTAAATATATATTATAGGATTATAGGCTACTATTATATTCATTCGTGTAAGCTGCATTACACAAGTTCTTTCATTCAATCGTATTCTCCACAAAATTTAAAAGCAAGTGGTCACAGGAGACGCATTTGAAACGTACTAGGTGTAACGGTAATGCATGCTGACCACTAGTGATCGGTTTACTAAAAACGCATCTTCATAACAGGTGGAAAAAGGCTTTCTTTCTCGCTCGCTCAACTTTTGGAATATTGTATATAATTTGCAGGCGTGGAGAGGTGGTATGTCTGCTATTTATTCATATCGCACATATAAGCTAAGCTTTTTAAAGCTTACCGTGTACACTGCAGTCTACTAATATTTAAATTTTCATAAAAAATGAATCACTGCCTGGCATCTGCGATTTCGTTATAGAGATAATGGATAGGATCATGATTGTTTAGTAGTATTACAGCACAATGTGAGTGTGTATTAATACCGTTCGTTGTTTGCTTTTGGCATCTGATAATGTATGCACAACGGTGGCACACTAACAAATGGATTTGGAATCAATTTCATGTTGCATGAAGAGTGCTATTGATGTGGTGTGTTGTGGTGTACTGTAGACAGCTAGGTTGTTAACTAGGTATTGGAGGATCGCTAATTGGTTATGTTGATAATCAAATAAAACATTTTTTAACGGGTTTCAGATTCTTGTGAATCTAAAAAGAGATGTTTTTTTGTCTGGTGAAAAAGGTCTTGAGGAAGGTTAACCAGGTTGTTACAACTCCTAGAATGTTCTGTGAATGAGTGTGTTTGTTTAAGGGCCTCACGTTAGGTCATTCTTGATGTGGTGTTTGCTGAGTGTCTCGTCTGTCATTGTGGGCAGTTACTGCCTTTTGTCCTCCAAACACTCTGAAATAACGCTAGCAGTGCAGCACTGAAGTGGGCAAACAGTCCTTTCCTTCATACTTCCACTCCCACCTCCATCACTCACTCTTCAAACTCCAGCCTAATAAGGTCACAGTAACTCAAAGTTGGCAGCCGTTGACAGAAAATTCCAGTCAATGAACTGTTGCCTTTTCAGTTCTTTCAGATTAAAATTGTTCTGATGTTGGTCTCATTCTGTAGACTCAAAAATGTTTTAATTAAGGATAACTGTACTTAAACCTTGGTGTTCCTGTATATTTTTTCAGCATGTGACTGTGACCCGAGAGGCATCGCGGAGCAGCAGTGCAACAAGGCCACAGGTCACTGCGTTTGTGTGGAGGGCGTTTCCGGACCTAGATGTGATGCATGCGCTCGAGGCTACACGGGCGAGTTCCCACAGTGCGAGCGTTGCCATCAGTGCTTTGCCGAATGGGATGTAATTGTAGGCGACCTCACCAATCAGACCCATAGACTGGTCCAGAAGGTCAATACCATCAAAGCCACTGGCATTACTGGACCCTACCAGGCCACTATCAATAACGTGGAAAGCAGCGCCAACTCAATCCGCAACATCCTGGCCCAGAATCCAGCCACTCAGCCTCTAACGGAGATCCAGGGACTTCTCGAACAAGCCACGTAAGTTATGTCCTTGCTTAGGATGTGGAAGCAAGTGCAGATCCTCCTTATTCAAATAGAAAGATACATTTCAACTCTTCTCATTAGAATAATCCTCTTTCTCTAAAGTGCCTTGATGGCTGAAATTAACTCCAACCTTAACCTGACGGAGGAGACATTGTCCGAGATCTTATCTGACAACAACAGCACGGACACCAAACTGAACTCTCTCAAAGAAGAAGCTCAGAAACTGGAACAGACGGTGAAAGACCTGCAGGAGCAGGTGGAGTTTGTGAAGAATTCAGACATTCGAGGTGAGTAGCTTCACTCAAGATGTTGTAAAGCACTTTTCTTGACCAGGAAAATCCATCAATCCATCTTTTTGGTCTACAGGCGCCAGAGCCAGCGTGAATCGATATTACGAGCAGTCCCAGAAGGCGGAGGTCCGAGCCAATGCCTCCACCAGTGATCCATACAACCTGGTCAATCAGTCTGCCACCCTGCGGACAGAAACGGAGGACTTGATGAACCAGACCAAAGAAGAGTTCAGTCAAAGGCAGGATGAGTTTTCAACAAAACTGGATAACCTGGCAGGACAACTAGAGACTCTGGACCTGTCTGAGCTTAGCGAGAAGGTAAAGCAGTCAACAGATTTATGATCATGATCTACGGCAGGGGTATTCAATTAACGTCCCAAGAAGTCTGGTCTCTATATTTCCTTCCCAGCGGAGGTCTGGACAATACTTTTTTGGAACAGTTATATTTCCATTGGGGCAGCCGTAGTACTTTGTACAAGAAAAAAATCCTAAACACTCAAAATAGTCATCAAAGATGAGAATCTTGGGCTCTGAGAGCCAAAGTAGTAATGTCTTAAGTATTTTTACTAATATTTACCAAAAAAAATTATTAGTCCTCTCAACTGGATATGAATATATGAATATAAAATTAGACATTGTGTATGGCATATAGAAGGCCTTTGGCCTAAGAAAACATACTAGGGGTTCTCAAAGCGGACATAACGGAAAGGGGATGTAGGACCAAAAGATCATTAAATGACTCTGAGCGTTTGTGGTGAGAACCAATCTGTTGTTTTGACGCGTTGCTCACTTTAAACTGTAGAAGCAGTAAAACGGCGCAATTATGCATCCATACATGGAACCAAGCCAGGGTCTGGAACCAGACTGCGGTCCGCCATGAATACCAAACAAATCAAGGGCAAAAAAAAGTGGCTTTTGTTCTTGGTCACATAATTTTTTTTACATTGTATTATACTTCCAAAATGTGTGGCTTGTTCAGGACAGGTGTACTGTTACATAAAAAAAGAAAAGCGACTGGACTTTTAGTTTTTTTGCTTGGACCAGTAAACAAACCCACATTTGTGACCACCCAGATCACTCTAGAAACTGCATAGCAACACCCTTGCATTCACAAACACAACACTCTAGTCTAGCGCCATGACAGTGAGTTTTGCTTATTTTAAACCTAGTTTTAAGTAATTTTGTGATCTCTCCTCGGATACAGACATGTGGTAGTCCAGCTGGCTCTGAGAACTGTGCCGACTCTCCCTGTGGAGGCCTGAGCTGTGTGGACGGGGAAGGAAACAGGAAGTGTGGAGGAGAGGGATGTGATGGCCTCACCACGCTGGCCCACAATGCCTGGCAGAAAGCCAAGGACTTTGACCTGGAGATTATCAGCGCCATGGAGGAAGTGGACAAGCTGTCCAAAATGGTGAGGTTTCTCAGCAGACACTGTATCTGCTATTGATATGATGGAGGATTATCATCAATTATTTGCAATTGCAATTATTTTCTAGAGATTTTCTGCATTTTCTTTCTCTATTCAGATCTTTTCACTATTAAGCACTTGATGACTGGTTAATGCCTTTATGAAGACATTTAAATGCCTTTGGATATAGTGGGTCTTTAAAACTACAGGGAGACATTTATGACATTTCAATGTACATTTATGCACTTTCTGTAAAGCTGCTATGAAACAACGTGTATTGTGAAAAGCGCTATACAAATATATTTGAATTGTATTGAACTGAATTAAAGGCTTCTCTTTGTTGACGACAAAAGATAAACAATTCTTATGACGAATTTGGGACGATGCGTATGTTTGGTTCCCAAATGCAAATTATAAGCGACTCAAACACTGCAGAGTAGCAGTTACTGTGAATCGAAACTGAAAATGAACACAGTGCTGGCCTTTACTCTGAAATGCAGCGTGTCAGACTATATATTTATATAATTACATCACAACCGTTGTGATTTGATGATCATACTAAGCCATATCACATTCTCACTACGCATTGTCAAAAGTCATAAAAAAAGTTACCAGGCAACTGGCGATTTTTACTCGGATTTGGCGCTAACATGCTAGTTGTGTCCTGCAGATGGTGGGATAAATACAGAAAAATCACATCCTTATAAAGAGTCCTTAATATATGTGTTCAGGTGTCAGAGGCAAAGGTAAAAGCCGACGAAGCAAAGCTAAATGCTCAGGAGGTCCTGGCGAAGACCAACCAGACCAAAAAACGTGTGGACGGCAGCAACGAGGAGCTACGCCAACTCATCAAACAGATCCGAGACTTCCTCACCCGTAAGACACACTTAGCAATTTCCTTGACATAAGTTGTTTGGATGAAGAAAATTGGCTTGAGTTTCAACTCCTACTGTATCTGTTTCTTCAGAAGATGGAGCGGACCTGGAAAGCATCGAGGCCGTGGCCAATGAAGTTCTGCAGATGCAGATGCCCACCACACCAGCCCAGCTGCAGAACCTGACAACGGAGATCAGGGAGCGCGTGGGCAGCTTGACAGATGTTGAGGACATACTCAATCAGAGTGCCGCCGACATCCTGAGAGCAGAAAGCCTGCTGGAACAAGCCCGCAAGGCCAGGTCTGAGATATATTAAATCCCAGAAAACAGTTTGATACAGTTTGAACAGGCACTTGCCACAAATCAGCAACACAATAACTAGAGCTATTCTATTCTTCTATCTACTTTCTGCAAGGTTTGCAACCTGATTATCAAAATTGTACATTTTGCAAGCAAGGTTATATTTTTTGCAACAGTCTAGTTCTTAAAAAACATGTGCCTCTAATACTTAAAAAAGTAATTAAATACTAATAGCCTGGATGCCAGACGAATTTAGCCCCGCCCACAAAATTTGAGGAGAATTCATATTCTGACTAGAATTGAGGATGACCACGTCAGGCTAGAATACTAAAGCAGTGGTTCTCAACTTTTTTGCCCTGAAGGCCCCCGTTGTCCAACATAATACTCAACGTTCTTTCTCCACTCCATATTTTATCAAATATATTGTCAGTGTTTCTGCTGCAATCATGACAAAGATGCTTGATTTAAAGTAAATTTTATTAACCGAAACTGGGAGTATTGGCATATTAAATTAACTTATAAATTAATTTAGTGATTTCGAATGATACACTTACTGAGTTTATCCAACCTTATACATTTTACAACTATATAACAATCAAGCAGTTGAGGTTTGCTATATGTATATAAAAATTTGTATTTATAGAATAACTTTGCCTGCGTATAAACCATATACTCACATAAAGCAATGTATATTACATTTTATGAATATAAGATGATATAGTCATTAATGGGTTTGTTCACCCAAAAATGAAAATTAGCCCATGATTTACTCATCCCAAGCCATCCTAGGTGTATATGACATTCTTCTTTCAGGCAAATAAAATCGTAGATATATTAAAAATGTCTTTGCTCTTCCAAGCTTTATAATGGCAGTGATTGTTGGGCCATTTTTGAAGTCCATAAAAGTGCATCTATCCATCATTTAACTGCTCCACACGGCTCCGGGGGGTTAATAAAGGCTTCTGATAAGGCCTTCCATATTTAAAACTTTATTGACTAAAATAGCTAGCTTCTGGCGGTCAGCTGTATGCAAGTGAAAGAGTAAAAAGTTACAGTGAGTAACCCTTGACGCATATGCGTATTGACGAACGCAGAGGATTGAACAAAACAAAACACCGGTCAGTCTAAAACGAGAATTTTAAAGGGAACTGGCGGAGGATTTCGATATATGAGAATAGAGGGGCTTGAGTTTGTTGCCCAGCCCTATCCTCCAGAGGTGTCAAAGCTTGCCATGCTCCTATTACATCGCATCAGGGGTTACTCTTTCGCCCGTAAAGCCGACTTGCGTACCGCTGACTGCCAGAAAGCAAGTTATTTTTACACAAATACGCCACTTCGCTTCAGAAGGCCGTTATTAACCCCCTGGAGCAGTGTGGAGAAGTTATATGATGGATATATGCACTTTTATGGACTTCAAAAACAACCCAACAATCACTGCCATTGTAAAGCTTGGATTAGCCAGGACATTTCTAACTCTTTAGAACTCCCATTTTATTCGTCTGAAAGAAGAATGTCATATATACCTAGGATGGCTTGAGGATGAGTAAATAATTTTTGGCTGAACTAACCCTTTAACATCATAATTGTTAGTAAAGCTGATTTGGAAGAGTGTGTATTCTGAAAAAGGCTATATAAATCAATTTGACTTGATTCCAGAAGTTTTGTATGTTCTTCAATAAAACCAATGATCATTGAATGGGTAAAAATACACATTTAAGCTTGATTTTTAATATTCCGAGTAAGGTTATTCTAATATATTAACAATTGGTTCATTTTAATACATTTAATTCATGCTGCGGCCCCTTTGGGTGTTTGCTGAGGCCCCCCAGTTGAGAACCGCTGCACTAAAATGTACCATATCTGTGGCAATATTGCCACCTAGTGGTCAGTTCATTGAACAACATGTTTGTTTGTTCTCTATTTTTCTCAGGAAGGAAGCGACAGATGTAAAAGACACAGCTGAGATGGTGAAGGAGGCCTTGCAGCAGGCTGAACGCGCTCAGAGTTCTGTGACCGAGGCCTTAAAACAGGCCAAAGCTGACATCAAGGGAACACAAGACTTGCTGGTCTCGGTAAGTCTACACTGGTTTATATCAGCAGCCATTTGTTCGAGACTTGTTTTGTTCATGAATAATTTGCTTTTGGATGAATCAAAGTGACTCTTTTGTCCAAAAGGTGGAGTCAGAGACTTCCGACTCAGAGCTAAAACTGAGCAATGCCACCCGACGACTCCTGAAGTTGGAAAGCGATGTAACTTTGCTGAAAGAAAAGGCTCTCAATACCTCCACAAGCACCAACAGCACAGAGAAAGAGGCTGATAGTATTAACGCACTGGCTGAACAGATCAAAAAGGTGCCTGTAATATCTGGACACGTTACCTCATTTTTGGTATTAATTGTTTTGCGTTTTTAACCTCTTATGTTGTGGTTGACTGTTTATGCAGGATCTAGATTCAGAGCTGAAAGACAAGTACAGTACTGTTGAAGAGCTGATCACACAGAAGGCTGAAGGAGTGGCAGAGGCCAAGAAAAGAGCAGAGAAACTCCAACAGGAGGCCAAAAACCTGTTGCTACAGGCCAGCGACAAACTTCAGCTTCTGAAAAGTAAGTGCAGTAGTGGCAAATATTACACACATCTGCATGAAATTGGGGTTTAAAATAATGATGGACTGAAATAAATATTCTGTGCAGAAAACCGAAAATGTTCTGTGGGGTGTTTAGTATCCTCAATTACGAAGAGCTAAACTTCTGCTGTTTTGTAGGTCTTGAGAAGAGCTATGATGAAAATCAGAAGCTACTGGAGGACAAGGCCAATGAGCTGGTGGATCTGGAGAAGGCTGTGAAAGAACTGCTTAAGGAGATCAGTCACAAAGTTACCGTCTACAGCACCTGTCTGTTTTAACGCTACTACAGACTGCATTAGGATAATAAATTATATTACCTTCTTTGTGAGTTTTAGTAAGTTACAACTCTACCCACTTATCTTTTGTCACTGTATGGAAGGGTATGGACCACAAGAGAATGTAATTTGGATTTTAAAATATAAAAGACCAAAGAGTGAATGTAAGATATGCCCAACATAACTATGAGACTGCAATTACAATGACCTCATTGTTTCGCTTTAGGATAAAAATAGTTAAAATAAGAAGTACAATAATGTAAATATGCCTCAATTTTTTACTTTTCTGTCACAGATATCTGGACCAATTTATAAATGCCATGAAAATCAAATCAAAATAAACTCAAGTTTATTACTCAATACTACAGTGTGAAATTGAATTTTTACTCTCCCAACACATCCCTGAGTTAAGATGCAATCTGAGCACATCCCTGCATTCTTATTAAACTTTATAAGAAGGAAATAACAGTCGTGATTCATATACTGTGATAGAATCACTCTTTCCCTTTCAGTCGTTCACGTTCGATGTTACGTCAGAACATCCTGACGAACGGGGTCTCGTCCTGAGAGCCCAATCACCTTTGAGTGGTACAAAACGAGCCAATGGTACGCTCAGTACCGCCCCGCTCTGGGTATAAAAGGAGCAACTGGAGCTGAGCACTCAGTAACTGCTTGCATTCACAGGAGTGTATTCAACGAGCCCTTCAGTTCGTGTTGGTGTGGTCAGCGGAGATTCTTCAGCATCCTGCCATCCAGCTGCGGTCTTCCCTGGGTGCTGCATCGCGTGTCTGCGGGAACATGACCATTGCGAAGTTAAGCTCAAGACTCTAGTTCCTACGGGATAGAGTCCCCTCTGCCACACCTCAATCTAGCTTCTCTTCTCATAAGAGATCTACTTTGGCTGAGCTAATGGTGGCGTTGTGGGCTTCTCCAATGAGCCATGCTTTCCCGGGCAGCTGAGAGCATCGGGGTCAAGTGGAACCCTCAAGACTGGATGATTGGTTCCTGATCGTCAGTGGGATCAAATTGAGCTTGGTCTGGTGATAGCCAGACAAGGATTATATTGTTTTTAATTAGGTTTATAAAGGCAAGACAAAAATTACAATTTCAAAACACAGGTTACACGTCCACTTTCTCCTGTGATAGTCTTTGTGAATTATTTTTTTAGATTGGACTTTTATTTTGAAGTTCTGATCTCTTGAGTCTTTTAAAGTCCTTTCAAGAGATCAACATTTTATGGTTCTTTTTATTCTTTTGTAGCTTGACAGCTTCAGTTCTTATTCACTTGATTATATTGAAAACAAGAATATAAAAAAACACATCTTCATTCTTCTTTCGCTGAGTAGCATCTTTTGTGTGATAAGCATGTGATTTTATCATAATGTCCCAGATTGCACCATATGTTCTTCACAAAAAAATTCTAAACCGACTTTCTTTTTTTTCTTGACACTTTTGAATATTTGTCCACATAATGCAAAATCCTGTTGCATTACTTCACCGTTGGGGCTGTTGGCAGTCAGACAAAAGCATATGAAACTACAGTGTTTGTATTCCCATGGCTCGTATTCAGAGCCAAGAGGCGGACAGTAGTGACGTATTTTTACCTTGGTTAAGTACATTTTTCAAGTGTCTATACTTTATCAGTGTTTTAATTTGGAAAACGTACTTTACAACATTCCAGAACTACGTTCCATATTGAATATATTTTAACACTTAATTACACAAAAAATGTAGTACTGTATACTTTTACTCAAGTAAAAGTAATTAGTATTACTTGAGTACAAGTAAGAAAGTACTATGTGTTTAATGTAATTAAAGGGTTACATCAGCGATTAGCATTAAGCTTTGTATCAGTAGAAACCCGGGACTATATTCGAATTATTGTACTTTCCCCCCTCATATCCCCCTGAGACGAGAGAATTATGTATTTTATTTCTGGAAAAAATATTGTAATTTTGCGTCATCTGAGGATTTTTTGGCCAGAGGCTGAAGACTACAGCCAGCAGGAGGAGCTATTTCCGCATGTTTTCAACATCACACTCACAGCACTCGGCTCGGGGAGCTGCGGGGATTCATGTAAACGGAGCGGTGGAGAGCAAAGTGAGTGTTTCAACTTTTCAAATGAATTCCTATGAAAGTTAAGCTTCCAAAGACATGAGCTGAAAATGCGCCAGACTGATCACGTACTGTGAATGCAGCCACAGCCGCGAATCCCGCGATTACCTCAGCTCACAATATATTGAACAGACACGTTCAGTTTTTAATTGTAGTGTCTCTAACTGAACTGATTTTATGAAAATGAATGCGGTGGGCAAGTGATCCAGTAAACCAGTAGCCGTGCTTAGAGTAGGGCAGCGAAGTGCATTCTGGGAATTGTTGTCTTTCATCCCCATGAGACAAAAATACATTTTCTGTGTTTTCTCAGTCTAGAAGGCACCAAATTCAAAAATAATTTCACATTTCTATTACATTAATGACCCAGTTTAAATACAGATTCATCTTCCCAGCGCTGAAGTACCCCTTTAAGTATTAAAGATAAAAATAAAAAAACTTATGAAATGTAGTGCAGTAAAAAGTATGACTTTTAGATATTATGCTTTAGAATGTAGTGAAGAAAAAGAAAATGTAGTTTTCCAAAAAGAAAAACACTTATTTAAACACTTACTAACCCTACTTGAAAATTTTACTTGAGTAGAAAGTACAAACACTTAACTGCTGTCCACCTTAAAGGAACACTCCACTTTTTTTGAAAATAGGCTCATTTTCCAAGTCCCCTAGAGTTAAATACAGGTCCTTCTCAAAAAACTAGCATATTGTGATAAAAGTTAATTTTCCATAATGTAATGATAAAAATTAAACTTTCATATATTTTAGATTCATTGCACACCAACTGAAATATTTCAGGTCTTTTATTGTTTTAATACTGATGACTTTGGCATACAGCTCATGAAAACCCAAAATCTCATTTAGCATATTTCATCCGACCAATAAAAGAAAAGTGTTTTTAATACAAAAAAAGTAAACCTTTTAATAATTATGTTCAGTTATGCACTCAATACTTGGTCAGGAATCTTTTTGCAGAAATGACTGCTTCAATGCGGCGTGGCATGGAGGCAATCAGCCTGTGGCACTGCTGAGGTGTTATGGAGGCCCAGGATGCTTCGATAGCGGCCTTAAGCTCATCCAGAGTGTTGGGTCTTGCGTCTCACAACTTTCTCTTCACAATATCCCACAGATTCTCTATGGGGTTCAGGTCAGGAGAGTTGTCAGGCCAATTGAGCACAGTAATACCATGGCCAGTAAACCATTTACCAGTGGTTTTGGCACTGTGAGCAGGTGCCAGGTCGTGCTGAAAAACAAAATCTTCATCTCCATAAAGCTTTTCAGCAGATGGAAGCATGAAGAGCTCCAAAATCTCCTGATAGCTAGCTGAATTGACCCTGCCCTTGATAAAACACAGTGGACCAACACCAGCAGCTGACATGGCACCCCAGACCATCACTGACTGTGGGTACTTGACACTGGACTTCAGGCATTTTGGCATTTCCTTCTCCCCAGTCTTCCTCCAGACTCTGGCACCTTGATTTCCGAATGACATGCAAAATTTGAGCGACAGTCCAGTGCTGCTTCTCTGTAGCCCAGGTCAGGCGCTTCTGCCACTGTTTCTGGTTCAAAAGTGGCTTGACCTGGGGAATGCACACCTGTAGCCCATTTCCTGCACACGCCTGTGCACGGTGGCTCTGGATTTTTCTACTCCAGACTCAGTCCACTGCTTCCGCAGGTCCCCCAAGGTCTGGAATCGGTCCTTCTCCACAATCTTCCTCAGGGTCCGGTCACCTCTTCTCGTTGCAGCGTTTTTGCCACACTTTTTCCTTCCCACTGAGGTGCCTTGATACAGCACTCTGGGAACAGCCTATTCGTTCAGAAATGTCTTTCTGTGTCTTACCCTCTCGCTTGAGGGTGTCAATGATGGCCTTCTGGACAGCAGTCAGGTCGGCAGTCTTACCCATGATTGCGGTTTTGAGTAATGAACCAGGCTGGGAGTTTTTTAAAGCCTCAGGAATCTTTTGCAGGTGTTTAGAGTTAATTAGTTGATTCAGATGATTAGGTTAATAGCTCGTTTAGAGAACCTTTTCATGATATGCTAATTTTTTTGAGATAGGAATTTTGGATTTTCATGAGCTGTATGCCAAAATCATCAGTATTAAAGCTACACTGTGTAACTTTTTTATTCTTAGCTAAAAACAATTAGTTCTTTCAAAAATATATGTGCTCATTAATGTATATTGACTTCTTTCAAGTAATAAAGTATTCTCGTAAGTGTATATGCCATTGAAAATACATACGGGTGAGGGGTTCGAATGCGCGTCGCCATGTTGCCCCTCCATCTTGAAAGTACATTAGCCAAAGAGGGACATCCCCGTAAATTCAAGCTTCGCCTTTCACGTTTTAACACTCAATGGCACTGTGTCGAATGTGAAGAGGGGGATTGCTTGAGACTGATATAGCCTACAATGTAAACTTTGCCTTACGCTAGTGATGTCGTACAATATACAGAATAACGATAGCACTGATAAAAGTTACTTTACTAAGATTAGCTTGCATTCGTCTGGGAACCTGATTGCTGATGTTAGCAATGAAATGGTAAAAAAATAATGAAAACGTAAAATATTATTCATTTTACATAGATGTCATAACCTACATGTTAACTGACAAATTAAATAACTGCAAATTATAATAGTTTTCTAAAGTAACCTCATCACCTGAAGGAACACTGATGGACGAGGTCGAAGTGGAAGCCATGTAAATCAGCCACCGTAGGAGTTAAAACGAAATTGGAATTGAGAGGAACAGAAACCAATATTCACTGGATGGTCATATACCTTTTCACCGCTAGATGGGGGAAAATATCACACAGTGTAGCTTTAAAACAATAAAAGACCTGAAATATTTCAGTTGGTGTGCAATGAATCTAAAATATATGAAAGTTTAATTTGTATCATTACATTATGGAAAATAATGAACTTTTATCACAATATGCTAATTTTTGGAGAAGGACCTGTAGTTGAGTTTTACCGTTTTTTAATCCATTCAGCCGATCTTTGTATCTGGCGGTAGCACTTTTAGCATAGCTTAGCATACATCATTGGTCATTTTTTGAATGAGATGCTAATGGACTGATTAGAATCAAAGACACTTTCAATATTTTTCCTATTTAAAACTTGACTCTTCTACAGTTACATCGTGTGCTAAGACCAACTGAAAATGAAAAGTTGCGATTTTCTACACCTATATGGCTACTTCTTTCTCATTCTTTTTAAAATTAATTAGTATTTTATTGCATGACATAAGTATGTGATAACCTACCAACCAGTAAGAATTCCGGCTCTCACAGTTTAGAAGCCCTCCTGTTCTCCACTAATTACCTGTATTAACTGCACCTGTTTGAACTCGTTACCTGGATAAATGACACCTGTCCACAAACAGACTCGAACCTCTCCACAATGGCCAAGACCAGAGAGCTGTGTAAGGACATCAGGGATAAAATTGTAGTCCTGCACAAGGCTGGGATGGGCTACAGGACAATAGGCAAGCAGCTTGGTGAGAAGGCAACAACTGTTGGCGCAATTATTAGAAAATGGAAGAAGTTCAAAATGACGGCCAATCTCCCTCGGAATGGGGCACCATGCAAGATCTCACCTCGTGGGGCATCAATGATCATGAGGAAGGTGAGGGATCAGCCCAGAACTACACGGCAGGACCTGGTCAATGACCTGAAGAGAGCTGGGACCACAGTCTCAAAGTAAACCATTAGTAACACACTACGCCGTCATGGATTAAAATCCTGCAGCGCACGCAAGGTCCCCCTACTCAAGTCAGCGCATGTCCAGGCCCATCTGAAGTTTGCCAATGACCATCTGGATGATCCAGAGGAGGAATGGGAGACGGCAAAGTGGTCTGTTGAGACAAAAATAGAGCTTTTTGGTCTAAACTCCACTCGCTGTATTTGGAGGAAGAACACCATACCAACTGTGAAGCATAGGGGTGGAAACATCATTCTTTGGTGATGCTTTTCTGCAAAGGGGACAGGATGACTGCACCGTATTGAGGGGAGGATGGATGGGGCAATGTATCGCAAGATCTTGGCCAACAACCTCCTTCCTCCAGTAAGAGCATTGACGATGGGTCGTGGCTGGGTCTTCCAGCATGACAACGACCTGAAACACACAGCCAGGGCAACTAAGGAGTGGCTCCGTAAGAAGCATCTCAAGGTCCTGGAGTGGCCTAGCAAGTCTCCAGACCTGAACTCTTTGGACGGAGCTGAAAGTCCGTATTGCCCAGCGACAGCCCCGAAACCTGAAGGATCTGGAGAAGGTCTGCATGGAGGAGTGGGCCAAAATCCCTGCTGCAGTGTGTGCAAACCTGGTCAAGAACTACAGGAAATGTATGATCTCTGTAATTGCAAACCAAGGTTTCTGTACCAAATATTAAGTTCTGTTTTTCTGATGTATCAAATACTTATGCCATGCAATAAAATGCAAATTAATTACTTAAAAATCATACAATGTGATTTTCTGGATTTTTGATCTCGTCACTCACAGTTGAAGAGTACCTATGATCAAAATTTCAGACTTCTACATGCTTTGCAAGTGGGAAACCTACAAAACTGGCAGTGTATCAAATACTTGTTCTCCCCACGGTATAAAGCCTATATCTGTGTTTTTCAACTGGTGACACTTCTGTCAGATGGTGAGAGAAACGCGTTGTCGTTATCCAGTACCTGCAGTCACCGGTCAGATAAGATATTGTCAGGCTATATGTCAGTAAAACCTCAGTGTCCGCCGTTATACCAACACGATCTCATGACAATGTGTATCAATAGTACGAGTGTGCAATCTCGTAGAATGTATACGCCAAAATTAGTTTTGGCGTGCATATGCTATGCAGTTTTTCGTGTGCATATGATACGCACTTTATGGCGTGTATATGGCACGCTTTTGGGTAGGGTGAGGGTGGGGGTGTGGGGGGTTCGTACGTATAATACGTCATAAAGTGCGTATCATATGCACGCCAAAAACAGCGTACCATATGCACGCCAAAACTAATTTTGCCGTATACATTCTACGAGATTGCACACTCGTACTATTGGCACAAATGTGCCGCACTGTATATTGCTTCAAATAAAGCTGAACTTGGAGCATGCAAACTGACATAGTTATGTCGTCAACTAAGTCATGAAATAACCAAAAAAGGTGATTAAAGTTGCATCTGCATGTATTTGTTAAATATGTGTCATATGTCACTGGAATAATATTCTGCCATGTGATATCCCAATATAAGGCACAAGCTGATATGACATTTTTTTAATGCACAAATAAATGTGAGCATTGTGCATTTGTACTAGAAGATAAGTGCTAATTTTGCTTTAATTCATAATGTATACAAACAACAATGGATCATATTTAAATGAATAAAATAAAATGTTGACTTCTGTTCACATTCTTGCACATGGGGATTCAATAGAGAACACTTTTTTGAGTCCTGAATTGAGTTTAATTTAAAATAGAGCTGTTGCAATTATTTATTTTGACAACTAATATAGAAAGTTAAACATTAACTTTCCCAGTCCTTACAGTCTAAATCAGAATTGTTGAGTTCATTGACTATATAAAATTCATTGAAGATTGAATAATTTAAGCAGTTATCTGCAAGTCTTATCCATGAAGATGCAACAATAGAGAACAAGCTATTGAGTTTTTGAGAACCAGAACCAAGCTGGTAAGGAATAACAGAAAAAAATTGTTAAATTCACTCAGTATTCCATGATCTGATTCATTTACTATCTCAATTACAATTAAGTACAAATTAACTGTATTCAGCTGTGTTGTGGGCACTAAAGCAGTCCAGTACGTTATAGTCAAATTAATTTTTATGTTGAAATAATGAAGATTTCTGTGCCACCACAGACTGGTGGCTGGCCCCTGCTGGGCCTCCCTCCCCTATTAAAAAATCCTGGCTACGCCACTGAATGTAAATATTTAAACAATCTAAAATCTGTCATTTAAAATTCTACAAGTGAACTTTAAACTTTGAACTTGACCATTCATTTACTTGACCATCCTTGATGTCCTGACCCCATATTACCCTTTGTAGAGATTCAACTTTGGTCAAAATGTAATAGTGTCAATGAACGAAGCTCAAACAAAACAAACACATCACAATCCAAAGATCACAGAGACCCCCTCACCGAGTCGTAAAACTAGTCCATGGGGCCAAAATGGCCAAAGTAGGGACCTTTTCCTCCTGCCTGCCTTATATCAAACCAGCTTGCAAGGACAATAAATAAGACTTTTCTTTGTTCCACAAACATAAAAGTCTGTAAGACCACATGGACAAGAAACAAACGTGTGCGACGACATTTCCATGGCCCGAAATCAGCAGACACCTCACTTCCCCCTGGACACCTACTCTCTCAATCTGCACATTCCAGAGACTCTCTAAAAATTAAACAAAAAACTCAAATTCACTGCCAATTATACAAATTAATCACCAGTAAGTGCCTGTGTATGCCCTTATGTATAATGTATGTTTATAACCTGGAGTTCTTTCTGTGTGTCAAGCATTTATTACCACCGCTTTTCTACCTCAATATAGGAAGTACTCACCAGAGGTTGCCTTAAAATATATCTCAATATACTTTTTGTCTTTTATATAACCTGTGGAGTTCTTTCTGTATGTTAGACATTTATCACAGCTAAATTCTTAATAACTTCTACCTCAATTATGGGAAATGTTATTTGGTATCTGTTTGATGGGTAAACAATTTCCAGTACCTTTGTACTTTGATGCAAAGTAGATTTGTGTAGGATGCACCATGTTTACACTATTAAAGTTAGTTTCCTGAAGTGTTTACTAAAACGATCAAAAGTTTGTGGTACGTGACCATGCGGGCATTGTACTAATTACATGCAAGAGCAGGAGGTGTAGGACCCACCCAAGATAATAACTGATTGGTTGAAACACCTTCAAGGACGGACCAGATGGACATGCTTATAACCCGAATGACACATGGTTTGGTTTTGCAGTGCATCAACTGACCGCCAGCTATTTAGCACACACAAGAGATTCATTCAGCAACCTCTACATGAAAGGGAACCTGCACTCACAGGAGCATCCAAATGCAAGTACACAGATCTCCTCATTCCCTATTACCATTGGCCATGGAGTAATATCCTGTCCAGAACTGGTTAAAGAACTCAAATCTCAACTTATTGCTGGACGAATAGTTGATAAAGTGTTAAATATTAATTCTGAATCATTTATATGTACTACGGTTCTCATTCGCAGAAATTCAAGAGTTATATTGAGCCTAAATTCCCTTACATCAACAAAAGAGATAATGGAGAAAGGAAAGAGGCTTTTAACCCCTATGGGTCGACAGTAACTTTGTGGCCCTTGAGATGTTTTGACATGGCCTGACATTTGTGCTTATTTCAGCTACTTATAGTAAGCATACGTGCATATGGTGTAGTTGGGGCCATATGCATGTATGCTTACTTTTTTCCCAGGGTTGTTTGCGTTTTACCACTTCTAAGGATCAATATTTGCATATACTCACTTGTTTTGTTGCTTCGAAAGTCCATAATCTACTGTCATGTTAGCTTCCCTTATAACTGTGTCTATGTTGTTGTGTAAACTCGCGATTCTTTATTGTCATTGGTGCATTAGCACTATGTACTAACATTTAAATTAATCATTTGATACTATGCACTTATTGTGTACATACATGTTTTTACATTGTACTTCTGTAGTTACATTTATAATTACACTGTTGACACTTCCCTTACACCTAACCCTACCCTTAAACTTACCCATACCATCACACCTGTCTCTAACTTTACCCATATCCACCTCAATATCAGCAAAAGTCTTTTGCCATACAATATGAACTCAATAAGAACATTGTACTTACTTTTTGATGTAAGTACATAGTAGTTACCTAATATGGGACCGAAATTATCTTTGTCCACCATGTGTCTTGTGATGTCACCCTCCTCTGCACAGTGTCTCCTGTATAAGTAGAACAGACAGATATCCTGAAGAACATCCTGAATTCATCTGGTGGATAACCAGGCAGATTTTTAGAGTGAATTAGCTGCATTCTGAGGGCATTCCTTCCCGTTTTCTCTATAAGTACCAAATGCACCAAACTTCTTTTAGGAGCTTAAGACTTGTTTAAAAATTGTCCATGTACACATGGTACCCAGAACCCAAAAATGTATGGTCCAAAAGAGACGTTACAGCATCATATGGCAGTCCCTGGCCTGTGGGAAAGTTGTTCTTTCCTGTGTACACAGAAAAGTCCACAATGTCTCCATTTGAAGAGTCTACAAGAACAAACCGCTTGAAACCCCACCTGGTTGGCTTGGCTTTCATGTACTGGGTCATATCTGTGTTTGCTTTACATGCCACCATTCTCTCATCCACAGCAACAACAAAAATCTTGAATGATTGATAGCTTTGCAAGCATGATTTTGACCCTGAACAGATGGTCATGTTCAGCTGAGCCCCTCTTTCTGTCGTTCTCCTTGTTTGCATCTGGGTGACTCATGTGCACATTCCATGAAATTGTCCGGTATTTGTCCCTAGACAACACTGCTCTGTTGCCAGCAGTCCCTGATGTTTCACCATGGCCATGTAAAACAGCAGCCCAATGCAGAGGTACATCTCACTGATGCTTACATCTGCCCATTTATATTTGAGGCCATTTGCAGTTGCCTTGGCAGCCTGAACATTGGTGTTGTGGCACAGAGTTGACACAGCACGTGAGTCAGCAGAGCTCAGTGTGCGGGTCTCTGGAACCATGTCAACATCAGTCTCTGTTTTCCATGACAGAGTGGACTGCCTGTTGCTTGCCTGATTGTTTACCTTGGCTCTCTTCAGAACAGGTGCTTGGAAATTTTCATTGTCACATCTGTTGAAAAAAAGAAACCGTGAGCATGCTGATAACACAATTAAATAAACTGTTTTATTACTATCAATCACTAATGGCCATGGATGAAAAAAGACAACAGTCTTGTAATGTTGTACAAGGACATATACTTTTGTACTGTATTATTATGATTATGCAAACACAATTACATCTGTAAAATATTACGTTGGTGCACTTAGTATGAGTCTCAAAGTGTGCCCCTGTGCGAGGTGCTGGTGAGCGTGATGCAACCACATTCCTAAAACAATAAAAAACTGTTAGCATACATTGCCAAAGTAAACTGATGGACATGATTCTCTCGTCTCAGGGTCATATGAGAGGGGAAAGTACGATCATTTGAATATACTCCCGGGTTTCTACTGATTCAAAGCTTAATGCTAATCGTTGAAGTAACCCTTTAAATACTCCACTTTTAAAATACAGGTTTGGTCACTGGTGTTTTACAAGCAGGCAAGTTATATTTGTTATACTGTGTAAGTCTATCTTAAATAAAGACTTTAAATCAGACTATATGTGTATAATATGTGGATTGTGGTTATTTATAATAATGAATGAGCAATGTTAGCGTCTAATTTTACCCAAACACAGTAGATTCATGTATCCACTACACATTACAAACAAATGCACATTGTATCCCCACATATCTTAAACTTATAAAACACAATAACGTCACTGTACATTACAACTCTTACCTGTACATTACAACACGTACCTGTACATAACAACACTTACCTGTACATTACAACTCTAACCTGTACATAACAACACTTACCTGTACATTACAACTCTAACCTGTACATAACAACACTTACCTGTACATAACAACACTTACCTGTACATAACAACACTTACCTGTACATTACAACTCTAACCTGTACATAACAACACTTACCTGTACATTACAACTCTAACCTGTACATAACAACTCTAACCTGTACATAACAACTCTTACCTGTACATTACAACACTTACCTGTACATAACAACACTTACACACTTACCTGTACATTACAACACTTACCTGTACATTACAACACTTACCTGTACATTACAACACTTACCTGTACATAACAACACTTACACACTTACCTGTACATTACAACACTTACCTGTAAATTACAACACTTACCTGTACATTACAACACTTACCTGTACATAACAACACTTACCTGTACATTACAACTCTTATCTGTACATAATAACTCTTACCTGTACATAACAACACTTACCTGTACATTACAACACTTACCTGTACATTACAACTCTTACCTGTACATAACAACTCTTACCTGTACATTACAACTCTTACCTGTACATTACAACTCTTACCTGTACATTACAACACTTACCTGTACATTACAACTCTTACCTGTACACAACAACTCTTACCTGTACATAACAACTCTTACCTATTCATTAAAACACTTACCTGTACATAACAACACTTACCTGTACATAACAACACTTACCTGTACATAACTCTTACCTGTACATAACAACACTTACCTGTACATAACAACTCTTACCTGTACATTACAACTCTTACCTGTACATAACAACTCTAACCTGTACATAACAACACTTACCTGTACATTACAACACTTACCTGCACATTACAACTCTTACCTGTACATTACAACTCTTACCTGTACCCAACAACACTTACCTGTACATTACAACTCTTACCTGTACATTACAACACTTACCTGTACATTACAACACTTACCTGTACATTACAACTCTTACCTGTACATAACAACTCTTACCTGTACATTACAACTCTTACCTGTACATTACAACTCTTACCTGTACATTACAACACTTACCTGTACATTACAACTCTTACCTGTACATTACAACACTTACCTGTACATTACAACTCTTACCTGTACATAACAACTCTTACCTGTACATTACAACACTTACCTGTACATTACAACTCTTACCTGTACATTACAACTCTTACCTGTACATTACAACACTTACCTGTACATTACAACACTTACCTGTACATTACAACTCTTACCTGTACATAACAACACTTACCTGTACATTACAACACTTACCTGTACATTACAACTCTTACCTGTACATAACAACTCTTACCTGTACATTACAACACTTACCTGTACATTACAACTCTTACCTGTACATTACAACACTTACCTGTACATTACAACTCTTACCTGTACATTACAACTCTTACCTGTACATTACAACTCTTACCTGTACATTACAACTCTTACCTGTACATTACAACTCTAACCTGTACATAACAACACTTACCTGTACATAACAACTCTTACCTGTACATTACAACTCTTACCTGTACATTACAACTCTAACCTGTACATAACAACACTTACCTGTACATTACAACTCTTACCTGTACATAACAACACTTACCTGTACATTACAACTCTTACCTGTACATTACAACTCTAACCTGTACATAACAACACTTACCTGTACATTACAACTCTTAACTGTACATAACAACTCTTACCTGTACATAACAACACTTACCTGTACATTACAACTCTTACCTGTACATAACAACTCTTACCTGTACATTACAACTCTAACCTGTACATAACAACACTTACCTGTATATTACAACTCTTACCTGTACATAACAACTCTTACCTGTACATTACAACTCTTACCTGTACATTACAACTCTTACCTGTACATTACAACACTTACCTGTACATTACAACACTTACCTGTACATTACAACACTTACCTGTACATTACAACACTTACCTGTACATTACAACACTTACCTGTACATTACAACTCTTACCTGTACATTACAACACTTACCTGTACATTACAACACTTACCTGTACATTACAACACTTACCTGCAAATTACAACTCTTACCTGTACATTACAACTCTTACCTGTACCCAACAACTCTTACCTGTACATAACAACTCTAACCTGTACATAACAACACTTACCTGTACATTACAACACTTACCTGCAAATTACAACTCTTACCTGTACATTACAACTCTTACCTGTACCCAACAACTCTTACCTGTACATTACAACTCTTACCTGTACATTACAACACTTACCTGTACATTACAACTCTTACCTGTACATTACAACTCTTACCTGTACATTACAACTCTTACCTGTACATTACAACTCTAACCTGTACATAACAACTCTTACCTGTACATAACAACACTTACCTGTACATTACAACTCTTACCTGTACATAACAACTCTTACCTGTACATAACTCGTACCTGTACATTACAACTCTAACCTGTACATAACAACACTTACCTGTACATAACAACACTTACCTGTACATTACAACTCTTACCTGTACATAACAACTCTTACCTGTACATAACTCGTACCTGTACATAACAACTCTTACCTGTACATAACAACACTTACCTGTACATAACAACACTTACCTGTACATAACAACTCTTACCTGTACATAACAACTCTTACCTGTACATAACAACACTTACCTGTACATAACAACACTTACCTGTACATAACAACTCGTACCTGTACATAACAACTCTTACCTGTACATAACAACTCTTACCTGTACATAACAACTCTTACCTGTACATAACAACACTTACCTGTACATTACAACTCTAACCTGTACCCAACAACTCTTACCTGTACATTACAACTCTTACCTGTACATTACAACACTTACCTGTACATTACAACTCTTACCTGTACATTACAACTCTTACCTGTACATTACAACTCTTACCTGTACATTACAACTCTAACCTGTACATAACAACTCTTACCTGTACATAACAACACTTACCTGTACATTACAACTCTTACCTGTACATAACAACTCTTACCTGTACATAACTCGTACCTGTACATTACAACTCTAACCTGTACATAACAACTCTAACCTGTACATAACAACACTTACCTGTACATTACAACTCTTACCTGTACATAACAACTCTTACCTGTACATAACTCATTACCTGTACATAACAACACTTACCTGTACATAACAACTCTAACCTGTACCCAACAACACTTACCTGTACAGAACAACACTTATCTGTACATAACAACTCGTACCTGTACCCAACAACACTTACCTGTACATAACAACACTTACCTGTACATAACAAAACTTATCTGTACATTACAACACTTACCTGTACATAACAACTCTAACCTGTACCCAACAACACTTACCTGTACATTACAACTCTAACCTGTACATAACAACTCTAACCTGTCCCCAACAACACTTACCTGTACATAACAACTCTTACCTGTACATAACAACTCTAACCTGTACATAACAACTCTAACCTGTACCCAACAACACTTACCTGTACATAACAACACTTACCTGTACATAACAACTCTAACCTGTACCCAACAACACTTACCTGTACATAACAACACTTACCTGTACATAACAACACTTACCTGTACATAACAACTCTAACCTGTACCCAACAACACTTACCTGTACATAACAACTCTAACCTGTACCCAACAACACTTACCTGTACATAACAACACTTACCTGTACATAACAACACTTACCTGTACATAACAACACTTACCTGTACCCAACAACACTTACCTGTACATAACAACACTTACCTGTACCCAACAACACTTACCTGTACATAACAACTCTAACCTGCACATAACAACACTTACCTGTACATAACAACACTTACCTGTACATAACAACACTTACCTGTACATAACAACACTTACCTGTACCCAACAACACTTACCTGTACATAACAACACTTACCTGTACCCAACAACACTTACCTGTACATAACAACACTTACCTGTACATAACAACTCTAACCTGCACATAACAACTCTGACCTGTACATAACACTTACCTGTACATAACAACACTTACCTGTACCCAACAATACTATTTTCTATTTAAAACTATAATTTTGTTATTATCCCCGTGTTTTGTATGTGAATGCTGTTTTACGTGAATACATTACCACAGGAGTGAAGCACAAAGTTCGCAGTTACATCGCAGCCATGAAAACATAAGGATTCAAGCCGAATGAGAGAGGGAGGCTGAGCCCGATTAAAGATTTGCCAGCTTTTCAAATATGTTTGTACCCGATTTTCCGATTTCCATGAACTTTAACAATAGGCATAACCAAAAGGCTAACAGTCCATTTTATACTGGACATCACGTTTCTTTTCATAAATCTTCACTCGCGTCACACTGATTTTCGCAGGGAATTGTAAACGTTTTTTCTTTTCGTTTGCTTATAATTAAGTCTATTATAGCCTACCCATTCACATGCTTTACTGTGGTGAAGTAAAAAAAACAACAATGTAGGACGAATACCTTTTTACTTCAAATTTTATTTAACACAGTTTGTTCTTGTTATTAGACTTGGCGCATCAAGTTTATTTGAATAGCGCAATTCACGCACACACACACCGGCGATTTTAATTTCGTTTTCTCTGGCAGTGCATAATCAAACAGCATAAATGTCTTGACCCTGTGGAAGATACAATTCGCTCTTCAGACGTTTTACAACACGTGTTGCTTTGCAACATCAGGAGAAAACATGAAGACGAAGATATTCGAGAAGATGTCTATCCAACTCGTGTCCCACATTCATCTCAAAGCATGACGCATCTTTGCGGGGAAATAAAACAAATCTTTTTTTAAACTAATATTTAATTGTCTTAATCTTTATGTTACCATTATTAACTGATAATCGTTTAAATGTTTTACAGGCTGTAGTGTGTTGTTTCACTGACGGAAGTGCTAAAATAAACACGCATGCTTATGAAATGGATTATTTAAAAATGTAGGCTATATATCTGGCATAGACTATAGTATATAAAATAGCATATATGCTTTAGTTACACTCTCAATTTAATTTACAGAGCAATCCCTGCAAAGTTTTTAGTTTAACTATAGAAGAGGATTAGTGTGTGTCGCACTCAATATGGGGGGTGTGGCATCACGATGGAGGCGCTCCATCGTGATGTTGGTCAGCCATCACGATGGACGATGATATCGTCCATCGGCACAACCCTACTGTACATTACAACACTTACCTGTACATAACAACTCTTACCTGTACATAACAACTCTTACCTGTACATAACAACTCTTACCTGTACATAACAACTCTTACCTGTACATAACAACTCTTACCTGTACACTACAACTCTTACCTTTACATAACTCTTACCTGTACATTACAACACTTACCTGTACATAACAACTCTTACCTGTACACTACAACTCTTACCTGTACATAACTCGTACCTGTACATAACAACTCTTACCTGTACATTACAACTCTTACCTGTACATAACTCGTACCTGTACATAACAACTCGTACCTGTACATAACTCGTACCTGTACATAACAACTCTTACCTGTACATAACAACTCTTACCTGTACATAACTCGTACCTGTACATAACAACTCTTACCTGTACACTACAACTCTTACCTGTACATAACTCGTACCTGTACATAACAACTCTTACCTGTACATTACAACTCTTACCTGTACATTACAACTCTTACCTGTACATAACAAACAACTCTCACCTGTACATTATGGCCCATATGGGTGGAATTGATAGACTCCAATTCAAACAGATTGAGTGCTTCAACTAAGTAGTTCAGGGGTGAACACACTATAACATGTGAGTTATAGTTATTACAGTTTTTTACAATTGTTAAGATACAAAACCCCATTCTCTGAACCATATTCTTAATAGCCTAAACCAATGTGTTGAATAAATCTTAAAAAAGTTTAGGCAGTTAGAAACTATTTGCAAATATCCTGCTCTCTTTTTGCAAAACTCTAAACATATTCTCACTAATTAAAACACATTGCATTGTGATACATTTGTGTCGCAAAACACTAAACACAAGAGGCAAAAGTTAAACACAACTAAAACACAGTTGTCATCGATTACACACAATATAAAATTGTTCACACTTACACTCACCTAAAGGATTATTAGGAACACCTGTTCAATTTCTCATTAATGCAATTATCTAAACAACCAATCACATGGCAGTTGCTTCAATGCATTTAGGGGTGTGGTCCTGGTCAAGACAATTTCCTGAACTCCAAACTGAATGTCAGAATGGGAAAGAAAGGTGATGTAAGCAATTTTAAGCGTGGCATGGTTGTTGGTGCCAGACGGGCCGGTCTGAGTATTTCACAATCTGCTCAGTTACTGGGATTTTTACTCACAACCATTTCTAGGGTTTACAAAGAATGGTGCGAAAAGGGAAAAACATTCAGTATGTGGCATTCCTGTGGGCGAAAATGCCTTGTTGATGCTAGAGGTCAGAGGAGAAAGGCCCGACTGATTCAAGCTGATAGAAGAGCAACTTTGACTGAAATAACCACTCGTTACAACCGAGGTATGCAGCAAAGCATTTGTGAAGCCACAACATGCACAACCTTGAGGCGGATGAGCTACAACAGCAGAAGACCCCACGGGTACCACTCATCTCCACTACAAATAGGAAAAAGAGGCTACAATTTGCACAAGCTCACCAAAATTGGACAGTGGAAGACTGGAAAAATGTTGCCTGGTCTGATGAGTCTCGATTTCTGTTGAGACATTCAGATGGTAGAGTCAGAATTTGGCGTAAACAGAATGAGAACATGGATCCATCATGCCTTGTTACCACTGTGCAGGCTGGTGGTGGTGGTGTAATGGTGTGGGGGATGTTTTCTCGGCACACTTTAGGCCCCTTTCAATTGGGCATCGTTTAAATGCCACGGCCTACCTGAGCATTGTTTCTGACCATGTCCATCCCTTTATGACCACCATGTACCCATCCTCTGATGACTTCTTCCAGCAGGATAATGCACCATGTCACAAAGCTCAAATCATTTCAAATTGGTTTCTTGAACATGACAATGAGTTCACTGTACTAAAATGGCCCCCACAGTCACCAGATCTCAACCCAATAGAGCATTTTTGGGATGTGGTGGAACAGGAGCTTTGTGCCCTGGATGTGCATCCCACAAATCTCCATCAACTGCAAGATGCTATCCTATCAATATGGGCCAATATTTCTAAAGAATGCTTTCAGCACCTTGTTGAATCAATGCCACATAGAATGAAGGCAGTTCTGAAGGCAAAAGGGGGTCAAAGTAGGACTGGGCCGATAAACGATATCATATCGAATTTCGATAACGATGATTAGCTCTGGACATTTTTAATCGATATGGATTCATGTAACAACCAATCACACGACAGAAATAAACGCAACAACAGCCAGTCAGCGAGCAACTTTTTGCTTGCACGTCAAAGTACAAGCTCTACTGGCAAAGAAAACTCGACAGCAGAAGGAAAAAATGAGTGGAAACAGTGACGAACATTGAAAGTAGAACATGAAAGTGAAACTAACCTTGCGAAGATGACGAAGTTGTCGATAAAAGGTATGACGAATTCAGTTACTGATTTGAACCGCGCCACACAGACTATATTTATCCGCTCGGGTCAAAGTCCAAACGGCAGTGCAGCGCGAGCTCACGAGCAGATGTGTTTTCTCTGATCGGTCTCGGTCACTGAACATAGTTGTGAGATCCAGTGAGAAGCGCGTGAATTCAGCCAAAAACAAGTGTCTTTGTGATTTAAACTACTTTAAAGCCAGACAAAACAACGCTGACAAACACAAAACACTGTTCGCAATGTTTCAGTCAGAAGGATTTTCCATCTACAAATCTCCATCATTTACCATGGATTTACTGTGGTGATACTAACTGCACCATCTGTGGCAGAAATGTAGGATATTCATATAGAATTGAATTATATTATTATGTATTAATGGAGTAATGGAATATAATTACAGTATTTTTTTATTTAGCTATAGAATTTGTGCATTAATAGGCTACTAAACGTTTTTAGGCTACTGTTTTTCATACAAATACCATATAAACAATATAGAAACATTTGACCATGGTAGTGAAGAGCTATATGCATGGTTTTAACTGTAGTTATTATCATGATCTAAATGTATAATATGGAAGACCTGATATATGAACTATGAATTTTACCATATAGAAATTAGGTTGTTAAATTTTTTACAGATGTCCATGTTTTTGTTAATGACCATAAATTTACATCTGCATCCTCCTAACTCAAGCTACTATTACTGTCAACTCACTGTCAAATGTGCATTTCTAAGACAAAACGTAATATTATTAATACTGCAGTCTGCACTGCAAACTGTGCCGAAGATATATCAGGCAACACAAACCCGTTTCATGACTAGAAACAATATCACCCGTTAGCACAACGAGAAACTAATACATATTTTTTCTATTAAGATATTTAATTTAAGGAAAAATGACTGGAAAATGTTAAGGAATTAAAAAACGTGAAAATATATTCTGACAATAAAGAGTAGCTTAAAACCTAAATTAACTGGTTTCTACAACTTTCACTTGGGAGCAAAAACCTGCCTATAAATTTGAAAGAAAGAAATATTTGACATTTATCGAAATCGATTATCGATATCGACTGATATTAGCATTTTTTATCGAGATCACTTTTTGGCCATATCGCCCAGCAATAGGTCAAAGACAGTTTGAGTATGGTGTTCCTAATAATCCTTTAGGTGAGTGTATAAGCTAGTTCAGGTGCACAGGTGACACACCTCAATATCAGGAAAAGTGTTTTGCAATACAATATGAACATTGTACTTATGTTTTGATGTAAATAGTAGTTCAGGCCACCTAATATGAAGTTGAACCCTTGCTGCATACGTGCACAGACACAACCAACTGTTTTCATGTGAACTTTGTGTTTCTGATATAACCTTGTGTGCATTTGACAGTTTAATCTTAATGACACATGAAAAAGAACAATAGCATAATAACAATAGCATAATAGCGCCCCCTACCGTACAACAGTGAAAACTCGAAAAGACAGAAAATCTCGTCAATAGCAGGGAAGTATTTTCTCATAAAGGATGAGATAACAAAAGACAGAAAAAAATCACTCACTGCTCTTGACTGAATTACTTCAATAATGTTTAATCTATATTTATACAGTATGAAGTGATATTTTACATTTGATTACTATTTATGTAGCCTACCTGAAAATCTAGTTTAGACCTACATGAAAAATCTGAAAAGAACTGTTTTTCATTTGTATGTTTGTTCTGTTGTATCATGTACATAGTGTAAGCATATTATGTATATACTGTATTAAATACATATACAGTAACAGTAAAAGTTTGGACACCAATGGGAAAGTGTGTCCAAACTTTTGGCTGGAACTGTACTATAATATACACATATATGATATTGGCCGATATATCGATACCAGACCTTTTACTTCCTAAAATCGGTATTGGCTCTATGCACAACAAACTGCTTAGGAGACTGACACAAGCTAGAATTAAATTGCTGAATAAAGTTATTTTCACACAAAAAGTATACTTGTCACTTCATTAAAATAAGGTTGAACCACTGGAGTCACATGGGCTATTTTAACTTTCTGGGCCTTAAAAATGTAAATTAAATGCTGTCTATGGAGGGGTCGCTAGTTCATATTAGTTCTTAATAGTAGTATTGCAATAGTTCACTTTAAATGACTCATTTGGATTTTTTTTTTTAGTGTGAAACACATAAATCATTTGTACTAATCTGCACCTTTATGTGTGCTTTGCAGGAGCTGAAAATGGCAACCAAATACCTGATGCTTATTGCCTTGGGGACCGCAGTGATTGGCAGTGCGCACTGTTGCCCTGAGCAGTGTACCTGCTCTGATAAATATAACCACCAGTTTGCAGATTGTGCCTACAAAGACCTCCTGGAAGTACCCATGGGCTTGCCATCCAACGTGACCATCGTGAGTCTTTCAGCTAACAAGATTAAAGTGCTGAAATCCAAAACCTTTATAAATGTGACCCAGACGACCTCTCTTTGGCTGGCTCACAATGAAATCGTCACCGTCGAGAGGGACACCCTGGCTCCGATGATTCAGCTGAGAAATTTGGATATTAGCTACAACAAAATAGTGCATTTTCCATGGGAAGACTTGACCAATCTCACTGCCCTGCAGTTGTTAAAGATGAACAATAACGAGATGGTCAGCATCCCCAAGAATGCTTTTTCCAACCTGAAGGACCTGCGCTCGGTCCGTATTAACAATAATAAGTTTACCACCATCGTGCAGGGAACGTTTCATGCTTTGACTGCCATGTCCCACCTCCAAATCTTCCACAACCCCTTCATCTGCTCCTGCAACCTTGAGTGGCTTAGGGACTGGATCATGAAATCCTCAATCTCAATCCCTGACCAAAACAACATTGTCTGTTATGCTCCTTCCTACCTCAAAGGTACACAGGTCACTAGCATGCCCAAACTGGATTGCAAGGCCCCGTCCGTGTCCATCACATATCAGCCAAACATCGAAAAAACCAAACTCTATAAGGGATATATGGTCATGCTATACTGCGAAACAAAAGGAAACCCTAAACCTGACGTCACATGGGAGATATACGCTGGAAACCAACTGATTGCGTTCCCTTTGCCCGCCATTGTTGAAAAAATTGAGATTCCGATTAACGGGCCGCCTACAAACACAAGGTTCCTTGTGTTTCAAAATGGCACCTTGACCATCCCTCACATGAGCAAGAAAGAAGATGGCAACTACACCTGCTCTGCTGTCAACGACATGGGAAAAGCCGAGCGCTCTGTGAGACTCGTGGTTGCAGGCACAAAAAAGCACGCCATCAATTCGATGCTTGACACAAAAGCACCTATCCATTTACCAGAAGACAAACTTGATGTTTGACAAACTTGACATAGATATAAATCTTAAATTACTTTTAACCATGAGAAAATTGTCAATTGTCTGACATATGGAATTATGTGTGCAACCATTTCATTTATTTGAAAACAGGCTTTCTATTTTCATTGAAGAAACTGTTTCAAAAGAGTGTTAACTGTTTAAGAATGTAAGGGAACAAAGTTTCAAGCAGGTTACTGCCCAAAATAAGTTATGCTATACATTTAAGGGCTAGAGTTTGTTTGACAAGCAAAATTATATATATATTTATATATATATATATATATATATATATATATATATATATATATATATATATATATATATATATATATATATATATATATAACCTTTTATTTTATTACTGAGCATTGGGTCACTTTTTCTGTCATATGCTTGGTGAAAACTTACATGTATTGTGTTTTATGTTTCTCTCTCTCTCTGCTATTTCAAAGCTAATCTACAACTGCTGTGAGAAACAACTTGGAAATAATGGCCAGGGAGAAGTTTAGGGAGTCAGATGTTTTCAATTAAAAATATTTACACATGTCAAGTGGGCATAACTATAATGGGATTGGCTACTAAATGCTTCAATTTTACTCGCCAGTGTGTGTGTGTGTTAGAGGCTAAGAATAAGTTTTGTCAAGCGATCTGTCTATTTCAGTTCAGCTCAATGGATGCATGCGTACCTGTATTTGACGTAAACTCTAGTGTGAAGGCCCACAACTCGCCACCGCTTTGAAGGAGCGTTGTGTTTCTCTCTCTCACACACACACACACACATGCAAAGTGAGAGTCTTAGGTACCACGCAGAATCGACGCGCTTCATGTAAACAATATTCTTTGTTTTTTTTTTTATTAATTTGGAATTATTCAGCTTTTAAGGACAAGCAACAGATATGCGGTAGTGGGTGGGACTAATGCGCAAACGGCAATCTCATTAGCTGGCGCTCATCTATTACCTTCACTCTTTTGATTTCAGCAAATCAGTTTGAGCAATGCTGACAACGTGATTAATATTCATGAACTCAACAGCTCATCGGTCTTTAGTGCATTGTATATTATTATTAATAGTAGAATTAGTAGTAGTAGTATCTTATTAAGAATTATTATGATCAATTACTTTTTTTTTTTTTTACAGAAACACTGAATGACCAACAATATCATAAGCACCACCACCAGTCCTATAGTTCATTTAAAATATCAAACATGCATTCATACGTTTGTGTACTGTGTATAATTATTATGTATATATAAATACGCACACATGTACATATTTAAGAAATATTTGCATGTATATAGTGCATATATATTTATATAATTTATATTATACATAAATATGTATAATATATATATTTTGCAATCAATATATAAATGTCTGTGTATTTATATACAGATAATAATTATAAACACACTGCACACACATAATATTATGTGTAAACAAACTTTTATTTTGGATTTGGTTAATTGCTATATTGGCCGATAAATCTAAATACAAATTTGAATAAACTTTGAGAGCCCGATTACAAAAACTAAAGGCTCACCATTAAAAGCCATGTCCCAAACACTTCAACATGAATCAAACCTATACAGTACAGTAGCCTATTTTAGGGCTGTGCTCAGAATATCGATACAACGATACATCTTCATGAACTCCTGACAATGCGCGTATCGATACAGCAGCTCCTGTATCGATACTGTGCTTTTGAACATAACCAATTCTCACATTGTCAAGTTTATGAATGAACAGAACACTGCAGCGCCTCCCATCTAATAAATCGCAATAATCTTTGTGCTTTGTTACTACTGATATGAAACAAAGTCTCAGATTTCAAAATCTATAAACATAAATACTGCTTTGGCGCGAGATTTCTATGGCGCAACTCGTTTGATGGGAGTATTTCTGTGCCAAAAATACTACTTCCTGTTAGTCATAAGTTTCGGAAAGTGTTTTTCGATCATGGGTCCGCTTGACGTTAACAGGGCGGAATTTCCTTGTATGGGCCATTCGGACAATTCTACCGGAGGAGCGTGAGAGAGAGAGAGAGAGAGAGAGCAATAGGCTACGCCCATCAAAGCGCTGGCTCGTAGGCTGCGCTGCACAGGTGATGTGACTTCAAGAAATTAACAATGTCACCAAAAAAGTGTGTTTTTGGTTGCCAGGCCAAGACAGTCCTGTACAGATTGCCAAATAACCCCGCGTTAAGGCAACAGTGGATGGAATTTGCTTTTCCGGATCAGCAACTGAGTTGCGCAAATGTTTATGTCTGTTCCCTGCATTTCGGTGCAGATTGTTTAATAAACAAGGCCCAGTTCGACGCCGGATTTTCAGATCTCTTAATACTGAAGGATGGAGCAGTCCCAACGATAAAGGTCCCAACGTTGGAACCGCAGGCGGTGAGTTAGACTGCTTCAAATGTCTGTGTTTTTGCCTATGCCCATCAAGTAGCCCAAACATGATCACGTATTGATCAATGGAGCATGCGATGTATAGTGTGTGTACATTTCTTTAGCTGGCCACTATATGTGTATGTTTGTGTATTGTAAAAGCACTCCAAACAACAATACACAAAGAGTGGGGAAATATGTTTAACTAAATAAGCGCGCTTCTTCATTCAAATGCGCTACTATTCCATGTAAACACTAGCCTGACGCGCAAAACCAGTCCGCTTACTACAAATCATGTCTACACAAACCACGCGTAAACACACATAAACACACACACATTGTAACACTCGCGCTTGACATGGTTTTCTAAAAACGCGGCGTTAAAGTTAAAATCATGGAATAACGGTTTGATTGTAGTCTAGCAAGGTGATTATTCTGAAATGTCTGTTGCCTGAGAATAACTTCCCGCTTTTAGGGATGACAGCTTTCAGACGCACTCAAAACAGTAACAGCGACTCGCGCTCGACATTCTTTAGCTCCGCCCACACGATACGCCCCCAGCCTCGCTGCTTTTTTCGGAAAGACTCGGAACAGCGCATCTTTCTTTTATAATTATAATAAAAATAAAGACTTTTCGAAGATATGCAGGATGAAATGCTACTCTACAGGTACTCAAGATTGACATGAGACTGACTGAAACTGAGTGTTTCACCCCCCCCCCCCTTTAATATTATAGTAGGTTACATTTTTTACAGCATTAGTTGAGAGATGTATGTACCAGATATATACTGTATATATATATCCAAAATAATCAGTTTGAATCGAGCCATTCCAAGCTTCTTCTTTTTTTTGTGACAATTTATTTATTTTATTTAACTCATTATTTTTTTTTATGACAAAAACTAAATTGTTATTTCACTTGTCACAACCGTTATAACACTGGTTATTCAGTAAACAGATATTAAATGTTACTAAACTCTGCTCAAAAGAAATTTTAATTCCAAATTTATCCATATCGTGATACGTATCGTATCGTGACATTGTTGGTGATACACAGCCCTAGCCTATTTGAACCAGTGTACGATTCTTTTTAATCTTTTCAAATAAATTCTGTTCAATGAGCAATTTGTGAGTAATTTTGTTCAAGCCTGTGTCAGTCTCCTACGCAGTTTCCGCTACGATTTCGAGTTCTGCGTCAGCCGATGCCACGACTCATGTGTGTGATGATGACGTAGGAGATGGACTTTATCTACGACATAAACTGCGTAGGAGACTGACACAGGCTACAACGAAATTATTAAAGTAATTATTTTTGTGATTTTTTTGCGCACAAAAAGTATTCTCATCGCTTCATAAAATTAAGGTTGAACCACTGGAGTCGCGTGGACTATTTTAATGATGTTTTTACCTTTCTGGGCCTTGAAAGTGTCCTTTCTGGGCCATTAAACTGCTGTCTTTGGAGGGGTCAGAGTGCTCTCGGATATCATCAGAAATATCTTAATTTGTGTTCAAGGTCTTACGGGTTTGGAACGACATGAGAAAAGCTTTTAACAGGGGTTTTAACAGGGGTGTGTTGACTTTTTATATCCACTTGTGTTTTCCCATTCCTTAATCCCTGAAACACGGCACTGCACATTTTGTACGTCTGTCTTATTTGGCACAGGCATTCATGAAGTTCTCTCAGGATTGACTGCCGTAGTGAAATACTCTCCTCGCACAACACTTACCTGCACTCTGGTGAAAGTAATTCATTACTCGAGGAATTCTTAGCTTTGATTGAATCACAAACCAACTTTTCAGAAGCTCACCACTGTAGGAGGATCCTACAGAAGATAATGAGGATGTTAAACTTGTGTAATAAATAAACTGAATACATTAAAAACATCAGCAACACAATGTATCTGAGATGGATTACTAAATAAAATAATAAAGAAGGCTTTGAAGTTTGCGTTGATACAATAAACAACCAAAATTGTACGTACTGTATTTGATCCAGCCATGTAAGATTGCAAGCAACAAACCGTTTAAAATGAGAAGTGATCTGAAAATGTTAACCAACAGTGGAGAGAATAGCAGTGACTTAGTGCCGCCGAATGGCCTCTTCGAGAGTCATGTAGATGAAATAAATCGACAATAAAACGCCACTTTTTGGCTCTAATTCGGTTCATATGGGAGCATTAACGATTAAAAGTACTGATAGTCAAATTAAACCATTAACGTAATATGAAAACCGTATTTTTTTACTCACCACCAGTTGCAGATGTAAATACAGATGGAGAAAAGCGTCACCAGTGTAACCGTTGATGAACGAGGACGAGACTCTTCTTCTCGCGAGCAGTGTGACGACATAAGGCGAATCACGTTACCAAGCGACTCGATTTACCGCGAATAGTGAGAAATGTAGGCCTACAAAGAAACACATATATAAAACTAATATAAATATAATTTAAATGACTCATACATTTTATAGTCCTATTTTTTTTTTTAATTTTTTTAGTTTTAAGTAAAAGTAAAAACTTACTTTAGACATGGCGTGTGAGAAGAACCAATCCAAGAGAACTGAATCTTTCTTGTTGCTAGCTGAGGCTGGAAGTTGTTGATCTTGTTATCCCTTACTAAAAATAAGTTTATTCAAGTGTGTTATTAGAATAGCCTACTACTTTTAAACAAAAAATAAGAAATTATACTTCTCCAGAAGTTATGACCGATAGAAATGTCTTTGTTAAAGGGAAAGTTCACCCAAAAATGAAAACTGGCTGAATCCGAAATCGCCCCCATATTAAATAGGGCACTATTTGAGGGGTCAGCCATTATAGTGGTGACCGAAACCATAGGCCTTATTCACAGCAGCGCCATCTTTGATTTTTAACGAGAATGAAAACGAGGCTGTGAGGGATAGACATACACCTTTTCAGTGGGTTGTACTGTTATTTAATGCGTTTTTGGATTGTTCTGCTGATGAAACACTGCAAAAATATCTTTCCAAGAAGTTTTAGTAGACAAAATAAAACTCCAGATAACATGAGAGCTCTGTGGAAAATGATAAGTGATTTATGAGCTTTAGCTACAGCTTTTTACAGTGTATGCCATTGAAAACACGTAAGCCTTACCCTCACAACCTGGCTTTCATATCTGTCATTGCGCTGCACTAAATAAGGCCTTTAGTGGACATGTTCGAGTGCACTCATTCAATCCCACATTGCACCGCAATAACGAGTGTACAGCCGATGTTATGTAGCCTACACGCCTGTCCGAATTCACACACTCGTGGGAATAGTGAATGAGGGTTTAGGGGGCGCTTTCGGATTCAGCCCCTGTTATCATTTACTCACATCTTCAAAAAAGCGATTGAAGATAATTTTTATGAAATCTGTGAGATTTCTGTCCCTCTGTTTACAGCGTCTCAATTTGGATTAGTTTAACGGTCTCTTTAAAACTTTTTGAAGCATCAATTTGGTATGGAGTGACTGATAGCTCTCATTTCATCAAAAAGATCTTCATTTGTGTACTGAAGATGAACAAAATTCTTACAGGTTTGGAACGACATCAGGGTGAGTAATTAATCAAAATTGATTGGATATATTGAATGACAATACTTTTAAATAGTCACTTTTCAATTCATGTTGCATCAGGAGCTTTTTTTTTAGCCTATTAATCATGTTTCGCCACTAGAGGTCGCTTTTTCCAAACAATAACAAAGGTTGAAAAGGGATTATTTAAAAAGTAATTCAATATTGATATCCAATCAAAACCCATGTGAAAATAGCTCATATTTAAAACAATAAAATAAAAGACTGTCTTATAAGACTGTATGAGCTCATCACATCCATTCTGTGGCTGCAGCTAAACCAATCATCAACTGAAAGGTTTAGCTTTTTTTCTGAGGCTACACCCACACCAGTAGGTGTCAGTATAAGCCAGCACAACATACTGTATAAACGAACTAAGTGCATGCATAATGCTTCTTGCTGTAGTTTTATGGCCGTTGTGCTACAATGTCAGTATCGCTTTTTTATCATGGTAAACACTTCTAAATAAATACATGTAATAATATCATTGATGCTAATACAATATATATTGTAGGCTAAAAATCCAAAGGTCAAGTTAAAACAATTGCCCATTGTTGTTGGTTACTTTAAAAATTACAATTGAATTTCCCACAATGCATTATGTTTTCTTCTCTGATATGCCAGAAAGTGTTTTTAAAAAATCTGATAAAAGATCTGCTAAAATGAACGAGCAACAGCAAAAATGAGTGTGTATAAAATGTCCACTAGATGGCAGCATATATAAGGGTACGGGCGTCACCACCGCAAACAGCAACAAAGTAAAAGGCAATGAAAAGACAAACAAAATCTTATTGTGCCCCTCGAAGCAAAGTGCATTCATATTATAATTGCATTTAGTGTCGTTTCTTGAGATGGCGGCCCCCCCTGAGAAGACCTGTCTACAAATTAAACAACTTTCACTAAAGTCACCGCAATTACAAACATAATTTTCAGCTCTTGATGAGCTTCATCACGCTGTCATTGTTTCCGCAACTCAGTTCACTTGTTTTTTAATGGCCACTGGTTTGCAAAATCCCCTCAGGGAAACTCTAACACTTTCATTTTAACTATAGGCTACAGACATTTACAAAATATGTTCTACATTAACATTTGTGTATGGTTCTCTGTTCGTCTTTGAGAGATAAGTCACTAGACAAGTATATTTGGACTTCCCCTTTTTATCATTCACTTCTTTTTTCTTAATGAGTAAAAAGCTGAAATAAAATTTCGTCTTTATGGTAGGCGACTTTTTCCATCTCTAAAACAATTACTAACCTGTGAAATTCATTCGGACACAAGCACATCTGAATATAAATGTGTTTGTGGTTGTATATGGTTAAAGGGCTTTTTACAGTTCGTATATGAAAAATTATTGTGTGGCTATCGGTAATAATCACATCAAAAGACAAGGGTCACGGGTCATGTGATATAAATTATCAACTGTATCTAAATTATGAATAACCTTCATCTGGACGGCAAAGTCCCTGTGGCATTAATGCGGAATTGAAGGGAGAGGCTGCGCGTTCACAATCCCTCCCTTTCCACAGTGGAGGCGGGAGCGCGCAGTGAATTCTGTCCAAACTCAAGCCCGATCATGAGAAAACAGCCTCTGGACTGCTCAGCATCTCACGGACACTAAAATGTATCATCTGCCGTCTGCTAACCAAAACAGCAGATATTTCCAGCGGGATATAAAAGGCTACATCATGTTTTTGGATAATTTGACGTCTGAGCATTAAATATTGTTTTGAAATTTCACCAAGTGTCGTGTTGACTGAAATCCGCGTGTGCGTTAGGAAGTATCACTTACAGGTAAGGCACTATGAGAAAGTTTTTAAGCAACATTTTTTTCCGGAATGTAGACAGTTAAACAAGAGCAACTAAACGGTAAAAAGTGCGTTTCTTCTTTAAACTTTAAGTAAAAGATTGTAAGGCCTGTATGGGTTACAGTCGCTACAGATGTCGAGATGTTTAAGACAGTCGCAACACAAAGAAGTTGTACCACATAAAGTGAAGCGCGTTTTTTTCAGAACGCTGGACAGCGGACACGGTCCGAGCGTTACGTTCTCGAGTCTTTGCTGCTCGGTTGTCCGGTAACAGCAAGACGCTCGAGCATGTCTGATGTCTTTTTTTGTTTCTATTCATTCATCTCAATTAGTCCTCAAGAACTTGTTTTCGAGAGAAAAAAAACAATAGAATAATGAGAATAAAATAAAAAGGGAACACTTTATTTTACAGTGTCATTTTTACATGCAGTTACTATAGTAATAACTATAAAATATGCATAATTACATGCCACTAACCCTAAACCAATCCAAGCCCTAATCCGATATTAAGAACATGTGTACAATGTAACTAAGCCTTTATTTTGTTACACTTTATTTTAAGGTGACATTGTTACAGTGTAATTATATATGTAAGTAGCCTACTGAGTAATAATAATTAAATACATGCACTAACTATAGGTTTAGGGTTTGGTCGAGGGTAAATTGCATGTAATTATTTATAGTTACATGCAACTAACCCTCGACTAAAGCAATAGTGTTATAACTATGGTAAGTGCTTGTAACATATGTAACAATGACACTAAAATAAAGTGTAACCAATAATAATAATAAAATAATAAAAAATAAAAGTTTTTTGCTAACCTCATCAAGTGCTTTTTTATCATCATCATAATAGTTTGCAAAAGTTCACTTTAAAAGACTATTGTGAATGACAATGAAAAACACATAAATCATTTGTACTAATCTGCACCTTCATGTGTGCTTTGCAGGAGCTGAAAATGGCAACCAAATACCTGATGCTTATTGCCTTGGGGACCGCAGTGATTGGCAGTGCGCACTGTTGCCCTGAGCAGTGTACCTGCTCTGATAAATATAACCACCAGTTTGCAGATTGTGCCTACAAAGACCTCCTGGAAGTACCCATGGGCTTGCCATCCAACGTGACCACCGTGAGTCTTTCAGCTAACAAGATTAAAGTGCTGAAATCCAAAACCTTTATAAATGTGACCCAGACGACCTCTCTTTGGCTGGCTCACAATGAAATCGTCACCGTCGAGAGGGACACCCTGGCTCCGATGATTCAGCTGAGAAATTTGGATATTAGCTACAACAAAATAGTGCATTTTCCATGGGAAGACTTGACCAATCTCACTGCCCTGCAGTTGTTAAAGATGAACAATAACGAGATGGTCAGCATCCCCAAGAATGCTTTTTCCAACCTGAAGGACCTGCGCTCGGTCCGTATTAACAATAATAAGTTTACCACCATCGTGCAGGGAACGTTTGATGCTTTGACTGCCATGTCCCACCTCCAAATCTTCCACAACCCCTTCATCTGCTCCTGCAACCTTGAGTGGCTTAGGGACTGGATCATGAAATCCTCAATCTCAATCCCTGACCAAAACAACATTGTCTGTGATGCTCCTTCCCACCTCAAAGGTACACAGGTCACTAGCATGCCCAAACTGGATTGCAAGGCCCCGTCCGTGTCCATCACGTATCAGCCAAACATAGAAAAAACTGAACTGTATGAGGGATATATGGTCATGCTATACTGCGAAACAAAAGGAACCCCTAAACCTGACGTCACATGGGAGATATACGCTGGAAACCAACTGATTACATTCCCTTTGCCTGCCATTGTTGAAAAAATTGAGATTCCGATTAACGGGCCGCCTACAAACACAAGGTTCCTTGTGTTTCAAAATGGCACCTTGACCATCCCTCACATGAGCAAGAAAGAAGATGGCAACTACACCTGCTCTGCTGTCAACGACATGGGAAAAGCCGAGCGCTCTGTGAGACTTGTGGTTGCAGGCACAAAAAAGCACGCCATCAATTCGATGCTTGACACAAAAGCACCTATCCATTTACCAGAAGACAAACTTGGTTCAAAAGGCTCCAAAAACAGCGTTATTAGCATGTGGTCCAAATCTGAGGAGAAGACAAAGAGCCTTCCAACTGGAACATCTCTCATAACGGTGGATAAAGAGCAAGTGGAGGAAGGGGTTGATAGTTTGCCGTTTGTTGGCAAATGCGGAATAAATGATGGTACGCAGTACATCTCCAACCATGCTTTCAATCTCAGCTTGGATGAGCTCAAACAATATACGTTTGATTTCGGGGTGATCGCTCTGGAAGTTTCAGAGACTGAGGCCAAGGTTCAGCTGAACCCATTCCAGATGGCCAACGCCAAGTCAAACATTCACCTCAGTCAACAAGAAGACCTCCAAACTGTGAATAAGGAGCCTTTTAGTCTTTTCCAGACATCCACCAAAAAGTCACCCCTGGACATGTTGTACCTTTGCATCAGTACTGGCAATGGACATTCGGTGGTGCAGTGGTCCAAGATAGAGGAGGGCGTCAACGCCTATCGCTTCCAGGGCCTCAAGCCAGGCACTAATTACACCCTGTGTCTCACTTATGGAGGCCAGGACTGTCAAGTCCAAGTGGTCTTCACAACTCGGAAGAAAATCCCATCTTTGCTGATTATAGTGGTTGTTAGCATTTTTTTGCTAGCTTTGGCAACCGTGCCCCTGCTGGGAGCCACCTGCTGCCATCTGCTCTACAAGTATCAAGGCAAGACCTACAAGTTGATTATGAAGACACAAAACCCAGATCAGATGGAAAAGCACATAGCGACGGATTTCGACCCCAGGGCATCTTTTGTGGGATCTGAGAAGAACTTTAACCCGAGCGAGCTGGGAGAGGGTGAAGGCGAGGCTGATGGCGAGGATGGAGAAGGTGAGGACATCGAGGGCAGCGTGGTGACTGAGTCCATTCCCGAGTCACAATCCAAAACGCAGGAGGAGTTTGAAGTCGGATCAGAGTACAGTGATCGCTTGCCGCTTGGGGCTGAAGCTGTAAACATATCTGCGGAGATCAACGGTAATTACAAGCAACCTCGTTGAGATGTTTGTTATACATTTGCTCTGACACACAATACAACCAGGTGAATATGGACTGTCATTTCACATAAAGCCGCGGTCACAATAGACTTTGAACATGCAAAATTTCTCCAGACACTGAAAATGGATGTGATGTGACGTCACACTCTGCAGCGTCTTCTTTATAAACATGAAATTTAACCTAAAACAAATAGTAATTCACATTTAAAATGTAAAAAAACATACAATCTATTCAACGTTATTTTAATTCAGCCAAACAGACACGCTGTGACGTATCGAACTTCTGCTGGTCACACTCTTCACGTGATGCGAATTCGCTGCTCAGACTTCACCAAACTTGAACTTTGGAACGCAGCAAAATTCGACATGCGAATGGAACGAAAAGTGTAGTGTGACCGCGACTTAATACAGACGCGCTGATAAACGCGCGCTCATTTTTACCTCAGTAAGTTAGCAGTAAGTGCATACGATGAGTGTTCGTTATTACAAATAGGGGTTTGAGATTTATGGACTGGACTTTAATAGACAAATCTATCTTCAAAAAAACCTCATAATAGCTACAATTCACTTTCCGTGAGTCTCGTCACATTCATTGTCTCTAGTAGCATCCATTTTAAGTCGTAGTGGACAAACATCGAGCGCTTCTGAGGGAAATGTCACCCTGTTACTCTTTTCACAGCATGTGTGTGTCTGGAAAACGAACCAGGTCACCTTGAAAAAAAAAAAAAAAAAAAAAACGCAAGTTGTTAAGTGTAATGTGGGATCCCAAAATGTGTGATTTTTAATCTCGGGTGCTTAAAAAATCTCTCTCGCCTTTACGAATTGACTGACCGTGTCCTTTCTTCTCTTTGAGATAGCCTTTATTCGTGGCATGTCACACAAAAGTATTTTCAAGTGTGTTTTATTAGGGTACTATAGACTGTAGATATTCAATGTCGATTTGTGATGTAAGCCAAGTAATTGAGAAAATGTTCTCTCTTTTTTTATAAATATAAATGGTCCGTTTTTACCACCAGTCAATACGAAATCGAGTGTCCAGTATATTGACACATAGTGGCTTGTTTCGTGTCCAGCTGTCCAATGATGTTGTAAAAAATACTCAAACCTTTTAAAGATTTTGATATGATTTTATGTACGTGACCTTAATAAAATATTGAACGAACGAATGTATGGGAAATGATTTGCAAACATAAAATTGAGTTTTTATATAAATGTGGACAAGCTTTTCAGCACAAACCACACACCTAACTTTGTACAATCATAAATAATTTGAAGTGTTTTCTTTGGACATTGAACGTTGGCAAGAAAATGCCCTGCGAAACGCCGTCCGAAAGGAGAACAGGTAAAATACTCACTCACACACACACACACACACACACACACATATATATATATACATATATTTTTTTGTTGTTGCTTTTTTTGCTTTTGTTTTAATTTTCAAAATGAACAAAGTAGCCTACCCGAGTGTGGTGTGATTCATCTTTTGATTTTCTGAAACGAATATTTGAAAATAAATATATATATATAGAGTAGGCAACAACATTTAGGCTAGGACATTTATAAATATTTATTAAATCATTTTATTCCATTTTAGTAGCATATCTACTTATTTTATGTCTTGGCTATTGTAATGAAATCACTTGCTTGAGAAAGCTGATGGGCAGAACAAAGGAATGATATGATTTCGTAGTAATTACGGATACAGATCTGCATATTTATGTTAAATGTAAACACTATAAATCATACGTTTGAATAACGAACGAAATCTTTTAAAGTTTTATACATTTAAAGTCGCTGCACGGAAAATAAATAAAGCATAGGACAAACAATGTTTCGTTAAAGTATTATAATTCGAATGGTTTTCAATTGTATCTTTTGAACTGAGTATGAAATCATGCGTTTGATATTACGCGACGCAGGAGAGGGCACTATTTCCCTTAATTCAACACACTGAACAGACTTTTAGTTTTAATATTTATTAAATTTCAATCACAAATATGCCATAGGTAGCAGAACAAGACATAATAGGGGGAACTATCAAAATTAATTGTAACAGTGAGAATGATTGTGTTTATATTTAGTCAGAGATGAAAAACAATTGCAATACAATTACAGTAGATGTTGTCTTCATAAGAACAGACATAGATAAACTAATAATGGACATTATTGGTTTCATCTGTTTGTTTACTATAAGAACATTCTCACCACTGGTAAAAGTCACACCAATGAGTGCAATAATGAATGGAAATGAATAATTCATCAATTTGCAAAAGAGCAGAATCTGTACATTCATAAATAGTCACACAAACTAACCTCGCATCAAGCGGTTAGATGGGAGTTCAGTGCCAAACTATATTTCCTGATACGCTAAGTCGAAGAAGGAAAGACAGTCTCACTCAGACATGCAACAAAAGACACAATACATCCATCCATCCACCCATCCAGCCACACACGTGCAAAGGATCCGTTAACTACAACTGCTTGAAGTTCTTCCTGAGGCACTGAGTTGTAAGTGCACTTAGCTAAAACACATGTGCTTCTCTGCTACACCAAAGCAAATAATACTATCATCAATATCTGGCCAGCAGCAGCCATTAAGTATTAAGAGGCTGGGGGGCAGGGAGGGGCGATCTCCTTCTCCGCACTGTGATTTTCAGTCCTCAGTTGTTGGTGGCGGCGCTTTCTGCCTCCTTGCTAGGCTCCTTGATGCTGCCTTCCTTTTTGCTGCCCTCCTTCGAGGTCCGGTTGACGGCTCCGTTGATGAAGCTTTCTGAACTCTGCCGCTGGAAGTGTTTCCTGGAGCCCACCAAGGACGGGTTGTTGACCAGCGTGAAGAGGAGCTGCCAGTGCGCTCGTGCCCGCTTGGCGTTGGACACCTTGTTCTGTTTCTTCTCTTGCTGGACCAGTTGAATACCTTGAACACACAAGCAAGAGGCTAAGTCAACATATTGTAAATCATTTGTATCAAATCAGCATATTAGAAAGATTTCTAGAAGACGATTAATGATGCTGATGAAAATTCAGATGTGCATCACAGAAATAAACTATATTTTAAAGTGTACAAAAATAGAAAACCATTATTTTAATAATATTTTACAATATTACAGATTTTTTCTGTATTTTTTATCATATAAATGCAGGCTTGAGGCATCTAACATAAGTTTGTTTATATATATATATATATATATATATATATATATATATATATATATATATATATATAAACAAACTTATGTTAGATCTGATATCGATTAATACATACATATATATATATATATATATACATACACACACACACATTATATAAACAAACTTGTTAGATGCGATTAATCAATACACACACACACATACATTATGTAAACAAACTTTTGTTAGATGTGATTAATCACAATTAATCAGTACACACACATTATGTAAGCAACTTTTATGTTAAATGCGATTAATCAAACGCACACACATATTCTCTCTCTCTCTCTCTCTCTCTCTCTCTCTCTCTCTCTCTCTCTCTCTCTCTCTCTCTCTCTATATATATACACAACTTATGTTCGATGCGATTAATCACACACACGTCTGGTTTACTAAATTTGTGGGGACTCTCCATAGACATAATGCATTTTATACTGTACAAACCGTATTTTCTATCCCCCTACACTGCCCCTGCCCCTAAACCTACCCATCACAGGACACATGCAACATTTTTACATTTTCAAAAAAAACAACTAATTTTGTATGATTTATAAGCTTGTTTCCTCATGGGGACATAAATGTAGGTCCCCACGTTGACACAAGTCCCCATGAGTTTGTGTGCAGTTAGGTTGAAGTCCCCACCAGGATAGAAAAACATGAACACACATACACACATTTTATATATATATATATATATATATATATATATATATATATATATATATATATATATATATATATATATATATATATATATATATATATATATATATATATATATATATATATATATATATATATATATATATATATATATATATATATATATGATCCACTATAAAGAAACAGATCATAAGAGTCATTCGTTCAGTAATCAAACAACTCTGGTAGCGTTGTACACACTGGTAGATCAACTGTTGCACTTCATGTATTTGATTCACTAAAATGATCCGACTCAAAACAGTCATTCGTTCTTGATTAGGACTTCACTGGTTGCAATGTAGCTATATTTACATTTGCATATTCATTTATTCATTTAGCAGATGCTTTTATCCAAAGCATCTTAGAATTGAGGAATACAGCATATTATTTTTGCACTATTTTACTGCTAACACATTCACAACATGTATTTATTTTGACGTGGTGCTGTAATCTGTACTCTTTTAAACTATTAACTATTTCCCCGCCATTGGCAGAATTTTCCATCTTTCCACTGTTATAAAGGTAGGATATATATGGCTTAAGGGGTATATACGGTTATACGGCTTAAGCACATTGTAGTGGGTTAGCAAAGAGCGCTACTTCATAACAATCCAACGCTGTAAATGTAGGTCTAATTGAAAATCACAATATTACAGTTGGAACATACAAGGTGCAATTAGCATATGGAGAGTGTAAGAACTATGAGCCACACACATATGAATCAGTCAATTATAGAACTCAGTCTGTATAACAGACCAGTTTTTGTAATATAAGGATGACTGCATTCAAATACAAACATGTAAATATTATTCCTCCAGTTTTTGTTATGCAAAAAGCATCACATCTGTAGGTGTAAAATCAACAAAAGACAGGGATTCTTTAATGTGGAATATACACCATCTGCTGCCTATCATCCTGCAAAAACCTAATGCCCGAACAGCTTTGACTTGACAAGACAGACACATAAAGCTGTAATTTGATCTCCGCTCAGCTATATGAAAGGAACTGTGAATTTAGAGAGGATGTTCACACTATGGACCCAGACGTGTACTCTATGACATGTCTGATTGAGCAGTAGCAGGGCCGAGGTGAGTTATTGCACATCAGGGCCCAATTTATCCTGACAAATTTAATCATTGCGGGAACGCTCGCCTGCTGCGTGCAAGGCAACATGATGAATCAATTATTCTAAAAACAAGGCCAAGCAGCCGTCTGTGCATATAGACATGAATCACCCTGGAGAAATCAAACATGGATCAATATAAATCTTGGCTTCAGTCAGAGATTTGACACAGATGATCTAACATCATTTTGCACTGCTTTCTGTTTTGAAATGCATTAAAATAGATGAAATTAGTTTGTTCTTTTAAAAACGGTATTAGTCTGAACATTCCCGGGTACTGGAAGGTCAATCTGTTTATCTGTTTATCAGCAACAAATGCAGTGTAAATTGCAGTGAACTTATAACTGATTAATATATATATATATATATATATATATATATATATATATATATATATATATATATATATATATATATATATATATATATATATATATATATATATATATATATAACTAAACTATTTTCAGATATATAACCAAGTTATTAATTAGCTATTTAAAAAATATATAAATTTGTATTAATTGTATTAATAAATCACACACACACACACACACACACACACACACACACACACACACACACACACACAAAATATGTGTGTATTTTTCAATAGGTTGCAATTATATATATAAAGTAATAATAAAGTAAGAGGCAGTGTAGAGAAAAAAATCTCTGATAGCGAGGCACTCCTTAATTAAAATGTCTTTATTAAAGAAATGACATGTCCTAAAGGACAACTTTAAAATGCCTGGCATTTTAAAGTTGTCCTTTAGGACATGTCATTTCTTTAATAAAGACATTTTAATTAAGGAGTGCCTCACTATCAGAGATTTTTCTCTACACTGCCTCTTAAGATATTTCATCTTGGACCGAAGAGCACCCAAACCAAACTGGAAAAGGATTGAGCATACGTCTTGAATTATAATAATAAAAGTATTTTTTACATTTCATTTTCATTATTTATTTAATTTATTATTATTTAATTTATCATTATTACAGATAACTATTATAATTATTAAATGTAATTATTAGTATAAATAATAGGTGGTTTTGCAAAAAGAAAACTGGTGTTTGCCATCACTTAAAGTATGACACAACTATCAATAATTTTAAAAATCACAAAAAAACATCTGCATACCTATTGGAAATCACCTCAATGCATATTTTTTTCTTTCTTTTTTAAAATGTAGACTCAGAAAAAGGAAAGTGGCCTGGAAAGTACAGTTTCCATACACTCAAATTGAATGAACAGCACCGCTTTAAAATACTAGCCACAACATCAGTTCTAAATGAATACGTCTAAAAGCTCGAAGTTTGAGACCAGACTATGGAACAGGTTGCTCTCAGGCGAATGATATGATATGTAATCATATTGTTGTCATGAACTGGAGTAATAAAGAAATAAAACCAAAGACCTTCTTCTGCATCTCGGATCCTCTGTGCGGAGAGATTGTCCTGGCCGGTGGTTTGCAGCAGGAGTCCGCAGAAGGCCTTCATCACGGGGTGAGACTGACTGACCTCAATCTTCAGGTAATGAGCGTAGCAGCGATATCCTGCAAATAGACAAACAAGAGGCAGCAATAGACTTTCGGTGTGGCACTTTTATCAGAAATATCATCATATGGTAGAAGTATGGTTACGTTTGATATTTGGATAACTACAAATCCGGGTTAAATAGGCTGACCACCTGGTTATTGCTCTGTTGCAGGACAGTAGATGTGATTTTGCGGGACAATGTGGGACACGTACATGTGTGAGAGATAAATTGTCTTCTATTATACGAAGTAAATATTGATTTACATTAGTTGGAAAGCCTACTTGCTTTCATATTGGACGATAATGTTTTAAATTGTCAATAAGCTTTGTTAATTGTAACTGGCACTCATTTTGACTCTACATACATACTCTACGCATATGGGACCTATTCAGTCTACTAAATATAATAAATTGAATAACAGGCTAGTATATACAGGTCCTTCTCAAAAAATTAGCATATTGTGATAAAAGTTCATTATTTTCCATAATGTAATGATACAAATTTAACTTTCATATATTTTAGATTCATTGCACACCAACTGAAATATTTCAGGTCTTTTATTTTTTAATACTGATGATTTTGGCATCTAAAAAAATTTGCATATTTCATCCGACCAATAAAAGAAAAAAGTGTTTTTAATACAGAAAAGTCAACCTTCAAATAATTATGTTCAGTTATGCACTCAATACTTGGTGGGGAATCCTTTTGCAGAAATGACTGCTTCAATGCGGCGTGGCATGGAGGCAATCAGCCTGTGGCACTGCTGAGGTGTTATGGAGGCCCAGGATGCTTCGATACCGGCCTTAAGCTCATCCAGAGTGTTGGGTCTTGCGTCTCTCAACTTTCTCTTCACAATATCCCACAGATTCTCTATGGGGTTCAGGTCAGGAGAGTTGGCAGGCCAATTGAGCACAGTAATACCATGGTCAGTAAACCATTTACCAGTGGTTTTGGCACTGTGAGCAGGTGCCAGGTCGTGCTGAAAAACGAAATCTTCATCTCCATAAAGCTTTTCAGCAGATGGAAGCATGAAGTGCTCCAAAATCTCCTGATAGCTAGCTGCATTGACCCTGCCCTTGATAAAACACAGTAGACCAACACCAGCAGCTGACATGGCACCCCAGACCATCACTGACTGTGGGTACTCGACACTGGACTTCAGGCATTTTGGCATTTCCTTCTCCCCAGTCTTCCTCCAGACTCTGGCACCTTGATTTCGAATGAAGAATTTGAGCGACAGTCCAGTGCTGCTTCTCTGTAGCCCAGGTCAGGCGCTTCTGCCACTGTTTCTGGTTCAAAAGTGGCTTGACCTGGGAATGCGGCACCTGTAGCCCATTTCCTTCACACGCCTGTGTACGGTGGCTCTGGATGTTTCTACTCCAGACTCAGTCCACTGCTTCCGCAGGTCCCCCAAGGTCTGGAATCGGTCCTTCTCCACAATCTTCCTCAGGGTCCGGTCACCTCTTCTCGTTGTGCAGCGTTTTTGCCACACTTTTTCCTTCCCACAGACTTCCCACTGAGGTGCCTTGATACAGCACTCTGGGAACAGCCTATTCGTTCAGAAATGTCTTTCTGTGTCTTACCCTCTCGCTTGAGGGTGTCAATGATGGCCTTCTGGACAGCAGTCAGGTCGGCAGTCTTACCCATGATTGCGGTTTTGAGTAATGAACCAGGCTGGGAGTTTTTAAAAGCCTCAGGAAACTTTTGCAGGTGTTTAGAGTTAACTAGTTGATTCAGATGATTAGGTTAATAGCTCGTTTAGAGAACCTTTTCATGATATGCAAATTTTTTTAGCTGTATGCCAAAATCATCAGTATTAAAACAATAAAAGACCTGAAATATTTCAGTTGGTGTGCAATGAATCTAAAATATATGAAAGTTAAATTTTTATCATTACATTATGGAAAATAATGAACTTTTATCACAATATGCTAATTTTTTGAGAAGGACCTGTAGATAAAAATCACATTTTATACTAAAATAAATGTCCTTAAGTAGCGACTAGTTTATTTCCCTCTATTAGACTATGCAAACAATAAATGCGTTTTTGCTGGATTCAGTCCACCTTAAACTTGTATTTAATGAGATGCGGGACACTGATTAGTGATTACATCTTGTGTGACAAAGCTCCCAAATTCAGGACTGTCCCACATTTTGGTCCCATTTTAGGCTTAAATCTGATTGGAGGAGTCTTGTTTGAAGCCACTGTATGCACACCCATATATGAAAACTGAATATAAGATATGATATATTATATACATTTTACATTTTATGTAATTAAAAATGTATATTTTTTAATTCTACAAATTTAAAACATATAATTATGTATTTGTGTCTTCTATCATGTTGTTACTATCATTCTATAAAAGCAATCCATTAGAGCTCATTTTGCTGTGAATGAGTGCACTCCATCTCTGAATCCAGCAGTACCTGGGTCGAACGCCTCCACGCTACGGTTCAGGAGGCTGATGTCCAAGCGTCCTAAGTGGACTATGTTGAACAGGGCAGTGATGACTATCCTCCAAATGCCCACTATCACACCAACCATGACATTAACCAGGAAACACATGTAGCTGAGAAGGAACAGACTCCCTCTGCAGAGAAACAGCACATATAATTTATTTAATAAAAAAATACACATACATATATTGGGACACTCATCCAGATCATGGTGTTCCAATCACTTCCATGGCCACAGGTGTATAAAATCAAGCACCTAGACATGCAGACGCTTCTACAGACATTTTTAAAGAATGTGTTGCTCTCAGGAGCTCAGTGAATTCAACCGTGATTGCCACCTGTGCAATAAGACCATTCGTGAAATTTCCTCACTACTAAATAGTCCACGGTCAACTGTTAGTGGTATTATAACAAAGTGGAAGCAATTGGGAACAACAGCAACTCAGCCACAAAGTGGTAGAACCATGTAAAATCACAGAGCGGGTCAGCGCATGCTGAGGAGCACAGTGAGCAGAAGTCACCAACTTTCTGCAGAGTCAATCGCTACAGACCTCCAAACTTCATGTGGCCTTCAGATTAGCTCAAGAACAGTGCATAGAGAGCTTCATGGAATGGGTTTCCATGGCCGAGCAGCTGCATCCAAGCCTTACATCACCAAGTGCAATGCAAAGCGTCGGATGCAGTGGTGTAATCTTGGCCCCTTAGTTCCAGTGAAAGGAACTCTTAATGCTTCAGCATACCAAGACATTTTGGACAATTTCATGCTCCCAACTTTGTGAGAACAGTTTAGGGATGGCCCCTTCCTGTTCCAACATGACTGCGCACCAGTGCACAAAGCAAAGTGAATTAGAGCGGAGACTGCGAGCCGAGCCTTCTTACATATAACAATATTTTATATAAAAAAAAAAAACATAATAGGTAAGCATGTCATATTTTATTTTATATAATAACTAAGCAATATATACTGTGCATATTATATATATATATATATATATATATATATATATATATATATATATATATATATATATATATATATATATATAATTATGCTATTATTTCAACAATGTTGCAAAGATAAAACCACGTTGAAGATTTTGTATCTGAAATTTCTTGCTCAATGGCCAATCAGTCATGGCCTGCCAGATGGTGTAAATAGATGGTGTACTAACATTAAAAAAGCAACAACCAGTAAAAGCCAGATGTTTTGGCAGCGTCGTAATATGAATCCGCACCTGTTGTTCAGATCTCTTGTCCCTGCATCCTTCCTGATGAACAAAAACCTGGAAGTCACGTGCTGGATCAGCGCAGCCAGGAACAGCATCAACCAGAAAGGCCTTTAGCAAAGAGAATATATAAGTGAGAACCGTCTTAAGAGGCACTTATCTAATTGCTGTGCTTTATGGCGAGAGATGACTGATAGGAAGGCTTTAGTAGAGATTCGTGGCTAAGAGGGTCACGAGTCACAACCCTAAAGTCACAAGGAGGACAGAGGGGATGTTGGTTTCCTCAAGGCCACATGCAATGAGGTCACCGTCATCATCTAAAGTGAGAAGAGTGAAGGCCACTCACCACATGCGGCCGATGATATGGAACAGCATGAGATTAGTTCCATAGAGAATGGGGATGATGATCAGGAAGACACCGAACAGAAGGCAGATGAAGAACACCAGAGTCTGGATCACCATGCCTGGACACAAAGATGCACAGACACATATCAGACAGGATATTATGCATACATGCATTGTTTGACATTGCAAGTTTTGTTTGCTCCAGTACACAAATTTAGGCTCCATTTAGCAGGTAACATTTTTATATTTTATAATAATAAAGTAAATAAAGGTTTTATTGTCAATCTTAACGAAAAGATTGATTCAAATTGTCTTTCAAATATATTTATTCTCACACTTTTACACAACAATGCAAAGTTTTCTCTAACAGACGTGTTTCATATGCATTACAGAGGAGAAATGTGGTTTCACCGAGACAAATGAAGGCAGCTTGATAGCTGGTGTAGCCCATCCAGCAGACCAGCGCGGGCCGAGACGGTCTGATACTCCTGTGGCAGTTATACACATTAAAGATGTCTCCTCTGTACAGTCCCTTCAGGTTAGACCTGAGTCAACACAGAGACACCAGAGCTTTAATAGACATGCAGCATCTGTGGAAATGCATGTAATGGGGACGTCTCTTTAGAGGGAACTGAGATGGAATTGCATGTCGCGGAGTCAAACTGCCATTAATGACATTTAAAAACTCAATTTGAAAAGTCATTATTTTTAATCAGGTATTCCGGACTGTAATTACCTCTATTTATATATATATATATATACAAACAAACTTTTGTTAGATGCGATTAATCGATACGCACACACAAATATATATATATATATATATCCACAGGTAGCACTGTGTGTTTATGATCCACTATAAAGAAACAGATCATAAAGAGTCATTCGTTCAGTAATCGAACAACTCTGGTAGCGTTGTACTCTCTGATAGATCAGTGGTTGCATTGCATGTATTTGATTCACTAAAAAGAGACGATTCATAAGAGTCCTTCTTTTGTGATTTGGTCGCGATGGTGGCTGTAGTTTATTTTGATTTACTAAAATGATCCGACTCAAAACAGTCAAAACAGTGTGTGTGTGTGTGTGTGTGTGTGTATATATATACACACACAACCCCAAATCAGAAAAAGTTTGGACAGTATGGAAAACGCAAATAAAAAAAGAAAGAAGTGATTTCTAAATTTACTTTGACTTGTATTTCATTGCAGACAATATGAACACCAAATATTTCATGTTTTGTCTGGTCAACTTCATGTAATTTGTAAATATGCATCCTTTCCTGTTTTTCAGACCTGCAACACATTTAAAAAAAAGTTGGGACAGGAGCAATTTAGGGCTAGTAATGAGGTAAAATGGTTAAATAATGATGTGATTTGAAACAGGTGATGTCAACAGGTGATTGTAATTATGATTTGGTACAAAAGCAGCATCCAAGAAAGGTCTAATCCTTTAGGAACAAAGATGGGCCGAGGATCGCCAGTTTGCAAACAAATACGTGAGAAAATTATTGAAATGTTTAAAAACAATGTTCCTCAAAGAGAGATAGGAAGAGATTTGGATATTTCACATTCAACAGTGCATAACATAATTAAAAGATTCAAGGAATCTGGAGGAATTTCAGTGCGTAAAGGACAGGGGCGCAAGCCTAAGCTGAACAACCGTGATCTCCGATCCTTCGGGCGGCAATGCATCAAGAATCGTCATTCATCTATAAGCGATTTCACCACATGGGCTCAGGACTACTTTGGCAAACCTTTGTCAAGTACCACAATACGTAGTTACATCCACAAATGCCAGTTAAAACTGCACTGTGCCAAAAGGAAGCCCTATGATAACAGTGTCCAGAAGCGCCGTCGACTTCTCTGGGCTCGGAGGCATCTGGGATTGACCATCACAGTGGAAACGTGTACTGTGGTCAGATGAATCAGTATTTCTACAGGAAAGACTCGGAGAATAATTTAGACAAAGCGTATTTATTAGTAACTCAGCAAGCTGATAATGTACAGAGTCATTTGGCGTAGGCCCGTCCGTAGTGAATAATCCGAGGGTATCGGATCTGCCATTCCTGCCGAAGATTAGGGCAGGGGCGTAGCAGACCCCGGGAGGTATGGACAGGGCCATCCTGGTGGTGGTGGGGAGGATGGGGTAATCGTCACTTCAGTATCTGCAAACTCAAACATGTGTAAGTACCGAGCTTTTATACAGTGAGCATGCGAATATAATTGGATTGGAGTGAAGGCGATAAGTGACGAGTAATTGAGTCTTCCCAGCAGAACTTATGCTAAAGCTTTCATTTCAGGTATTTTTTGGGAGGAATGGACGCCGTGTGCTCCGGACCAAAGAAGAAAAGGATCATCCAGACTGTTACCAGCAACAAGTCCAAAAGCCAGGGTCTGTCATGGGATGGGGTTGTGTCAGTGCCCTTGGCAAAGGTAACTTGCACTTCTGTGAAGGCACCATTAATGCTGAAAAGTACATAGAGATTTTGGAGCATAATATGCTGCCTTCAAGAAGACATCTTATCCAGGGACGTCCATGCATATTTCAACAAGACAATGCAAAACCACATTCTGCACACATTACAAAGTCCTGGCCGCGGAGGAAGAGGGTATCGGGTACTTGACTGTGGCCTGCCTGCAGTCCCGACCTGTCTCCAATAGAGAATGTGTGGCGCATTTTGAAGCGCAAAATGCGACAACGAAGATCCCGTACTGTTGCTCACCTTAAGACTTGTTTGCAGGAAGAACGGGACAAAATTACACCTGAAAAACTTCATCACTTGGTGTCTTCAGTCCCTAAAAGTCTTTTAAGTGTTGTGAAAAGGAATGGCAACATTACAAAGTGGTAAATGCTTTACTGTCCCAAATTTTTTTGAAATGTGTTGCAGGTCTGAATGACAGGAAAGGATGCATATTTACAAATGACATGAAGTTGACCGGACAAAACATGAAATATTTTGTGTTCATATTGTCTGCAATGAAATACAAGTCAAAGTAAATTTAGAAATCACTTCTTCTTTTTTTTATTTGCATTTTCCAAGCTGTCCCAACTTTTTCTGATTTGGGGTTGGTTGTATATATATATATATATATAATAAAAAATAAATGTTACAATTGTTTTTACATTTGATTTAATATTAAAACTGAAATTTGATAATTTGTTGCTGAATTTAAAAGGTTTAATTAAATCAAATACTAATACATAATACATATTTGATTATTTGTGTAATTTGAATATATTTAATAAACATAATTGGCGTGTGTGTGTGTGTATATATATAAATTACATTTTAAATAAAAAGTCAGAAAATAAACATAATTGGTAAATATATAAGAAAGAAATAAGTAATAATATATTTAATAATATATATATTTGATTATTTGATTTTATATAATATAATAAAAAAACATAATTGATGTATGTATGTATACAAATAAATAAATACATAAAATACAACATTAAGGATTAATGTAATAAGAGTTATATATAATAGATTACATTATTTTATAAAACAGTCATAAATATAATAAACATTTATGGTAAAAATAACAGATTTATAAAGACACACACACAAAAACTGTTCTATACTGTGCTATAAATCAATTAGCAATCATACCTTCTATTTTGAAGTATTTTCTGTCCATTTCTCACTCCAAATCCTTTTTATAAAATTGACCTTGCAAACTTACTTTACTATGCTTGTGTATATTTGTTTCGGCATATTAAACTGGAATAGATTAGGATATGACATTTTTTATCAGGTTTATCTGCAGTTTCTAGTATCACCTGTGCAGGACCATGGACCTCATCAGCATGAACAGGTTGACCAGGCAGGCCAGGGTCACCGCTGACAAATAGCAAACTGAAATAAACACAGTCACATGAACCGGATAGTCAATGTCAGATGCATATGTACGTACTCATGACCTCAGCACTTTTTCCCACTGACTGATTGGAAAACGAGTCCTGCTACAGTTCAGCAGTCGGCTTTGCTTCATTATTCATCTGTTGATTTATATGGGTATTTAAAGCTGAGTGAAAGTAAATGCATGCGAATGATTAGACTGCATGCAGTAAATGCACTGATGCATGCAAACCTCTAACAGCTTGAATCAATGCAAGTGCTTCATCAGAACGCTATTATACTACAGCTTTCTTATTGTAATTACTCTAGTATATCTAAAGTGTTGTTAAAATGGCCCATATTGTGCTATTTTAAAGGTTCCTAATTTTGTTTCGGAGTTCTCCTACAACAGGTTTACATGCATCCAAAGTCAAAAACACTTACATTTTCTCATAATACGCATTGCAGCATCAGCTCTTTTTTCACAGTGTCTGAAATGGTTCTATAAAGGATTCAGTCTCTCTAAACCCTGCCTTTCTGAGAGCTTTCTCTGCTCTGATTGGTCAGATGACCCAGTCTGTTGAGATTGGTCTACTCTACTCTGATTGGTCAGATGGCTCTGATTTATTGTGATTGTTACTATTGTCTAGTTTGTGGTCTGTGTTTGAATTCTACTTGAAATTGTAAGCAAGTATAAAAAGTATAAAAAAGACAACTGACTCACTTTCAACACACCACAAATAGTACATTACAATCTTGACCACCTCCTGGCGGTCATCTGACAAGATGATATTGAAACCAGCCAATAGGAAGGCAATGTTTTCATCCACTCCTCTACGGACGATGTGTAGGGTGGGCAGAACTCCTGAGACCAGCAAGAGCGCCATCTAAAAGATTCAGAGATATTAAAGAATGGAAAACACCTTAGAATACCTACATGACAAATGCAGAATATAAATATACAGAATACAAATAAATACAACAATTATGAATTATTCCTTTTAGACAAAAATAACTCAAAAACTGGCTCATGAAGCATTTACCTGATAAAGTGCAATTAATGCAACAACCACAGAGATCGCTAGTTTCAAAGGGAACCTAAAAACTGATGGAAAAGAAACACAATAAATTAATACATACACTACCGTTCAAAAGTTCTGGATGGTAAGTCTCTTCTGCTCACCAAGGCTGCATTTATTTGAACAAAAATACAGTAATATTGTGAATGTTTTTACAATTTAAAATAATTGTTTTCTATTTATATATCATTTTAAAATGTAATTTATTCCTGTGAATTTTCAGCATCATTCCTCCAGTCGTCAGTGTCACATGATCCTTTAGAAATCATCATAATATTCTGATTTGATTATCAAGAAACTTCTTAACACATTTTTCACAATTCTTTGATGAACAAAGTTCAAAAGAACAGGATTTATTTGGAATACAAATCTGATGTAACATTTTAAATATCTTTACTGTCATTTTTGATCAATTTAATAAAAGTATGAATTTCAAAAAAAAAAAAAAAAACCTTACTGACTTCAAACTTTTGAACAGTATGTTTTTGACAAAAAAAAAAGTTTAAATTTTAGGTATATCAAAAAAAATTCAAATGTAATAATCACCCTCCTCTGGTGTGTAGATGTAAGACTTGGCAGCATCTCGGAGTCTTTCAAATAGTTTGGGCTTTGATGTGCTAGAACTGCAAAGCAAGAGATAACAGACACAAACAACAACACTTAATTTAACAGAATACTACAATAACACGCCTTCATATTCTTTCATCTAAAGTGACGTACAGTACACATATTACTTTGCACAATGGCTTTTAATGGGATTCGAACCTACGACCTTTGAACAACCAGTCGATATTTTTAAACATGGTTATATTTAAAGCATATCTGAACTATGTTGCTATATACACTTATGTATGGATCTTGTGTAGCCCTGCTCCTTTTTAGCACTGCGCTCATTGTGTTCGGTCTTGGGTTTGTATTTCCATGTAACAAATGTAAGATATTATCGATTTATGAATGAACCACTCAATTTAAAAACTTGCCGGTCTACTACATTTGTTATGACATCCGCTTCAAACATTGCAATGCTCATGATAACTTTCATGAACTCTACAACATCCACTTCACCAGATAATTACTCTTTGACAGCGATGCAATAGAAATATACAGAGCTACCGCAAAAACTGTTTCTTATACCATGGCTTCCTCCATATAACTGCCACATTTATCAAAGTACATTATCCCTTGATTACATTCAAGTTGCTTTCCTATGGCCAATAGCGCTTTTGGGACTAAAATAAGTGTATTCCGGACGCTGATCCTTCCCATCCTCTTGTATGGATCAGAAATTTGGACCTTGCTCAAGCCAGTGCTGAACAAACGGACTAGCCGACTTATACTCTGCCTTGATTCGTTAAGCTTGACTTTGACTAGTCGTTGGTCATGGCCTTTAGAGAATGTTTTTCCACTGTTCCTTCCTTGGAGCACTTTTGATAGATAGCGACCTCTGCAGACCGGGAACACCCCACAAGAGCTGCAGTTTTGGAGATGCTCTGACCCAGTCGTCTAGCCATCACAATTTGGCCCTTGTCAAACTCGCTTGCCCATTTTTCCTGCTTCTAACACATCAACTTTGAGGACAAAATGTTCACTTGCTGCCTAATATATCCCACCCACTAACAGGTGCTGTGATGATGAGATAATCAGTGTTATTCACTTCACCTGTCAGTGGTCATAATGTTATGCCTGATTGGTGTATGCCATATCTGTTCGAGCCTCAGCTCGAAGTTCAGGCTTATTTGTTCATTAATGACGCCATCAGCAACTAGTCGACGCTGACTCGACTTTAAAATCACATAAATGTAGACGTAGAAAAAAATCTGAGGTCAGCCAACCCCTAATCCAAAACAGAGACATCCGGGAGAGGTGCGATAATCAGCCGATGGTTTGCCCATGTCTGTCGAATGCACACAGACTGCCTGTAATATCGGCTCCTATGGCCGCAAAGAGTGGCTGTCTGGTCGGTGCAAAGATCTCCTCCGAAGAAGACGTGGGCTAAACACATTGAGGAAGATCTGGGAATAACAACCTCCTTGACGACAAGAATATTGTCATTGACTGCCAAGCATAGAATGGCATAATGGACAAAATTCGCAACCCTGCGGCACTTACAGCAGCGAATGCTATGCGCTCCGGGGACGGCCCCAACACAGCACCAGCTCAGGACTAAAAGTTGCTTTCCTATGCAGGAAAGTTTCCATGGAACATTTCCTTACAGCACTATTTTTCGATATTTTTGCATGAAGAAGATCAGCATCTGTGCATTAGAGACAGACTGAATGGCAGTAGCTCATGATTCAGACTCTAAAGTCTGCAGACAGTGGCTGATCACTATCTACGACTCTTTACATAAGTTAATTTACAGTAGGTGTGATTTATCAGCTGTCAATGGAAATGAGGAAGGAAGTAGTCCGTGCACAGTATCCCATCTGCATGGCTATTGTACAGTGTGCCGCTTGCTATGAGAGAAAAACCTCACTATTCCTTTCCTTTATTGGAATTGGAATCCATTCCATTACCAAAACGGTTTCACAAGATTCATTTACATGCTGTCAGCATTATAACCGGCTAACTGCACTTCCCATTAATAAGCAACAGAACAGTTATTTTTGACAAAAAGGAGGTCATTCTTTTTTTCTTCAGTAAATGGTCTTTCAAAGAAGGTGCTGACCCTTCAGAAAATGTTAACCTCAAGAGGTCAAACTAAATATTATGTAAGTTTTAATTAATCTTAATATAAAATGTATTTAGATTACATTAAAATCTATTAACATTTCTAATTAATAATTTATAAATTTGTTAATTAAATCATTTGCATTAAAATATTTTATAATATAAATAATTTAAATGATGTATAAAAGTGTTTTATTTTGACTAGTGGACTCAACATAACATTTTTTCATAACATTTTACTTTGCATTAATTCTTGGATGTGGCAATTATAATGAAAATAATAAATAAAAATAAGTAATAATGTGGGAAAATATTAGAGGAAAGTGCCAGCTCACTGAGAAAGTCTTGTCATGAGTTACTAGCAGAATTTCTGCTGCTTTAAGCTTCTCGAACCTTTGGGTTAATAAATAAAAGTGTCCACAAAAGTGGGCCTCACCTGATTTTGATGGGCTTTTTCTTCTTGAGAATCTTCTTCACATAATCTCGGTAATAACTGCTACTGAGGTCCTGCAAAAAAAAAAAAAAACAAATACAGATCATTTGATAGCGCATTCATTCTGTATTAAATCTATTAAATCTAAAATGGTGTCTATCATTCAGTGTGATGTGACCAAGACTTTGCTTGCTTGCATTACAGACCAATCGGTAATTAGATTTATCAAATCGTTTACTCGCAGTTTAGAAGCTTTGCGAATTGTTCCTCCTATTTCATCCAAACATATTCGTCATTGCGATTATAGCTGAATAACACTGGCATTGTGCGTTTCCTGTGGGAAAACAGCCCGCTGTTTGTGTTATGTCCTCTGTGAGTCAAACATAACCCAATCCCATTGAGCTGCTTACAATGATTAGACCTCTGGAATGCAGGTGCCGCGTTTACAAACTCCCCTCTTGCCTTTCCATGCTGCTAAGTCCCTCATTATGAATTAACACAGTGGTGCTTAACTGGCGGGTCATGACCCAAAAATGGGTCACAGGTCTGTTCTGACAGGGTCGCATACAGTACAGCATATAAAAAATGATGGATCAGTGACAAATAAGACAGAAAGATCAATGACAAGTAAGAGTCTCCATGAAAAATATTAAAAAATCTAGTTTAAAACATGAGGCAAGTTCTTAGAATTTTTGTTTTCACACCCGTTTCATGTGGTCGTACCGATGTGTCCCCGGAAAGCGATTTCTAATTTCTACCCAAGGTGATTTCAACCGAAGGGTCCTCAAGGAGTTAAAGCTGGTTCTGATAGAAAGGTGTCAGAATACACAGTGCCTCAGTTTATTGCGTATGGGGCTGCATAGACGCAGACCAGTCAGGGTGCCCATGCTGACCCCTGTCCACCACCGAAAGCTCCAGCAGTGGGATGTGAGCATCAGATCTGGAAGGATGAAGGTGGCCTGGTCTGATGAATCACGTGGATGGCCAAGTGCGTGTAGGTCACTCACCGGCGGAACACATGGCACCAGGATGCACTATGGGAAGCAGGCATGCCGGCGGAGGCAGTGTGATGCTTTGGGCAATGTTCTGCTGGGAAACCTTGGGTCCTGCCTTCCATAGGGATGTTACTTTGACACATTCCACCTACCTAAGCATTGTTGCAGACCATGTACACCCTTTCATGGAAACGGTATTCCCTTGTGTCTGTGGCCTCTTTCAGCAGGATAATGCGTCCTGCCACAAAGCAAAAATGGTTCAGGAATGGTTTGAGGAGCACAACGAGTTTGAGGGGTTGACTTGGCCTCCAAATTCCCTAGATCTCAATCCAATCGAGCATCTGTGGGATGTGCTGAACAAACAAGTCCAAATCATGGAGGCCCCACCTCGCAACTTAAAGGATCTGCTGCTAACATCTTGGTGCCAGATGCTACATCACACCTTCAGGGATCTAGAGGAGTCCATGCCTCGACGGGTCAGGGCAGTAAAACGGTGACCAACACTATTAGGTCATAATGTTATGCCAGATCAGTGTATGTATGTATGTATATATATATATATATATATATATATATATATATATATATATATATATATATATATATATATACACACACATATATACATATAGAAATTGCTTTCCGGGGACACATCAGTACGACCACATGAAACCGGTATGAAAAAAAAATTCTAAGAACTTGCCTCATGTTTTAAACTAGATTTTTAAATATTTTTCATATATATATATATATATATATATATATATACACACACACACACATTTACCAATGTACAATAATAAAAAATATGTATGAAACAATAATAAAACAATATGCATTCATAAAGTAATTTGTTTTATTAAGAATGTCATCCTTTTAATATAGCTTTTTCTTTATTATGATATGAGAACAGTTGTATAATCCTGATATTTGTGACATTTCCCTTTGGAAAACGAATTCCTTTGACAGTCTTACCTCAGAGGCATTGGTCGTCTCTGTATTCTGTAAGCCCTTGAAGAGAAGTAGCGGGTACTGGAAACTTAGAAAGGCCAGACAGGCAATCTGAGGAAGACTGCTGAACAGCGCAAAGTACTTATAGATCTGCAGACATGGAGAACGAACAGACAAATCAATTTCAAACAACATCAAATGTTTGCAGTCATTTGTCTGGCTATATACCCACAATTTCTTCCACACATGTTCTGTGCGAAACAATTTTCCTCCGAATTTATATTACAATCCAAACAAGGCTTTCTTTATTTTGCCCTAAAATACTGAAATGGCCTTCAGCATGAACCCAACCAAACAGTTTTTGCAGTTTGATCTCTTTGTTACGGTTATCTCTTTGTTACTCTTGCTACTGGTACTTTTTCTTTAGTTCTGACAGAAACTAAAGGGATTAACTGAAGGAAAGCGCCATGGTGAGATCCCAAGAAGCAGAACAAATTGTTTTGAGGTTTGTCCATTCATTTCGGAGACAAGGACAATGAGAACAAAACCGGATGAGGTTAATGAACTTATTCAACATCCTCTAAAACACAGTGGGAAAGTAAACGAAGAACCCAGATAAACTGTGCTGAAAATACTCCATAGGCAATGTTTTAGATCCATATAATACCTGTGGCGTTTTGGGACAGTCCACCTTCTGCCAGACCAGAACTCCGAAGTGTGTCCACGACAGCAGGCTGCCCAAAACGTATCCAACCTTGTTATGCAGCGTCCCACAGGCCAGAAGAGGGTAGTACAAAGCGGGGTAGTACAAAAGAGCCAGGATCATCCAGAACTCTACAGAAATACAGAACAAAATCGTGTATTCAGGCACAGACCTGTAATAATTAGGCCTAAATGTAAAATAGCACTATAGTGTTCACTGCATAAATTAAAGACAGGCTAATCTTTGTTAAAGCTGTGGTTTGTTGTTTAATTAAAGGGATAGTTCACCCACAAATGTCACCCTCATGTCGAACCCGTAAGATTCAGGAGAATAGCAATAGTGGCCCATCCACAACAACGGACTTATGTGTCAAAATTCAAGTATTAAAAGACCAAATAGTTACATAATGCAAATTACAGCATTATGTAAAATGTCTGAGGCCCTGTTTGCCAAAGAAACAAAATGCAAGCGATAATCCAATTACAAAACACAACTAAGAAGGACTAGCAGTTCAGAGAGGAAAAAAAGATCAGGTAGGGTGCTACTTTTCATCCTCTTGTGTGAACTGAGCCTACTTTGGACAGGTGCCATCTTGTGAATAGGGAGAGTGTTGAATGTTCATTCGATAGCGCTAGTGCAGGGTGAGCCACTATTACCCATGAGATATCCCTGCAATCCGGTGAATTTCCCAAACACTTTGGTGGCCTGAAATCTTACTAACAGCATTAATTTAGAGCATGACAGAAAATAATCTCTGCTTTTTTAATCTTTAAAGAATTGAATCTTCACAATGTTGCCATAGAACGAGGCAAATCTCTGAAAGCAACCTGGGGTTAAGGGCAAAATGTTTGCGGATCAAGGCTCGTTCCTTGAGGAAATCGAACCAGCAACCTTCTGTTTGCCAGTCCTGAGCCTTAACCACTAGGCCACATCTTTATCACACTTTCAATAATTTTTTTAATAAAGAAGGAGGATGTCAATTTTCCTAGGCTGGACATCACTTTTAGCCACAACTGTAAATATTCACTCATGAAATGTTTACTTTTCACAACTCCATCACGCAAGAAATCTAGTCATCTTACCTTTGTTCACAATGTCTTTAGTGAAAGGAAGTGGATGATGACTGAGGACCATTCCGACCAGCTTGCAGAAGAGAACGCCGTACACCGCTACAGCAAGACCCTTGTGTTGCGTGTGGTCTAAAAAGTTTACTGGGCTGAAGTGAAAACAGAAAAAATTATATTGGTGGTTGCCAGGGTGTAGCTAGGGTGTTCTGGGTGGTTGTTTACATGGCAGATGCCAAACTGACCTGAGTAAACCTGTCAGTCCCCTCTGATTGACACCCAACTTCTGTCGTCTGGCCAGGATGGCAAGAACCAGCATGACCACCAGCTTTGGACATAAAGAGAGACAATCTGTCAGTCTTACAACCTCCCTGACTTCCTCTAATGACCCACCAGAGCCGGGCACAGCTGTGACGTCCACCTCTTGTTAACCTCTTCTGCATCACAGCTTCTTGGTTCAAATGAAAACACAGACCCCTATGAATCAAGGGCAGAGCCCATTTCCAAAGCCTCTGTTTCTGGTGTGAGTAAGTATACCATCAGAGAGCAGAGGCCTGGGGTCAGTGACCTGCAGTGACCTGTAACACTTTTAGGAAGCGGCCTAAAGGTGACGTTTTGGCCCACATGGGACCATCATAGTCAATTAGCAAATACCAAAGAAAGGAAAAGGCCAGCAACCCAGTGGGAAGTCTGGCAGTTACAAAATGAATGACAACAAATAAGTTGAATACTTTTTAAAATGGTTTCTTTACACAAGTGCTACGACAGTACCATGGTATAAGGTGGAAATACTACGGTACTTTGCAGTGGTCAACTTATATAGGGTATTCAATGGCAAATGCATAATGTGTAGGAATTAGCAGGACTATTATAATTAACTAAAACTAAAAGCATAAAATAACTTGTTACTTGAAATAAAATTTTACTGAAATAACAGTTGCTAATGCAACATTTTTACTTAGTTTAACAATGTACTAAAACAAAGGAAAATTAATATATATTTTATATATATATATTTCTAGTTTTTATAAATTTTCCTTTGAATCCTTTAATTGAGTAAAATTTTCACTCAGTACTTGTACTTTCACTCGAGTAAAATTTTTGAGTACTTTTTACACCTCTGTATGTATATGTATGTGTATGTATATGTATATATATATATATATATATATATATATATATATATATATATATATATATATATATATATATATATATATATATATATATATATATATATATATATATATATATATATATATATATATATATATATATATATATATATATACACATACATACATACATAAACACACACACACACACACACACACACACACACACACACACACACACACACATGTTGTGTTTCCATGTTTTGTGGGGACATTCCATAGGCGTAATGCATTTTATACAGTACAAACCGTATTTTCTATCCCCTACACTGCCCCTGCCCCTAAACCTACCCATCACAGGAGACATGCTGCATTTTACATTATCAAAAACATCACTTAGTGTGATTTATAAGATGTTTTCCTCATGGGGACTAAAAAATGTCCCCACAAGGACAAAAATTTGATATTGCCATCTTTGTGGGGACATTTTGTCCCCATACCGTAGGGATTACCAGTCCACACACACACACACACACACACACACACACACTATATATATTTACAAACTTTTGCTATATGCGATTAATCGTTTGTATATATGTGAATAATCGATTTGACAGCACTACTAAAAACTGTACATATAAAAAAACAAAAACAAATAAAATTACAACTGAATACAATTTGAACTAAAATGAAAAACTAAAATAAAAACAGAAAACATTACAAATAAAAACAGCTAATTCAAAATACGAATAAAAACTATAATTAGTGTATCAATAATGCTAAAATAACACTGGAGATTGGGATGGCCAATATAATGTCAATATGTTCTGAATGGTTGCTAAGATGTTGCTAGGGTGTTCTGGGTGGTTATTTATTGGCATAATTCAAAAGAGCCCACATCCAAATTTTTAGGATATTCTGAAAAAAAATTAAAAATTAAATAAATAAATAAATATTATAATAAGAAGAATAATTAAATTAAATTAATTGAACATTTACTTATAAAATTTAATGATCAAAAAATGAGAAGTTATTTTACAAATTGTTTACTAAAGACACACACACACACACACACACACACACACACTTCTAGATCTGGACACTAAAGTGCATCTAAGAATATCCAAATATTGTCAGTTTAATCATTCTGGCCAATATATTGGTCTATCATAAGTACTTATATAATTATATAAATACCATGGTACTGATTACAATATTCCAAGTACTCAGAGATATTGAATTTTAGACAGAGAAAAAAGAAAATTGAGAATATAAAGAAAAAAGGATCAGTCTCATCTGAAGGGAACTCACAGATATTGCAGCAATGCATATGTGGAAGAGGCTTTCTTCAGCTGTGGGGTCACATGGTGGGATAACTCTGAAAATTTCACAAACACAGAGTATTTATCATAAGCTGGTGAGATCCAGGCCGATTACTCAGCCTGCACACGTTCCCATCCTCCCCTCCTTTTCTAAGCAACAGACCATTACTAACAAGAGCACTTTCACTGAACCTCTTCAAGTGAAGATTATTCATTTAAACCGATTGTTGTAGGTAATGTGACTGACGCGGAAACGCCAGCACACGGATCCCATCGCACTTCCAAATAAACTTCTGGGGTGGAATTAGGGAACTTCTAGATGAATGAAAAGGTCCTAATTTCATTTGATTTTGCTAACAGAGGAAGTCTTGGACGAAGCTAATACGTGACGCATTGAAGTAACCCTAGCTTCACAGTTTGGTGTCTTGTTGCCGAAAAGTCTCTTGCATATGTGAAAAGAATCAAAGATGAGATCAAAAAGAAAATCTCTGCATGAATCGCAGTGATGGATGTGCATATCACCTTCAGCAGAAATATAATCAGATATGTTTGCACACCTGTAGACTTGGAACCATATAAATGTTCTGGGTAGTGCATTATGGGATGGCAACAGACTATATGACAAGCAGCAATAAAGATAATATCTCATGAATATCTGATGACCTGACCCAAGTTATCTAGATTAAATCACAAAACTAAGTTCATGTCTAAACCCAGCAGACCCATGAATGCACCTTTAAAAAAAAAAAGTTATGGTCACCAAGGCTGCATTTTTTTGACAAAAAATACAGTAAAAACAGTAATATTAAGACAGTTTAAAATAACTGATTTCTATTTGAATATGTTTTAAAATATAATTTATTCCTTGTGATGCAAATCTGAATTTTCAGCATCATTACGCCAGTCTTCAATGTCACATGATCCTTCAGAAATCATTCTAATTTGCTGCTCAAAAAACATTTATTATTATAAATAATAAACAGTTGTGCTGTTAAATATTTTTGTTGGAACCGTGATACGTTTTTTCAGGATTCTTTAAATGAATATAAAGTTAAAAAGAACAGCATTTATTTGAAATAGAGTTTTGTAACATTATAAATGTCTTTAAAATGTCACTTTTGATTACATTTATTAAAAAAAATATATATATATATATATATATATATATATATATATATATATATATATATATATATATATATATATATACACATTTACATATTCAGTTATAATGATGCAAAAATGTATTGCAAATGTAAGTGAAACCCATTGAAATTAGAATTCTTCTCTCATATAAAGAATCACAACAAAGTTTTGATTGAATTTAAAATGACCCTCAATAACAGCATCTATAAAACAGCAATTAAGAGTACTTACTCAACAGGAGGTTTGGTTGGCACTGCGTTTTCATACCAATCTGAGTAGTCGTAGTTCACAGTTTCAGCACTCATGGTGCCAACCTATAGATGAAACAGAAGTTTCAGTGAGCTCCAATAACTTAGGGAGCAGCCGAAATTCAGCACTCCTGCAGGACAAATTTCTTCAGGTTTGGTGTGGGGAGGGAAAATAAAGTTTCCTCCAAAGTTTGGCAACTGGAAACTGCTGGTTTGTGTTCTTCAGTCCCTAATATTGTCTTCTCCTTTAGCACCCTTGTTCAGGTGTCCTGTTACCACTGCGGCCGAGAGCTGTGAGGAGCAATGTGACAGGTCCCTTTCTGTAGCATGCCAACCCAAAACGTCTTTACTTCAAGCTTGGATCTCCTTTTCAGATTGGGGATTACCACCTCACTGGAAACCAGGAGAGAGAGAGAGAGAGAGAGAGAGAGAGGGGGGAGAAAGCAATCCTGAGAGAAGTTTTCCAGATTTCCAAATGGGGCGGCCGATCTCTCCTACCACCTGTAGTTCAGAGAGATTAGGTGGACTTCCAAGGCCAGTCCTGTGGCTGGTATTGAGAGGTTGAACGAGCGCTGGACTTATAAAACTCCGCCAAAGCTTAGCTGGAACTGTGTGGGGGCCGAATGCTTACATATTCCAGAGTGATAACAGGGAAATTCATGCGTGTGAGCTTCAGTTATCAGGCTGTGGAGATTCCCAAAGGTGACTCAAATTGTGAGGAATAAGGAAATCATTTCCATTAACCACACACGCAAAGTGACAGGCAAGTGAAGAATCAAGTCAGGTGCAGAACATGTTACATTTTCTAAATCACACTGTAAAAAAATGTATGGTAAAATGACAGCAGCTGTGCTTGCCAGAACTTCACAGTAAAAAAATAAGCTAGCAACATTTTAGGACTGAAAAAAAGCTGTTTATTTCATTAAAGGCACAGTATGTAAGATTTTCTAATTAAAATATCCAAAAACCACTAGAACAATGTTATATATTTTGATGACTTGTGTACTTCCATTATCCCAAATGTTTCCAAGAATCTTAAAATCCAGAGAAAGAAGCAATTTTTACCAGGAGACGGATCGTGCTCGTGCGTCACCTATCAATGACATCATACCCACGTTACCCTAGATTTCCGGTCTTATTTTGTAGAAACCATGGAAACACCAAAGACACTTTAATATATTATGTGTTTTATTAGAGAGGCGATGAACTGTTTGGTTACATTCATTGACAGACTAATGATTGTTATATAGATCGACACGGTTAGTCTTATTGTTTAAATCTCGTTTTGTGTTACCGCGAGTACCATATTTTACCATGTCTAATGGCGCTTTTTCATTACCATAACCAGCTCAACTCGACTCGCCTCGCCTTGTCTCACCTCGTCTCGCCTCTCGCTCCGTTTTCCATTGCAGAAAGTACCTCCACAATAGTACCTGTTCGTCATAGCGCCGCCGCAGGAAACTGCCGTGACGTAATCTTCTACGCGACACACACCCGCTAACTAAACAAAGGAAACTCTGCACCTCCTCATTTGACCACGGTGTATTCTTCCGAGTTGCCATAATAGTAATGGGTATATCACGCAAAATCTGGCCAAACTATTTAAAAATGACGCGGTTATTCAGGAAACTCCATCTGGCGTGCAATGATGACGCAGTGAATATTGACGATTCTCTCTGACCAATCAGCAGTCTGCTGTGTTTTCACGTCACATTTTAGTATCGCCTCAGCTCGCTCAGAACCTCGCCGGAGGTGATACGAAAAAGTTTACCTGGAAGCAGGTACAGGTACAGGTACAACTTTTACACAGTGGAAAACTAAAAGGCGAGTTGAGGCGAGCTGGTACTGTGTAGTGGAAAAGCGCCATAATGCAAAAAAAAAGTCTCATAGTAGCTGCCGTATCATCTACGATAAAACAGAGCTGCGTTACCCCACATACGCATGACCGAAAGAAGCAAAAGTGGCCGCCTGCAGCATAATAAAAGCTCCACTGCTCTCAAGCCGTGTGTCGCGCATGTTTCTCACTCCAGCAGCCTCTTTCCCGCTCTAACAGCTTTCAGCCCCACACTGCGTCATACTACAATAATGTTAATAAATCTTTAAAACATTAGCTCATTCATGAATATGAGTTCTGCCCAAGTCCCGTCAGACTCTTTTCCACCGGCTAAGGTGAAGACAACAACTCCAATGATTCCCGCGAAATCAAGGCGTCATCAAGCTACCCCTTTGTTTTGAATAAGTGACCTCTAGTGGCAGAAATTACATATTGTGCCTTTAATAATGTTTATTACTGGAATTGCAGGGTACCTCACAATATGATACAATACGATACACGGCTCACAATACCGATAATATCATGATATAGAAATTCTGCGATAATCAATATAATTCTAGACAATCCTATAATGATACAAATTGATATCTGTCTAACTATGAAAACAAAATGCCTGTGAAAAGGTTATGTGCATGTTTTCCAGACTTTGACTTAAAATGTGGCTATGGCATCGTTATTGCATCACACAGAGAAGGACGATATATTGCCCTATCGAAATTTTGTCCCACCCCTAGTTAAAGGGATATTTCACTCTTAAATGAAAATTAAGTCATCATTTACTCACCCTGGTGTTGTTCTAATGCTGTATTCCCATTCGTTCTTTTATGGGGGAGGATAAAAAAATAAAAATAAATAAATGTCCCGCTTGTGCTTGTCAACAAAAACAGCAGTAAATCGCAACCAGCATCACGCTTTTTTAAAAGAGCATGAAATGTAATGTATTATTTAACGGAAATCCTGACCTTGGCCGTAATGCTGTACAAAGTGCGCGTTAGCATGACTCTATTAATGCCGCGGTTTACTACGTCTAGCCCAGAAAAAAACACAGGTTGTGAGAAATCAAGATTCACACGAATGCACACGTCACATAGCCGAGCACAGAAGACCAACGGCCAAGGTCAGGATTTTGTTAAATACATTACATGTCATATACCACCAGAACACTTGGCATGGGATCATTCTGTGATAAATGTGTCTTTTTAAAAAAACTTGATGCTGGTAGTGATTCAATGCCATTATGTGGACGAGCGCAAATTTTTTTTTTATTCTCCTTTTGTGTTTTCCATAAAAGAATAAAGGGGAATACCGCATTAGAACAACACCCGGGTGAGTAAATGATGACTTAAATTTAATTTTAGGGTGAACTATCCCTTTAGTATTCCATTCTACTAAAGTACTACAATCTGTACGAGTCTTTATGAACTTTTTGAAGCGCCAAAGGTTGCATGGAGCGTCAGAAATCTGTCAGGTTTCATTTAGAATGTCTTAATGTCTGTCTCGAACATGAATGAAAGCCAGAGTTGGAGTAAATTATTACAGAATTTTGATTTTGGGGTAAACTGAATCTTTAAGATGGATAAATAAACTGCATTGTCATTTTTAAGATCATATTATTAGAGGTAATAATATGAAATGTGGTATGGGACCACTTTTATGATGTGCATACAAACACCAATCACAGATAATTTTGTCAGATTTAAAGTAAAAAAAACATATAATATATATGTAGCTACCTCTTTTATCCATTACAAAGAGCTCCAGCCATGTGAATGAAACTAAAGATCAGACTAGATACACTACCCATATTTAATTTTTAATTAGATCATTCAATTTAGGCATTAATGTTTCATTAATGTTTTTTGCCATCTGTTTCAAGGCAGTTAAGCCCATTGCTAACTGACCACGCCCCCTTTCGAGAGTATGAGGGAACCTTCTCGGGTGCATTGTAACACTCATTATACAGGGATTACAGCCAAAGACGGTTAAGAAAAGTTACACAAATCCATTTCTAACAATGCTGAGAACTTCTCAAACCACATTCGTCCATCAGGAAAAACTAAAAACTAAGCAGGATTGACAAATAACGGTCGCAGAACAAAGAATGCTTTGAAGAGCTCTGATTACATCATGGAAATCTGCCTGAAAGTTTGCTTATATCTGGATGGGAAAAGGTTGACGGTTATTTCCATTAAACGCCTTAGTGTGGAAGGTTCTGATGCATCTTATTTCCAAATAACATTGACAATGGATTACGAATCCTACCTGGATCTACCTGAGAGATATGAGGCTAATTCCTTTCATGTCTTTCCTCTCCTATTTCAAAGAGCCCAATGTAGCTATTCCAAAAAAAGATATGGTGCACCATTCACCGGAGACATAAAGCCATCTCACAGCTATATTTATTCTCACAGCGAGCCAGGCTGACACATGTAGAAGCTTGATCTGTGTAATATCCCTCCTACCGCACCATTCACACCATATTACATACTGGACTGGTGCTATTGTAACAAATGACCCCAACAGAATTACACAGCAAAGCCAGTCAATGTCATGGACCACCATTGTAGGTGGCCTTTGAAATGGTGTAGTGCGCTTAGAGGATTCATTCTGGCATGGCTAAACCTAAATGGGATCCTGTCAGTGTCCACAGGAGCTCTTAACAAGGATGAAACTGATTAAGGAGGAAACACCACGGAGCACACAGCACAAGATGGATGCTGCCTGTAATGACTTCACATCGGCCACCATCACTCAAAGGCTCTGGGGAAAACCTCCAGTCACCGTTTACAGAGAAAACAGCCTCCGTGGTGCTAACGTGACCGTACCATTGATAGTAAAGCTTTTAGAGGATAAGGAAGGTCAGGTGACAACTGACACTGCCATAGCATTGGCTGACAATGAATTTCTAACTATAAGAGACGCAGTTGGAGTTAATAAAAATACAAGAGATGTAAACGATGAGAACTGAAAATGGTCTGAACGCAATCATTTTCTGCAATCATCAACTGTCTTTTTCTTTCAAAATCCACATAGCTTTCATCAACCAATAGGTTTATGAAGTCATGTTAGAAAGATTGTATTTACAAATTGAACGCACACAAAAGGCACCACAACATAATTATGAGTGCCGTTTTCTTTGAGCCCTGTGTTTCCAAGTTGGGGGTTTGTCAGTGTCAGTCAGAAAACATGGCAGACGCAAACAATACAAAATCTGAAGTTGACAGTAGGCTACACTCATTGAAATTAATTAGAGCTGCACAATTCTGGATACATTGAGAATCACAACCCTTTGGTTTCAAACAGAGATCACGATTCTCCCATGATTCAAAACAAACAAAAATTTAATTTACTAGAGTTTCTGACAAAATGGTAATTACTGCAGTCTATTTAATAAGTTTAATGATTCTGAATGAATTATAAAAATAGGTTTGAATGAATGATTCAATAACTCACTCAAATACTTCAATTGTATTATTACTGGATGAATCAGCATCTCTTTAAATTTTATATCTAATGTCTTGAATGAATGATTCAATGACTCACTCAAATACTTCAACTGTTCCATTACCAGATGAATCAGCGTTTTTAATTTAATTTTATATCTAATCTCTTGAATGAATGATTCAATGACTCACTCAAATACTTCACTTGTTTAATTACTTGATTAAATAATTTTTTGTTTTTTACTAATCACGAATGAATGATTCAATGACACTCATAAATACTTCAACTGTTTATTTACTGGATGAATCACCGTTTTTTGAAACTAATGTCTTGAATGAATGATTCAATGACTCACTCAAATACTTCACTTGTTTCATTACTGGATGAATCAGCATTTTTTTTTTCTAGTGTGTTGAATGAATGATTCAATGACTCACTCAAATACTTCACTTTTTTCATTACTGGATGAATCAGTGTTTCTTAAACAAATCTTTTGAATGAATGATTCAATGACTCACTCAAATACTTCACTTGTTTCATTACTGGATGAATCAGCATTTTTTTTTACTAATGTCTTGAATGAATAATTCAATGACTCACTCAAATACTTCACTTGTTTCATTAATGGATGAATCAGTGTTTTTTAAAGTAATCTCTTGAATGAATGATTCAATGACTCACTCATAATTACTTGACTTGTTTCATTACCGGATGAATCAGCTAATCTTTACATTTTTTTTATTTTATTTTTAACTAATCTCTGATTCATTGACAAATAGCCTACAGTTTTTAACAGTCACTTGTCTCCACTTGGTGGTGTAACAATGTAATGAAATCTGTATTTGAAGCACCAAGTCACTTTCAAAATGTAATTTACTGGATTTTGATCGCTTTATCAGTGACATGTGTTTATATCCAAAATATAAACTTTTATACCAGGTCTTTTTTTTCTTTTCTTTTTTTTACAGAAATGATACTGTGTGGTTGAAAATACTGATACTGTTTGTAAAGCAGTTTCATACCGGTACATAGCAACTGCTCTCTGGCTTTTTTTTCTTCTTTTCAATTTACAATAAAACTAGCTAAGTTCTCTGTACAAAATATGATATATTTGTCATTTTGTACAAGTAGAGTAAAAAAACCTTGCTGAAATTTTTTTCATAGAAAAGCCCATCTTCCGTCGACCAGAGTGATTTGAACGCACCTGATATCATAATCAAACTCGAACATCCCAGGAGGACTTGAATACAATATTTACAATCCGAAACAATGCTAAATGTGACTATAAGGTATGAAGATATTATATAAACATTAACAGCATGATTTTCTGTAACGCTGCATTATGTCTTTTGAGAAAAGCAATAAAAATAACTTTATCTGCCAAACTGCATGTTTCATTCAAATAGCATGTTCATTTTTATCATATTCTGTCCAAAATATGTGTTATAAATTACAAACTAGCATACTATTGTTATGGATTCATTTGTCTCTTGTGAAAATGCAATTTATTAGCCAATGCTAATCTACCTGGCGCCCCAACGCCAGGGCGTTGCTAAGGTGTTCTGAGAGGCTTTTAGCAAGTTGCTATGCAGGTGCTAAGGTGTTCCAGGTTACTGGTCCAAGTAAAAAAAAGCCCACTCCCAAGTTTGGAGTCTCAGGTCCCACCTTCACCGTGTATGGGATTTTCTAAACATTTCATCGTCGGAAATAGTAAGTGTAATAGCTCAATCATTCAAGTTTGTAGCACGCCAAAGTTAAACGTGTGTGAAATAGTTAAACGCCATTAACTAGTTCTCCATGAGGCGCATGCAAGGTGCAAGTGGTTGGTACACCCCCAAATGTTACAATTGCGAGTATTAACACGTGTTGTGGATGCTAAGATTGTATATTGGTTATCTTAATGTAATTAGCATCGAAAGATGAGTAACAGATATTTATGAATAAATGTCGTAGTTAAGGGTTTTACTAGGCTGTTTTTCAATGGCGCATGTGAAACGGAAGTTATATTTTGATAACAACTTACCAACTCCTGACATTAGATGGAGACGCACAGATGGCTCGTGCGCGCACGTTTATTCACCTGACCTTTGCGAACAACTATGATTGCGTGAACCGATCCATCAAACGGTGCATCTCTGATCAATGCCACATGTGCTTTCATACACAAGACAATCAATCATTTATGGTTTCATTGACATTGATATATATTGACGTGTTTTTTTGGTGTTAAATATATGTATATTTTGCTCATTCAATTTATATATATATATATATAATATGCAGATCCTTGTATTTCCTTGTATTTTTTCCCTTTAATTTGTGTGGAAGTACTTTATTTTTTACATTTTCCAAAAGCTTCCCAAATACCTGTACCTATCTCAAGTGCATACAATACAAAAATACTGTTTTTTTCTTTCAATTAAAAAAAGAAACAATATAACCATCAAACTGACTCCTTACCTTTCCAAGTGATCCCAAAGTTCTCTCCCACCTTGAGACCCTTTGCAGTGCAAAATTCCTCTATATACAGTATATTCTGTAAGTTTCTTCAGCAAAGTCTACTATTTATAGGTATCACACACTTGCGTTGCCTACTTCAACTTTTGCAATAACCATGTGTTCAGTGTTTTTAAAGTGGATAAGGTTTTGTCTGAACACTGCATGCCTCTTTGCAGACTTTGACCCTTTTTTGCAGTGGCCACAATATCTTGGTAACGTACTTCGGAAGAAAAAAAGGCACAAGGAAAGTGTTGTTGTAAGATAGGACACCTCTTGGCTGAAGTTCAAAGCAGTGGCCTTTGATCACTGATACGAACCATCACCCAGGGAAATTGATACATGCTTTTTCAGGCCATTTACCCGACACAGATTTCAACAAAAAAATTCTTATGGGTTTTGGCCACTTGGGTTTGCCGGCCTAAAAATGCAAGATATTAAAATGGTTTCTAAGTGTACTATTTTGAAAACTATACTGTTAACATCTCCACAACAAAAAATCGAATTTGTGAAAACGGTGATATCATGCGTAGTGACCTGTAATATTGCACCTACTGGCCTGGCATGAATAATACAGCATTTTCGTAGATACGTTCGAATGGGGATAATTTTAAAACTTTTAAAAAAGATAAAAACTTTTCCCTTTTAGTACATTGTTGTCATGTAAATGTATCCTTGGAGAAAAGTTCAGCACGTACTGATATTATTGAGCAGGCTAGTTTGGATGAGGTTTACACTTTCACACACAACAAGTTTATCTTCGCTTTACCCAAAGGTATGCTCATTGGCAGATCCCACGTTGTCTTTCACATGTCGACAACATATGTGCAGTGCCGCCGCTACCACCACCACAAGAAAATTCCGCCCCAACCCCGCTCAACAAAGTCACGAACGCCGCTTCCGGGGGCATCATAAAGTAATTACGCTTAGGGCATCAAGACGGCCAGCGGCGGGACTGCATATGTGGGTCAATGACCTGACGTTACATACAGTGAGCTAAAGGGATAGTTCACCCAAAAATGAAACCCGTAAGACCTTTGTTCATCTTCGGAACACAAATTAAGATATTTTTGATGAAATCTGAGAGCTTTCTGACCCCACATAGACAGCAACACAATGCCCACTTTCAAGGTCCAGACAGGTAGTAAAGAGATCGTTAAAATAAAATGTGACTCCAATGGTTCAACCTTAATGTTATGAAGTGACGAGAATACTTTTTGTGTGCACAAAATACTGACTTCATTCAACAATCTCTTCTCTTTCGTGTCACTCTCCTACACGGTTCACAAAGGCACAGCAACGCATGCAACTGGTGCTCAGCTAAAAGTGTGCTCAGCTAATAGCATAAGAGAGCATTAGAGACTTCTTAAAAAAATTCTAAAATATATACATAAAGGATTTAATAAATACAAAAAAACATTTATAATATTGTATTTATTTTATGCTTTTTAAGCATAGGACAAAGTGGACCGGGTTAATCCAGATTCAGACCATATTGACAGTGTGAACACAGATAATCCAGATCAAGATATTGTGGTTGAATCACACACTTTTCTGATGACAGTCCTTGTCTTTCCCCTCAAAGTGAAATTATTTTACAAAACAACACTTTCTGAGTGGCAAGCCAATCTTTCCGATACAAGACGTGCCACGACATTTACACACCCCCGTATCATTTTCTGTCCTCTTTCATATATAGCTTCAGAACATCTATTTTCTGAAGGTACTTATCTGTGTGACATTGAATGATTCGTAGAGTCTTGACAGAAGAAAGCAATCAGGGCTTCCAAAGCAGATTCACCCTCATTGGCCCCAACATTACGAGCTGACACCCTGAAACCTCCAGGTTCGTGTGCCTAATTCTTGAGGTCGTCTCAACGCTTGCTCATTCTATTACTCTGCAGCAGTTGTAATCAATGGACCTTGCAACACTCAGTTAGGGTTTAATTGGATTGATGCGTGTTGCTGGTGAAATTGCCAGTCCCCTGTTCAGTTTGAGGAGACAGAGCAGATTATTACTGTCGACAAGTTGAAAACACATGCAGGGCTTGAAGCAGCTGCTGTTTGTGTCAGGATAAACAGCATTTACACACACTCGTTTTCACACACCCCTCTCAGAATCTGCTTTCAGAAATAAGAGACACCTTTATTTTTATTACAGATATTTAACAATATGTTGAACAATAATAATTTATGAAAATCTCAATATTCATTGCTGTATATAATCTGAATTTATAAAATCTGCAGATTATAAAGGTATTTCAGAGAATATCAGTTATTTTATCATTAATATACTATTTATAAAGTATAGTAGTTTATTAAAATTAGTAAAAATGCATTAAATTTAGTAATTTTGTTTTTGTCATTTTGTTTTTGTCATGTCTATATAGTTTAATTTTTTATTTTAGTTTAAGTTTTAATTATTTTAGTACTTAAGTTAATCTAAACGAAAATTAGAACTGTTGATATTTTTATATTTTATTTTATTTAAATGTTTATTTTAAGATATTAATTTTATTAATATAATATAATAATATAATATAAAATTAGCTACCGTAAACCATATAATACAATATAATATAATATAGAATTAGCTACTGTAAACTTTAGGCTATTAATATACTATTTATAAAGTGTAGTAATATTAAAAATTTATTAAATTAATTTAGTAATTTTGTTTTTGTCATGTCTAAATAATATAATATAATTAATATAACATACATATGTATGTATATATATATATATATATATATATATATATATATATATATATATATATATATATATATATATGTATATATATATATATATATATATATATATGTGTGTGTATATATATATATATATACATATATATGTGTATATATATATGTATATATATATATATACAGTCCCTGACAAAAGTCTTGTCGCTTGTGTACAAATTGACCTGAAGTGCCGCTAAAATATTTCTCATCAAGATTTTTTTACAAGAAATGGCTCATTTTAATCCCAACAGCTTTTGCAATAATGTTTCAGTGCAAAATGAAACTGTCAAAAAATATTCTAATATTCACAGCTTGGTAAAGCCCATTGAGTCAATTTTTGCAAAGATATAAGTGTTGTCACCTTGTCATATGAGCTTCACCTGTGACTGATAATGGATCAATTAGATCTCAGGTGTGTATAAAAAGAACCCCAGTGCACTAAACCTTCACATCAACTGAAACTAGACCTCTGCAAACACGCCTAAGATTCACCCTGAGACTAAAGTTTTGATTATCAAGAGGCTGAAGACCAGATCCACTGCTGATGTGATAGACACCTTCAAAGTGTCTCAGCGTCAAGTACAGAGGATAAAAAAAAGATTTGAAGAGACTGGAGACGTTTATGACAAACCCAGGTCAGGCAGACCCTGCAAGACAACTGCTCGAGAGGACCGTTTGTTGGCTAGAAAATCCAAGGCCAGCCCATTTTCCACTGCAGCAGAGCTCCACGAGACCTAGTCACCTGAAGTCCCTGTGTCAACCAGAACAGTTTGTCGGATTCTGTCTCAAAATGGCCTCCATGGTCGAATCAGTGCCCAGAAGCCAGCACTAAACAAAAGACAATTGAAAAACCGTGTGGCATTTGCCAAAGCCCACAGCCTGCTAAAAGGATGGATGCTGGAAAAGTGGCAGAAGGTGGATTTTTCAGATGAATCTTCTTTTGAATTACACCACAGTCGCCGCAAATATTGCAGGAGACCTACTGGAGCCCGCATGGATCCGAGATTCACCCAGAAAACAGTGAAGTTCGGTGGCGGAAAAATCATGGTCTGGAGTTACATCCAGTATGGGGTGTCGAGATCTGCAGAGTGGAAGGCAACTTCAATAGTCTAAAATACCAAGAAATCTTAGCTACCCCTTGTATTCCCAACCATAAAAGAAGCCAAATTCTGCAGCAGGATGGTGCTCCATCGCATTCTTCCATCTCCACATCAAAGTTTCTCAAAGTGAAGAAGATCAAGATGCTCCAGGATTGGCCAGCCCAGTCACCAGACATGAACATCATTGAGCATGTGTGGGGTAGGATGAAAGAGGAAGCATGGAAGACGAAACCAAAGAATATTGATGAACTCGGGGAGGCATGCAAGACTGCTTTCTTTGCTATTCCTGATGACTTCATCAATAAATTGTATGAGTCCTTGCCAAACCGCATGGATGCAGTCCTTTAAGCTCATGGAAGTCATACAAGATATTAAATTCAGATCTCACAGCACCACTACTTAATTTGCTGACATATTTTTGTATTTGCAGTAAATTTGTTCAATTTCTGTATAGGCGACAAAACTTTTGTCTTGCCAAAATTTGAGCTTTCTGTCTTGATTAAATGATAAATCTTTTTTCAGTGAAACTAATTTATTTCAGTGCATTGAACATCATTTGGGAGGGTTTTAGCTTTTCATATGAGCTATTTCTAACACCAATTGATCAATTAAAAATCAGGTTAATAGCAGGTGTTTCTACAAAATAGATAAGCACGATTTTTGTCAGGGACTATATATATATATATATATATACATTTAGTAATTTTGTTTTGTCATGTAGTTTTTGTTCTTTTTTTATTTTAGGTTCAGTTTTAATTATTTTAGTTCTTAATTAAATTTGAACTAATTTTATTCTATTTCAGTTAACGTTTATTTTATTTTAAGTAATGAAAATTGTTTTTTTTTTTTTCATAGTTTTAGTATTATAAAATAAAATAAAATAAAAAATAGTTACTGCAAACTTTAGATTAATGAGTAATTTAACTTTTTTTTTTTAGAAGAAGAAGAAGAATTTAAAGAAAAGGTTTTTATTAGACATTAGTGTCTTTTATTATATGGCTGCTGCCATTGAATTAAAAGCAATATGTTTTAAGGAGTTTTAAGCACTCCTCTCTGCATTATGTGAAACTTAAAATAATTACTTTTACAACCCCAAATCAGAAAAAGTTGGGACAGTATGGAAAACGCAATTTAAAAAAAGAAGTGATTTCTAAATTTACTTTGACTTGTATTTCATTGCAGACAATATGAACAAAAAATATTTCATGTTTTGTCTGGTCAACTTCATGTCATTTGTAAATATGCATCCTTTCCTGTCATTCAGACCTGCAACACATTTAAAAAAAGTTGGGACAGTAAAGCATTTACCACTTTGTAATGTTGCTATTCCTTTTCACAACACTTAAAAGACGTTTAGGGACTGAAGACACCAAGTGATGAAGTGTTTCAGGTGTAATTTTGTCCCATTCTTCCTGCAAACAAGTCTTAAGGTGGGCAACAGTACGGGATCTTCGTTGTCACATTTTGCGCTTCAAAATGCGCCACACATTCTCTATTGGAGACAGGTCGGGACTGCAGGCAGGACAGTCAAGTACCACCCTCTTCCTCCGCAGCCAGGACTTTGTAATGTGTGCACAGAGGTGGGTAGAGTAACCAAAATCTGTACTCAAGTAAAAGTACAAGTACTTACGGAAATTTACTCAAGTAAAAGTAACAATCATAATAGTTACTTGAGTAAGAGTAAAAAGTATTGGATGAAAAACTACTCAAGTAGTTAGTTACTAGTTACTTTCAATCTGATTGATAAGATCTCTCTAGTCATGTGCCCCAACAAGTAAAGTCATAACATAATGACATATTTGTAAATCATTATCTAATGATTAATTAAAGCAGACAACTGGAAGTTGAAATGGATGGCTTTGACCCATTGTGGTAATTAACACGTTAATTAACATTATTAGTTAATATAATATGTTATTAAGGAATTAATACATTATGACACATTTAACTAATAACAATTTAATGATTACTATATATAATAATCATGTAGAATCTTCATTAACTCATGATTATCTGTGCATTAGTTAAGCATGACTTAATGCATATTGTAAAGTGTTACCATGAATTCTTTAGGTAGGAATAAAATACAATCCCTTTTTATTTATATGCATTTTCTACACTTCAGACAGGTGTCTGTCCGGATTTGTGTTTAAATGCAAGACGTCACATTAGGCTATTACAATTGTTTTGTTTTGTGAAGAGGATGTGTAAATGTGCAGATGTGAACGTTTGTTCGTGGTCGTGTGTTGTTTGGAGGAAACGATCTGTCACTGCTTGCACAGAGCGCATATGAGGAAAACACTCGGACGGTGTGTGAAATAGTATTACAATAAGGGACAAGTGCCCATAGTTATCAAATTACCAATGATAGTGTTCAAATATAGGCATCATTGTGACACTTATCGCTACATGTTTTTTTCAGGTAAGAGCAGGAATTATTTTATGCTGACTTGCCACAGGTGATCTGCCTCCCGTAGCTCACACACATCTTCCTCTGCTTCGGCCATCATCTTCCGATTAAAGCGCGCTAATTATAAGCGGGTGATGCTTAGCCACCTCTCGCGAAGCAGCCTCTCTCACGTTTCGCGAGACTTACGAACAAGTCATTATTTGACAGTAGCGGAGGAACGCCACCGAATGTAACGAAGTAAAAGTACAGTTTTTACACAAGAAATGTACTCGAGTAAGAGTAAAAGTAACCAACTTTAAAGATACTCTAAAAATACTAGTTACCCAAAAATTTACTCAAGTATATGTAACGAAGTAAATGTAATTAGTTACTACCCACCTCTGTGTGTGCAGAATGTGGTTTTGCATTGTCTTGTTGAAATATGCATGGACGTCCCTGGAAAAGATGTCTTCTTGAAGGCAGCATATTATTCTCCAAAATCTCTATGTACTTTTCAGCATTAATGGTGCCTTCACAGAAGTGCAAGTTACCTTTGCCAAGGGCACTGACACAACCCCATACCATGACAGACCCTGGCTATTGGACTTGTTGCTGGTAACAGTCTGGATGATCCTTTTCTTCTTTGGTCCGGAGTACATGGCGTCCTTTCCTCCCAAAAATACCTGAAATACTGATTCATCTGACCACATTACACGTTTCCACTGTGTGATGGTCCATCCCAGATGCCTCCGAGCCCAGAGAAGTCGATGGCGCTTCTGGACACTGTTAACATAGGGCTTCCTTTTGGCACAGTGCAGTTTTAACTGGCATTTGTGGATGTAACTACATATTGTGGTACTTGACAAAGGTTTGCCAAAGTAGTCCTGAGCCCATGTGGTGAAATCGCTTATAGATGAATGATGATTCTTGATGCAGTGCCGCCCGAGGGATCGGAGATCACGGTTGTTCAGCTTAGGTTTGCGCCCTTGTCCTTTACGCACTGAAATTCCTCCAGATTCCTTGAATCTTTTAATTATGTTATGCACTGTTGAATGTGAAATATCCAAATCTCTTCCTATCTCTTTGAGGAACATTGTTTTTAAACATTTCAATAATTTTCTCACATATTTGTTGGCAACTGGCGATCCTCGGCCCATCTTTGCTCCTAAAGGATTAGACCTTTCTTGGATGCTGCTTTTTTACCAAATCATAATTACAATCACCTGTTGACATCACCTGTTTCAAATCACATCATTATTTAACCATTTTACCTCATTACTAGCCCTAAATTGCTCCTGTCCCAACTTTTTTTGAAATGTGTTGCAGGTCTGAGTGACAGGAAAGGATGCATATTTACAAATGACATGAAGTTGACCAGACAAAACATGAAATATTTTGTGTTCATATTTTGTAAGTCAAAGTAAATTTAGAAATCACTACTTTCTTTTTTTATTTGCGTTTTCCATACTGTCCCAACTATTTATTTATGTATTTATTTATTTATTTTAATATGACTGATACATTAATCAGAGAATATATAAAAAAGCTTAATGTTCAGGTTTATGTCAGCGGGTGTTTTTGCTTCAAACCGCATGATGCTAGCAGCATAGAGTGATTTTCAGACATGATATAGCTGCCTTGACAGCCAAGGTTGATTAGATTTTCAAAGTGGTCACTGGACATAAAAGAGGGGAAATCAATTTTAGTCAGTGGGGATGATTTGTTCTGTGATTTAGCATTGTTACAGAGGGTGTGAGTGCGGATTTATCACACCGCTGTGTAATGAAGCCTGATCTGGGTCAGAATCTACAGACTAGACTCTCTTTGACATGTACAAATCACTCCGCTGGTTATTAAAACAGCAGAAGTCTGCGTTCACAGAGACATACGCACACAATTACTCTCGCTCGTGGACGTGCGACAGCTCCTCAATTGTCATTCTCACTGTCAGAATATGACGGCTTCTTTTACTAACAGCACACATCTTGCTGTCTGAGACCTACCACAGGAAACAGATTGGGATATACGTTGCATGCTGGATTCAAATCAGTTTTTCCCAAATGAGCACCACAGCTCAATATTTCTGGAGCATATCTAAACCATGGCTGTAACAGGCCTTCACATGTCATTTAGAAACAAGTTTTGCTGTAATTCAAGAGATTTGTAAAATCTTGATGCCATAACGTTTTGTTCCATATTGCTTATTCACACAGATTGCGATTTGAGTACGAAGCTATAAATGCCAGTTTAATTGAGGTAACCTGCCAGGAAGATGTTTTCTAATGCACTTGAATGATCAGAGTGTGAGGGTTAGGTACTTTAACAAGGAGAGCCTGAAGAACATTGAAATTGACGTTCTCTTTAATTACTCTTTGTTCTTGGCTGTGTACTCGGGTCCCCTGTAAACTCGCAGCTCTCGTCTGTAATACATTGGTGAGCCGTGTGTGTGACAGATCACGGCGTCTGCTGTGCCAAGACTTACTGGCAGGAAACAGACCATGATGACACTATGACAGGAACAAGCCGAATTTAATTAAAAACAGTGCCATGCCACACCGATACTGTATCACAAACCATGAAATCTCAAAGAAAAAAAGGACTACCTATTTTTTATATTGTTTAATATATATATATATATATATATATATATATATATTATATATGCATACATACATACATACATACATACAGGTCCTTCTCAAAAAATTAGCATATTGTGATAAAAGTTCATTATTTTACATAATGTAATGATAAAAATTAAACTTTCATATATTTTAGATTCATTGCACACCAACTCAAATATGTCAGGTCTTTTATTGTTTTAATACTGATGATTTTGGCATACAGCTCATGAAAACCCAAATCTCAAAAAATTAGCATATCATGAAAAGGTTCTCTAAACGAGCTATTAACCTAATCATCTGAATCAACTAATTAACTCTAAACACCTGCAAAAGATTCCTGAGGCTTTTAAAAACTCCCAGCCTGGTTCATTACTCAAAACCGCAATCATGGGTCAAGTCAAGTCAAGTCAACTGTATTTATATAGCGCTTTTAACAATGCAGATTGTTTCAAAGCAGCTTCACAGTGTTAAAAAGAAAAATAATGCAACATAACATATTTCGATTATCATACAGTAACAATGTGGGCTTTAGATCAGTAATTAGATAAGTAATTTGGTCTATATGGTTCATTTAGTTTAATAATTAGATTTATTTAGAAATATATTTGAAAAATAGTTTTTTCCCCAACTGAGCAAGCCAAGCCAGAGGTACCATGGGTAAGACTGCTGACCTGACTGCTGTCCAGAAGGCCATCATTGACACCCTCAAGTGAGAGGGTAAGACACAGAAAGACATTTCTGAACGAATAGGCTGTTCCCAGAGTGCTGTATCAAGGCACCTCAGTGGGAAGTCTGTGGGAAGGAAAAAGTGTGGCAAAAAACGCTGCAAAACGAGAAGAGGTGACCGGACCCTGAGGAAGATTGTGGAGAAGGACCGATTCCAGACCTTGGGGGACCTGCGGAAGCAGTGGACTATGTCTTGAGTAGAAACATCCAGAGCCACCGTGCACAGGCGTGTGGGAAATGGGCTACAGGTGCCGCATTCCCCAGGTCAAGCCACTTTTGAACCAGAAACAGCGGCAGAAGCACCTGACCTGGGCTACAGAGAAGCAGCACTGGACTGTCGATCAAATTGTGCATGTCATTTGGAAATCAAGGTGCCAGAGTCTGGGGAAGACTGGGGAGAAGGAAATGCCAAAATGCCTGAAGTCCAGTGTCAAGTACCCACAGTCAGTGATGGTCTGGGTGCCATGTCAGCTGCTGGTGTTGGTCCACTGTGTTTTATCAAGGGCAGGGTCAATGCAGCTAGCTATCAGGAGATTTTGGAGCTCTTCATGCTTCCATCTGCTGAAAAGCTTTACGGAGATGAAGATTTCGTTTTTCAGCACGACCTGGCACCTGCTCACAGTGCCAAAACCACTGGTAAAGGTTTACAGACCATGGTATTACTGTGCTCAATTGGCCTGCCAACTCTCCTGACCTGAACCCCATAGAGAATCTGTGGGATATTGTGAAGAGAAAGTTGAGAGACGACCCAACACTCTGGATGAGCTTAAGGCTGCTATCGAAGCATCCTGGGCCTCCATAACACCTCAGCAGTGCCACAGGCTGATTGCCTCCATGCCACGCCGCATTGAAGCAGTCATTTCTGCAAAAGGATTCCCCACCAAGTATTGAGTGCATAACTGAACATAATTATTTGAAGGTTGACTTTTTTGTATTAAAAACACCTTTCTTTTATTGGTCGGATGAAATATGCTAATTTTTTGAGATAGGAATTTTGGGTTTTCATGAGCTGTATGCCAAAATCATCAGTATTAAAACAATAAAAGACCTGAAATATTTCAGTTGGTGTGCAATGAATCTAAAATATATGAAAGTTTAATTTTTATCATTACATTATGGAAAATAATGAACTTTTATCAAATATGCTAATTTTTGAGAAGGACCTGTGTATATGTATATATATATATATATACATATCTTGCATATATATATATATATCACTCTTGCATTGTAATATATATATATATATATATATATATATATATATATATATATATATATATATATATATATATATATATATATATATATATATATATTACAATGCAAGAGTGAATGATTTCCTGTCAATTAAACTTCTTTTTAACATTTTTAAATCTTCCGTCCTCTGCAGCACTGAGGGTCCTCTGTAAGGTGATATCCATCTCTTGCTGTGTTTTCATGGTCGTCTCGACCTTGGCCTGTGGTCTTCTTTTTAAGCTCCTTCGAACACAGCTTGCGGCCATTTTAATAAGATCTTTCCGAAATAGAATCAGATCTATAGGTGTTTCTGCTGAGTTCTGTGGCTGCATATACACAGGCTGTAAAGATGTACTCCAGCAAATTAGTGCTGTAATTAATGGCTGAAATTTATGGTAGCCCAGGGAGTATTTTGGTGTGAAAGCTGTGCTGAGAACTGATTGCATGTGGCTGTGCCATTAGCACGCTTTACACTGATGATGGATGGATGGATTTGGGTTTTATCATGAATGTGTGTGAGAGAGATTTGGGGGTAAATCTTTGGTCATTTAAGCTAATTTATTACATTAGAAAAATGATGAGTAATGTACTAAAAAATTATTCTGTATCATTATAATAATAAAAAACTTGTATATATTTACTAGAAAAAGAATATTCAATTAAAAAGTTAAAACACGTTTAATTTAGAACTGCACAATTAATACAATTTAAATTAGTTTTGTAGTTTATTTTTATTTATAATGATACTAGGTTCGCTGTTATACACCCCTTCTGATTTTCAAAAAGAAAGCAAACGTGCAGATATTGAAAATGGCAAATCAGTTTGCAAAATTAAGATGTGACATTTGGGATTTTTGCTAATCTCATATTCTTCTCACATTTGAATTTATGAACACTCATTCTACATCAGTGAAATTAGCAGTGATATTTCTCTAGTGCAGCAGCAACAAAACCTTCACTTGTTTATGCAAATATGGAACATTATGCATGCACACACAGGGACAATTATGAATATTGATTTTCCTGCCTCTCTTTCAGTTTGGGGAAATTTGGGCTTTGGGGTTTTTTTCTGATAAGATTTGCTCTGTGTGGTATATGTAATAGAAGGATGGGACGACCTGTCACTCACATGAGATCGACCAATATCAAACCACAACCATCCAATCAATTCCCTGTGGATAAAAGTTGCTCTACATTTATTCTTGTTTGAGAAGCCATTTCTTTCGGATATACGTCACAATAGCAAAGAAGAGATTTTCACAACTTCTGTTTCATGCTGACTTTAATGTCCATCTAGGCTTCATCACAGATCTCAAAGTGAACCCAAACATGAATCGTGTCTGAAGGCATACATCTGAGTTTTGTGTGATCAAACACAAAGTTTTGCTCCTCTTATTGAGATTGTTTTGTGCTATGGGAGTTGCACTGATATTTTTGATCAGATCATATTTTCATCAGTACAGTTATGCAAGGTTTGCAGTCTAATGTACGTTCTCTGCCATATTTTGTTTCTGAAGTGCTGAAGGAAAAGCAGAGAGCAGGATGAAAATAGTGCGCCTTATTAACCTGATTTCTGTCGGGAACATTTAGAAACTCACCAGGGAGACTTGTTGCAGTATTTGGAGTATGCTCAAGAAGGTTTGCCATGTCTTGCAAGCCTTGCAAGAGAGGCTATTTTATTATGACGAAAAATGATTTTAGAATGATTTTTAGTGAGCTTTTATTAGAATTTTTTTCTCCCAAAATGAAAAACCGATTCTGAATTGCCTAAAAACAAGTCTTCAGTAATCTTCAGCTTGAACCTACAAAGTTTTGTAACAAATTAGCATTATGGTCTTCATTGGTTGCCTGCAAACAACGTCTGCTTTGACCCTCAAACATTTTAGTTGTATTTAAGGCCTGGAATGGTTTGGTTCGTGTTGTTGACATGTTGAGAAGACACTGTTTTCTGCGCTGTGAAAGAAAATCCACTTTGCATGAACTTCAGGGCAGAGTAGACCAATCACAACAGACTGGGCATCTGACCAATCAGAGCAGAGTAGACTAATCACAACAGACTGGGCTATCTGACCAATCAGAGCAGAGTAGACCAATCACAAAAGACTGGGCCATCCGACCAATCAGAGTAGAGTAGACCAATCACAACAGACTGGGTCATCTGACCAATCAGAGTAGAGTAGACCAATCACAACAGACTGGGTCATCTGACCAATCAGAGCAGAGTAGACTAATCACAACAGACTGGGCCATCCGACCAATCAGAGCAGAGTAGACCAATCACAAAAGAATGGGCCATCCGACCAATCAGAGTAGAGCAGACCAATCACAACAGACTGGGTCATCTGACCAATCAGAGTAGAGTAGACCAATCACAAAAGAATGGGCCATCCGACCAATCAGAGTAGAGTAGACCAATCACAACAGACTGGGCCATCCGACCAATCAGAGCAGAGTAGACCAATCACAAAAGACTGGGCCATCCGACCAATCAGAGTAGAGTAGACCAATCACAACAGACTGGGTCATCTGACCAATCAGAGCAGAGTAGACCAATCACAACAGACTGGGTCATCTGACCAATCAGAGCAGAGAAAGCTCTCAGAAAGGCGGGGTTTAGAGAGATTGAATATTTTATTGAACCATTTCAGACACTGTGAGAAAAGAGCTGATGCTGCAATGCGTATTATGAGAACATTTAAATGTCTTTTGATCTGGGATGCTAGTAAACCTGTTGTAGGAGACCTCCAAAACAAATTTAAGCACCTTTAAATGAGGCACTTAAAAAAAAAAGTATTTGTCGATAAAGTGGAAGTCATTGAGATCAAATGATGTTTTGGGCCCCATTTATTTCAGTTGAGACATCCAAAATATATTCTTTTGTGTTTTGTAGAAAACCATGACAGAATTTCTGTACTTCTGTTGTGAAGTTCTTTCATTAAAAGCATTTAATGCAGTCCTTTTTTTTTTTTTTTTTTATCAGGATCCATACACTGCATAGACTTTTATATGTATTGTTTTGTTTTCAAAAGGCCAGCAAGAATAGGACAGATGAAATAATCTGAAGAGTTTGTTTTGCAAAAATTCATTTACAGGCAATACAGACTGGACGTATGACTGCTATACGATTGATTTGGCACAATATTGTGGACTGTGTTTTGGCCATCTGGGATGGTCAGAATTAAATCTTGGCATCAATTTGCTGGGAGTTTATTGTCAGTGTTTGAAGAAGACCCAATTTCGGAGTGATATACGGCTGTGTGAGTCTTATCTCTGTGGGATTTCAACACCAGCCATAAAGCTGTAATTTTCTGCAGTTCAGAAAGCTAGTGTTGTGTAAGTCTTTCCTTGTGGAAGAAGGGGCTTATCATCTTCAGACAAAGGTTAGACGGCAGGATCAATTGATTCAAACTATATAATTCTGTGTAAACTGATAAGTCAAACCTGTTGAATTTGCCATGGACCAGACTAAAGATGAAGTCCATCATAGTAAAATTATGAACTAACCCAGAAATTAAAATTTTCATAATTTACTCAAGATATTTTGAACAGTACTCACACTGCTCTTTTCCATGCAGTGAAATGGCACCTAATGTATGCAAAACGTATGCACAAACCTATCGTGTGTCCATTTTGAATGGTGTTGGTGACTGAACATTGCTCTGATAGAAACCAAAAATCTTTACTCCATCACCAGCTGACCATGAGCCGGCCCGGACAGCTGTTTTCAGACGTGAAACCAATGCTTTGAAGCCAGTGAACAGTCAGCGTAATGTTTGTGAACGTCATCGCGATACAAATGACCCGACAGCCTGAAGCGTTTCATCTGAGAGTCCCGCGGAGAGAGAGGAACCTTCCATTCTTTCAACCCCCTGTGGAGATCAATGACTGCGCTCCTCCATTACGCCCCTCTCTGTGAAAACAAATACTCACACATACTGATGTCACCGTATGGCTGGTTTCACGAGATGTAAATGGACTGAGGGCAAATGGTCATAATTTGTCAGTGTTTATTCTACATGCTGGTTAGCAAAGTGTTTGTATCACCTTACTATTCAGAAAAAGTGCTGTAGCGATACCATGGTACCGTGATAGTACAAGGTAATATAATGCTTTGATACGTACCTTGGTACATCAGTGACAATATTGATATATCATTGCATTTTCAAGGTACTTCATTGTACTTACCATGGTAAATATCCATAAAACATGTTGTAAAAAAGGTTGTTTAAGCATATTTCAGGTGTTTTTAAATGCACAATATGTAATTTTTGCTGCTAGATGAAGCTTATTTAAAACAAAGGTGTAGCTTGATGACGCCTTGATTTAGCGGAACCTTTATGCCACAGATGACCATTTCTGCTGCTTCCGCTCATGCGTATGTGGCTTTTTTAATCATATTAGATACATTTGTGTTAAAAGTTATGTTATAATGCTACTTTGTGTGTTTGCTCGCCGACTACTGAGACACTTGTTGCACACTACAGTAAGCTAGATCGATACGAGGCATGGTAAAACATGGTAGTCACGGTAAATCAAGAAAACAAGATTTATACAATAAGACTAGCTGTGTTTAACTACACCGATCAGGCATAACAGTGAAGTGAATTACACTGATTATTTCTTCATCACGTCTTCTGTTAGTGGGTGGGATATATTAGGAAGCATTTTGTCCTCAAAGTTGATGTGTTAGAAGCAGGAAAAATGGGCAAGCGTAAGGATTTGAGTGAGTTTGACAAGGGCCAAATTGTAATGGCTAGACGACTGGGTCAGAGCATCTCCAAAACTGCAGCTCTTGTGGGGTGTTCCCGGTCTGCAGTGGTCAGTATCTGTCAAAAGTGCTCCAAAGAAGGAACAGTGGTGAACCGGCGACAGGGTTATGGGCGGCCAAGGCTCATTGATGCACGTGGGGAGAGAAGGCTGGCTTGTGTGGTCTGATCAAACAGACGAGCTACTGTAGCTCAAAATTGCTCAAGGAGTTAAAGCTGGTTCTGATAGAAAGGTGTCAGAATACACAGTGCCTCAGTTTATTGCGTATGGGGCTGCATAGCCGCAGACCAGTCAGTGTGCCCATGCTGACCCCTGTCCACCACTGAAAGCACCAAAAGGGGCACGTGAGCATCAGAACTGGACCACGGACCTAAGCATTGTTGCAGAGCATGTACACCCTTTCATGGAAACGGTATTCCCTGGTGGCTGTGGGCTCTTTCCACAGGATAATGCGTCCTGCCACAAAGCACAAATGGTTCAGGAAGGGTTTGAGGAGCACAACGAGTTTGAGGTGTTGACTTGGCCTCCAAATTCCCAAGATCTCAATCCAATCGAGCATCTGTGGGATGTGCTGAACAAACAAATCCGAGCCATGGTGGTCCCACCTTGCAAGGTACAGGATTTGATCTGCTGCTAACATCTAGGTGCGAGATACCATAGCACACCTTCAGGGGTCTAGTGGAGTTTAATAAAAGATCCTCATCCAATTCTTTATCGAAAAACAAGCTCAATATTATATTCAGTATAAAGGATATACTCTATAGTATATTCAGTTGTCAGACACGACTGGAACTTCAAACGGTACAGGGTTCTGTGGTCAGATGAAACTAAAAAAGCTGGATCTTTAATGCTGTGGGCCTATCTTTGCTGGAGGTCCTGGATATCTTCTTTAGATATGGTATCATGGATTCAAGCAAATATCAGCAGATCAAAAATCAAAACCTTACGGCCTCCGCTAGAAATCTTATAATGGGCCGTTTGGATCTTCCATCAGGACAATGATCCAAAACAAACATCAAAATCTACACACAAATGTGTCACTGAGTACAAACTAAAGCTTCCACCATGGCCGTCCCAGTTCCCTGTTATGAACCCTAAAGAGAATGAGGGAACTGAAGATGAGAAGCATCAACATGGATCTGGGAATCTGAAGGATCTGGAGAGATTCTTTATGGAAGAATGGTCTTTGATTTCTGGTCAGGTGTTCTCCAAACTCATCAGGCATTAGAGGAGAAACTCGGAGCTATTGGGTTATCAGGGAAAAGTACGTTGCAATAATTGGGTGCCAACAATTTTGTCCAACGTGAAAAAGAGAAAAACATTTATTGTTTTACTTCAATGAAAAGTTATAATTTTGTAAAAAATGTTTAATGAAAGATGAAAAGGATAGACAATGCAGATGTATTTCCACAGCTGTCTGCTCATATTTACCTGGGGTTCCAATATTAGTGGAGGACACTGTATAATGTATTAAGAATTTATGAACCCAAATAGTAGTTCCTGGAAGTAAAGTAATGCACAGGGCAGTTTTTAACCGTGGTAATGTGTGAATTGAGTCATTTCTGACTATTTTTGTCAGGCATAAGGAAAACTGCATGGTGTTATTCCTTCCCTTTCCCTGACTGAGATCACGCAGAGAAATGCCTGGCAACAAATCCGACCTGCGGCTTTGGCCAGACCAAATAAACACAGTACTGCAGTAAAAACTTGTTCTGGGAGCCACTTCAAATGAGCCCAGAACTTTTCTGAAATAAGTCACTTCTGATCAGCATTTTTATTTTTTGTTTAGTTTGTTGTGTTTTCTGATGTTTTATTGTTTTGTTGTGGCGTTTTATTGTTTTGTGATGTTTTGTGGTGTGTCTTGCTGTGTTGTATAAAAATTGCTGTGTTTTGGTGTGTTTGTTGCTGTGTTGTCTGTTTTGTGGTATTTTTTGTTTTGTTTGTTATGGCGTGTTATTGTTTTGTGGAATTTTTTGTTTAGTTTGTTGTGATTTATTTGTTGTGGTGTTTTGTGGTGTTTTATTGTTTTGTTTGTTGTGGTGTTTTATTGTTTTGTGATGTTTTGTGGTATTTTTTGTTTTGTTTGTTGTGTTTTTGTGGAGTTTTATTGTTTTGTTTGTTGTGTTTTGTGGATTTTTATTGTTTTGTTTGTTTTGTGGTGTTTTATTGTTTTGTTTGTTGTGGTGTTATTGTTTTGTGATGTTTTGTGGTATTTTTTGTTTTGTTTGTTGTTTTGTGGAGTTTTATTGTTTTGTTTCTTGTGGTGTTTTATTGTGTTTGATGTTTTGTGGTATTTTTGTTTAGTTTGTTTTGGCGTTTTTAGTTGTATTTTTAGTAGTTTTTCATTGTGCTGTTGTTTTTTTTTTTGCTTTGTTTTGTGGTGTTTTTCCTGTTTTTATGTGCTGTTTATTGTTTTGCTGTGTTTTTAATTTTGGTTTGTGGTATTTTGTGCTTTGTTCTTGTGTATTGTTTGCCCCATTTTTATAGTTGTGAATGACAGAAAATGATGTGTTTATTGTTAGAGGAAAATAGGGAGTATATGATCAGGACATGTTGCAGGCCTGATTTGAACCTATGTCACCCACTTAAAGCCCCAGCTGTGTCCTCATATTCATACAGTAGCAACAGGAAGTTATGAATTATGCTTAAGGCCAAATTCTTTCACTGTAGCCTTGCTGATAAGTGTTTCCACGCTATATTATAAATCCCCCACTATCTGACGCAGCTGTTCTCTCTTTTTCCCTACTTCATACTTTTTTTCTTTCTTTTTTTTACAGAAAAGTCTTCCCACCAGGATTCATATTAAATAGTTTGCTTTTGTTGTGCATGATTTGCAGAAAGATACTTGGCTAAAGACAACTCATTTTAGTCAGAGATGGGAAAGGCCGGTTCAATACCTAGTTTCCAACAGTTCCTTTAAATGGTGACCTCATTGTTTCAATGGTGGATGATACAGTCTCTGAGTCATCTCTCTTACCGGACATTGAGCATCCCAGAAAGCCCAGTGGGCATGGGACAGATGTGCTCCTGTGGTTTTATGAAGAACTTTATATTCCATGATACAGCTTGCACCCAGATTATTACGTTCAGTCTCTCATTTATGAAATTGATAGCCGACTAATGACTGAATATAATGCCTGTTTGTGACTGTTGTTGTGTGGAAATCAATGACAGGAAGCATGTTACATGATTCTTCAACTCTCCCCAGAGATATGTTATGATATTATGCTAATGAACAAAAAAATGAAATACAGTAATAAATGGATTATGTAGCTGTAAAAAAGTCTTCCCTTCTATCTTTCTTCTATCTTTGTCTGATCCATCTATCTATCTATCTATCTATCTATCTATCTATCTATCTATCTATCTATCTATCTATCTATCTATCTGTCCGTCCGTCCGTCCGTCCGTCCGTCCGTCCGTCCGTCCGTCCGTCCGTCCGTCCGTCCGTCCGTCCGTCCGTCCGTCCGTCCGTCCGTCCGTCCGTCCGTCCGTCCGTCCGTCCATACGCTTATGGTATTGAATTTGGTTCTGTTTCTCACATAAAGAATACACTTTTTTATATAAAACAAAGCTTTTTTAATAAATCGAGGTAAATCTGTTCATGAAGATTAGATTTATTAAACAAATTGGGTGGGAATGATGCATCTAATTGTAAGGATTAAAGACGATCCTATTCACAGCACCTCCCCCTCTCTCCGTACAGGGACTCTTCACCCTCAGGGTACGTGCACGTCACATGACCCAACCCTTCATTAGCAACAACAGATTGTCATTTGCATGCGCAGGTCCCTGTGAGAGGAAGGAACGTGGTGTGTGAGTGTGTCTGAGTGTGTGTGTGTGTGTTTCAGGGTTGGGGATGATGACCCTTTAATACTGGATCCTGAACAGGCCTTGGAGAGAAAGTCATCTGTAAAACACTCGTATTGCTGCTAATTACCGTGCAACGTGTTGATTGCCTTTCAGCATCTGAAGGGACGTCCTCTAATGGAGATGAGGTCACTTCTGGTGTTGTTTCTTTGAGTGAATCAGAAGCTGTCTCATATTTAATGAAAATGATTTTTTTAATGAAAGTTGGTTAATCTTTGCTAAACAGGGTTGAGCCAGTGGATTTGCTTGTTAAAATACAAAACAAGATCATTTGAGACATGAAAGACAGCATGTAGGCTATTATTCATCTGTTGTTCAAAAAAGGAGGGAGCCGACACCAAGCCTGTTAGTCACAAACGTGCCATTTCCTCGGAGACCAGTTTTGCAGCTTTAATCCCCGCCGGTGTTATTTCATGAACAAAGAGACTCCAGCCCTTTAAACGCTGCCATTATCTATTTCCTTCACGTCTTTCTTTTCTCTGATGCGTTTGTTTGAAACTTTGACTTAATAAAGATATACATTGCGTGATTATTTTGCAAGTCAATATTCTGTTATATATTATTCTGATTATCTATCTATCTATCTATCTATCTATCTATCTATCTATCTATCTATCTATCTGTCTGTCTGTCTGTCTGTCTGTCTGTCTGTCTGTCTGTCTGTCTGTCTGTCTGTCTGTCTGTCTGTCTGTCTGTCTGTCTGTCTGTGTCCGTCCGTCCGTCCGTCCGTCCGTCCGTCCGTCCGTCTGTCTGTCTGTCTGTCCATCCGTCTATCTATCTATCCGTCCGTACGCCTGTCTGTCTGTATCTATCTATCTATCTATCTATCTATCTGTCTGTCTGTCTGTCTGTCTGTCTGTCTTTCGTGTGTCGCCCGTCCGTCCGTCCGTCTGTCTATCTATCTATTTATCTATCTATCTATCTATCTATCTGTCTGACGTCTGTCTGTCTGTCTGTCTGTCTGTCTATCCATCCGTCCGTCCGTCCGTCCGTCCATCTATCTGTCTGTCTGTCTGTCTGTCTTTCTGTCTGACATCTGTTTGTCTATCTATCCATCCATCCATCCATCCGTCTGTCTGTCTGTCTGACGTCTGTCTGTCTGTCTATCTATCCATCCATCCATCCATCTATCCATCTATCTATCTATCTATCTATCTATCTATCTATCTATCTATCTATCTATCTATCTATCTATCTATCTATCTATCTATCTATCTATCTATCTATCTATCTATCTATCTATCTATCTATCCATCCAATAGTATTAATAACTGTTCTATCGCTCTATCATTCTATTTTTTTTTACAGGACAATCAAATAGATTGAGATAATAAAGAGTTGATGTTTCTAAAAACTGAAATGGATCACATTGCATTATGGGATACAAAACACACACAAAATAGTGTGCATGTTGTGCATATAGTACTACCTTTAATATCTGTAATAGCTTAATAGCTGTACCTTTCATTCCTGTTTCAATTTAAGGCCTGCTATAACTTTCCTGAAAGCCATATTTCCTCTAGTCTGATTTTAATGAACAGAAGATGGCAATAAAAGAAGCAAATCCCCTTTGGAAGCTTTGTGCTGCACAAATCCAAAACCTTCCCTACAAGATATCTTCTCAATGGCATTTTGTGGCATTTGAAATGTTCCAGTCGTTCACAGAGAGATTTACAAATGAGTGTCATTTTATTTCAAAGTCGGTGCGCCGTGAGGAGCCTGATAAAGACGAGGCTTTTAAATCCTGCTGGGAGACTTCTTTCCTCTGGAGACGTGAGGCGCGGAGCTCAAACCGCCTCAGTCTGCCTCGCTTTTATCAGTCGCGTTCTGTCGCTCGGCCCTTCGGCTGTTTGCGCAAGTTTTCAAAAGCGCTGCACTGTCGAGTGTGTTCAGCGTGATCAGGCTTTGTTCTACTTTTGTCAACATTGGAATGCTTCAGCATCTTGTTCCTTTCTTGTTTTAAGGTTTACTTTGGCACACTCACATCGTCATGTTTCCTTACCAGCTCACGATAACTGATTCTTCAGCAAAATTTGTCATAGTTCCTAATAAAATTCCAATGCTCGACAAAGGTAATTCTGTTTGTCTTTAAAAACCCATAAATCGGAAGCAACAGAAGATGCTTACATATTTCCCAGAAGACAAAATAAGTACAATTTATCTTGATCTTCAAATTCAAAACGTTTTCACCCCCCGGCTCTTATCTAGATAGATGTCAGTATTGTTTTTTTCTTATGCAGCATCAGTGAATGTTTGAACCTTTTTTTTCAGTAATTGTCCCTTTGACTCTTTTTTTCTATTTATTAATCTATTTATTAATAGTTGTAGTAGTAGTATTATTAGTATTGTTCTTTTTTAGTAGTATTTATTATTTATTATTTTAATAATAAGCAAAAATATATCACTACCTAATGTATTCTAATTTTCATAAATAATTAATAATAAGAATGAAAATAATGAGAATAGAAAAAAATATACTGAAATATATTGCTATATCACTGCCTAATTTATGCAAATAAATTATTATTAACAATAATTATAAAAATATAATAATAAGAAATAGATATATTAAAACAATTATACATAATATTAGAATTCTAAAATAGAATAAAAAATTATGATGAAATTATATATTAAAATGTATCACTATCACTACCTAATATACATCGATCTGGCATAACATTATGACCACTGACAGGTGAAGTGAATAACACTGATTATCTCTTCATCACGGCTCCTGTTAGTGGGTGGGATATATTAGGCAGCAAGTGAACATTTTGTCCTCAAAGTTGATGTGTTAGAAGCAGGAAAAATGGGCAAGCGTAAGGATTTGAACGAGTTTGACAAGGGCCAAATTGTGATGGCTAGACGACTGGGTCAGAACATCTCCAAAACTGCAGCTCTTGTGGGGTGTTCCCGGTCTGCAGTGGTCAGTATCTATCAAAAGTGCTCCAAGGAAGGAACAGTGGTGAACCGGCGACAGGGTCATGGGCGGCCAAGGCTCATTGATGCACGTGGGGACCGAAGACTGGCCCGTGTGGTCCGATCAAACAGACAAGCTACTGTAGCTCAAATTGCTCAAGAAGTTAAAGGTGTCATAAACTGGCTTTTTTTATACTGTTGTCTGAGGTCAACTTATGACAACTTGCATTGTTAAACATGCTCTTCAAATATCAAGTCAAGAGAGTAAACAATGCAGATCAAGAAAGGAATGTTATTTCACAATTAAAAATTCACCGGCCTGCCGACGGAAGTAGCCGGCCTGAACAACACATAGCCCCAGGACATTGGGCTTTGCGAGCCCTGGCCTATACATATCAGAGTCTGATTTCGAATCGCAATGAACCAACAAATAAAGGATTCTCCAGCCTGTGACAGCGTGCTATGTTCTGTTAGACACGTACACATAATCAATACAATCTGTAACAATGCAATACTATCACATATAAAAACATGTTTTACTCACATAAGTGTGTTGCACCATTCCTGTCGGATCCAATATAGACAGCACAGCATTGTTTTAGTCTCAATATTTCTTCTAATCCAGTATCAGCATGTGTCTTGTTTACAAACGATTATCTTGCAATTTTAGGCATGTTTTTTGCTCGGTAGCGAGATTAGCTCCGCTTAGCCAGCCTGGTCTCATCGTTAAAACGTAGGTATTAATACGATACTTTCAAAGAGACAAAACGTAAGTGAATTCGTTCAGGGGCAGGACAGCGGTTCCACTGAAACATTTTCAGAGGCTCCTGGGGCATATGGCATCCGCAGCGCAGTAACGCCGTTGGGATTGCTTCATACGAGACCGCTTCAACGCTGGCTACGACCGAGTCCCGAGATGGGCGTGGCACAGAGGGTCCCTCTGAGTCTCAGTGACGTCGAGATGCCGCCAAACCTTCAGCCCGTGGTCGGACCCTTCATTTCTACGGGCAGGAGTGCCTCTAGAACAAGTGTCCAGTTATGCTGTTGTCTCCACGGATGCCTCCGCCACTGGCTGGGGTGCCACGTACAACGGGCTTGCAGTTTCGGGTCTATGGACGGGGCCTCAACTGCAATGGCATATCAATTGCCTGGAGTTGTTAGCAGTACGTCTTGCACTCAGCTGCTTCAAAACGCCGCTCAGGGCAAGCACGTTCTGGTCCGTACGGACAGCACTGCGGCCGTTGCGTACATCAACAAACAGGGTGGTCTCCTTCAACAAACCTCCTTTGCGTACATCAACAAACCTCCTTGGCCCATTCCTCTGAGGAAGGACCTCCTGACTCAGAGACGGGGCACCCTCTGGCACCCGTGTCCGGACCTCTGGAAACTCCATGTCTGGTCCCTGGGCGGGACGCGGAGGTTCTAGGCAGTCTACCACAGGCTGTGGTAGACACCATCACTTCCGCTAGAGCATCCTCTACAAGGGAGCTCTATGCGTTGAAGTGGAACCTGTTCGTCGGTTGGTGCGCTTCTCGCCCAGAAGACCCCCGAAGATGCTCGATCAGTTCGGTGCTTTCCTTCCTACAAGACGGGTTGGAGAGAAGGCTGTCTCCCTCCACCCTCAAGGTCTATGTTGCCGCTAACGCTGCGATTTTTCGGTCGACGAATCGTGCCTGGAATTCGGGTCGGGTAACTCTCACATAGAACTGAGACCCAGGCCCGGATATGTGCCCAAGGTTCTGACAACCCCATTCAGGGATCAGGTGATGAACCTGCACGCGCTGCCTTCGGAGGAGGCAGACCCAGCCCTAGCTTTTCTCTGCCCCATCCGCGCTTTGCGGTTGTACGTGGACAGAACGCAAAGCTTCAGGACCTCAGAGCTGCTCTTCGTCTGTTACAGAGGCCAGCAAAAGGGAAAGGCTGTCTCCAAGCAGAGGATGGCCCACTGGATAGTGGATGCCATCGTCTTGGCGTATGGCACCCAAGACGTGCCCTGCCCACTCGGTTAAGAGCCCACTCCACTAGGGGTGTAGCTTCTTCCTGGGCGCTGGCTCGGGGCACCTCGCTGACAGATATTTGTAGAGCTGCGGGCTGGGCGACACCTAACATGTTCGCTAGGTTCTATAGCTTATGTGTAGAGACGGTATCTTCCTGTGTGCTCACTTCCCATAGTCAGTAACACCGAAGTGCCCGTTCTAGTGTCGTCTTGCTGCGCCATTCCCTTTCCCTGGAATGGATAAGTGCGCTTATATGCTCCAGGCATGTCGAACCCTGGGAGTCCTCCGCAGGTCTGACACTGGTGCATCGTGAATCTGGTGTCAGGCTGGGTTGCATATGGTGTGACCCGTATGGCGGTCCCATATGTGTAATTCCACAGTACAGCTCCCTACGGCGAGCTCGTGTCTTTCCCTCGGTAGACTTCCTGCCGTCTCAGCATGGTGTTGTCCCCCGCCGACATTGGCTGGGGCTACCCCTGGGACTCTTATATGTTGTACTGCCAAGGCAGTCCATATGTGTATTTCCATACGGTAAAAACAGGATATGGCTTCCGCAGCATGCCCCCTGGGCACACTTTCACAGAGTTATCCAATAGTCTGCTGAGTGGGTCTCGCAGTACAGCAGTATGACTCTCCCTGCCTGAATTTCCCCGCCCGTACAGACGGGGTCTGAGGGGCTCTCGCTGGGCCCTGGAAGTGGTAGTAACTGTGGCGTTTTCCAAAGGGATCCCAATTGCCGGTGGCGTCCGGACGTCGTCGAACGTGACCGACTGAAAGGGAACGTCTCGATTACGTATGGTAACCCTCGTTCCCTGAAGGAGGGAATGCAGACGTACGTACCGTCGCCACAATTGCTGTACCATCACTACGGGCCGAATCACTCGTTCGGCTCCGAAGTAAAAAACAAGTGCGCGCTGCATTTCACTTCCGCTTTATACCCGCGCGACGGGGCGAAGTGTGAGATGCAAATCTCGCATGCCAAAATTCATTGGCCTGTTCTCTATATCTCAAAGCTGACAGGGCTCCCTGAAGTGATCCCCAATTCGTCTGTGACGTCCGACGTACGTCTCCGTTCCCTCCTTCAGGGAACGAGGGTTACCATACGTAAGCGAGACGTTTTCTGGGCCTGGTGTCTATAAAAGCTTTTCTTTGACTAACAAGGAAGTTTTCAGCTCTGAAACTTACAGGATATTCTTATATTACCATGACCTTTAATATATCAAAGGCTCAAGGGAAAGTTGATTTCTCAGTTCATCACCCCTTTAAAGGTGATTCTGATAGAAAGGTGTCGGAATACACAGTGCATCTAGGTTTGTTGCATATGAGTGCCCATACTGACCACTGTCCACTGCCGAAAGCGTCAATAGTGCAGTGCAGCATCAGAACTGGACCGCAGAGCAATGGAAGAAGGTGGCCTGGTCTGATGAATCATGTTTTCTTTTACCTCACGTGGATGGCCGGGTAAGTGTGTGATGGTTACCTGGGGAACACATGGCACCAGGATGCACTATGGGAAGAAGGCAAGCCAGCATAGGCTGTGTGATGCTCTGGGCAATGTTCTGCTGGGAAACCTTAAGTCCTGCCATCCATGTGGATGTTACTTTGACACGTACCACCTACCTAAGCATTGTTGCAGACCATGTACACCCTTTCATAGAAACAGTATTCCCTGGTGGCTGTGGGCTCTTTCATCAGGGTAATGCACCCTGCCACAAAGCAAAAATGCTTCAGGAATGGTTTGAGGAGCACAACAACGAGTTTGAGATGTTGACTTGGTCTCCAAATTCCCCAGATCTCAATCCAATCGAGTATCTGTGGGATGTGCTGAACAATCAAGTCCGATCCATGGAGGCCCCACCTCGCAACTTGCAGGACATAAAGGATCTGCTGCTAACATCTAGTGGAGTCCATGCCTCGATGGGTCAGGGCTGTTTTGGCAGCAAAAGTGGGACCAATACAATATTAGGAAGGTGGCCATCTTTTGCCTGATCTATAATAATTTAAGTAAAATCATTTATTATTTATTAAAACGTTTTGTCTTTTTATTATTATTAATTGTCATGAATATTTTGGGTTCTTATTCATGGAAATAATATCACAATTCCAGGCGAAAATCCCGCAATGCTCTTAAAAGTAAGCGTCCTTGTCTTATTGCACAATAGGCTTTCTTATATTTTGGAAGGGTCATGATGATAACATGACCTGGACATGGTCTTGACATGTTTTATGACATTCACCCATCTCAATACAATAAATCCACTCTCACAGACCAGCTGTGCCGTACACATTTAATTATTCACTCATGTTGTCAAGCAAAACAGACCACACTAGCAAACGATTAGGATTCAACAAATTACACGTGTTATCTGTAGCTGGGATTAATAACCGCGTGTGAAATAATAAAAGAGTCAATTAAGTTTGCCTGCCAGCCGTACAGCCACTCGATCTAGTAACTGATGAAGCATCATTGATAAGTTTAGACGCTGATAATGACCTAAATCATCAGTCTTACACATCTGTCTCGTTTTTCAAACCACTGCTGTCAGCAGCTGGAGCTGCATTACTGATGTCTCAGACAAAATTAAAGGCGGCAGTTATTTATCATGTTGACTAGTGTTTTCTTTCCATTTTTTGTATGCGTTATAAATTATATCAATATTTATTTATTTATTTTTTTTAAATTAGACTGTAAAGTTTCTATGCCACGTTAACTAGTCACGGTAACTATAATCATTGGTCTACATATCTTGCTTTTTTACTTCAAAATGACCCCTTTCTGCAGTCGTTTTCTCCACATTCTCTTTCTTTTCCTGCTGTCCGTTCAAGCTTATATCATTTCAGCCTCGGCTTCTGAATTATTGACTAGTCTGAAGTCTCTTGAGGTGGCGAAACGTGGATAGCTTGAGTCAATGTTGGGTTGTATTGAACCGCTGAAGAGAATCAGACCTGTCCTCCATAACAATCAGTTCTGTGGAAAGAGCCAGACAAGAACGCTTCCTCTGATATTTCTCAATGTCTGTCTTGAGAACATGACTAGATTGTGTTTAAGTTCTTGATAATCACATGATTTTCGACTGTTTTTGAGAGGTTCGGACCTGCCTCTGTCGATAGAAACAAGACATTTTAGGTGAAGAAGGAAATAGGAGATGGGGGCTATAGTTGTCACATGGGTTAAATCTTAGATTCTTTGAGTCAATGCTTGTTTTGATATTTTTAAAATGTATGTGATTGAGTCATTGGTTGGTGGATTGATTTGAATTCCATAGCATTTTAAAATGCATACTGTAGTGTTGCCATATGTGTTTTTTCACCAAATATCATGGTATTTCCACTATGGTGTTACCATAGTACAATCTCCAAAAACACTATGGTATTACTCTGGTCTAACAACCTTTGATTGACACGTTTTTTTGTTGGTTCTAATATTAAGATTTAGTATCAGTAACAGTAGAAAACATGGTAAACTTTTGGCTCTCTTGGTTTCTCTTTATTTTGGTTGTGCATGTACACATTATGTTAAACATTCATGTAAAACAATGATTTAATATAATTTTTTTTTATTACAATGATTTAATGTATACTGTTGTATAAAACTAAACAAGACTAAAACTAAACAAGACCGTGGCAATAGTGAAATATTCTCTTTTTCTATGTATTACTATTATTATTATGAATAATTATCATCTACTTATTAATAATAGTAATAATAATAACAATAGTAGACAAAAATATACTCAATATATCAGCCTAATGTATGCTAATTTTAGTAAATAAAAAATATTTATGATATTTATAATATTCTCATTATGAATAATGGTAATTAGCAACAATAATAACACATATATTAAATAATACAATATATTGAATAATGATAACATATTAAAATATATCGCTATATCACTGCTTAATTTATGCAACTCTTGGTCATTTAAAATAATTCATAATTTCAATAATTATAATAAAGATGATGATGATAAAAAAAATATATTAAAATTTATATATTTTCTTTCTTTCTTCCTTTATTTTCAATTCTCACTATTAAGTTATTAGCAGCATGTTACAAGGATATTGGCTGTTTATTAGTACTTATAAAGCACATGTTAATGCCTTATTCTGCATGACCATATTCTACATCCTTAAATCATACCCGACACTTAAACATAACTATCTTATTAACTATTAATAATCTGTAATTAGGAGTTTATTGAGGCAAAAGTCATAGTGAATATGTGTTCCCCATACTAAAGTGTTACCTTTTTTTCCTGGACAACAATGGTGAAAAATAGGGTCCATATTAACTTTAGCTTTTTTTCCTGAGCAATACTGGTGGTCAATATTGTCAATATTATTTTATAGAAATTTACTCTACAATAATAACGCCACGGTAACCCGAGAATTTAATTACATGGTGTCAAATACTACAGCCTCAATTGAAACTGCTTTCAATCATCCAGATATCAATTTATTCCATCTATAACTTGATGATGAATATAAAAAGCTTGATATTAATATCAAGAAAGGAATAATTTACAACAGACCATTGAATTATTAAAAATGATTTCATTCACCTAGGGTTGTCATAATGTGGCCACAGTGTAAAGTAGTGCATCAATTTTTCAATAATTCAACAGTCCGGAGTCAATCATTCGGCGTATACCACGTGTCTGTATAAAGTATTCAACTTAAGACTCTTTTCAGGCTTTCGCCCTTAAAACGCGCTTTCAGAACTTTTTCTTTTTTTACCATTTACATACTTAACAGCCCAGGCCATAAATAATGGATGAAGAATGTGCTGAAATGGTATCAACCAATCGGAATCAAGAATTCAACTTCAAAAGAAGCAACAGTGCCTTGGTGGTCACATGACCATTGAGCATGATGTCGTAAGCAGGCAGCGATTCATGACCCAAAAGCCAAGGTTCAGCTGCAGAAATACCCCATCTGATTATGCTTCTCAGGGTTGAGCAACTTTGAATGGAGCTCTTGTTCGGTTGCGAGCAACGTCACACTGCAGCAGCCAGCTTACTGATACTGTTGGGCCTTAGCACTGTTTTCTTTGCCCTGCCTTTGTTTAAGAAGCTTATTTCATAAGAAGATGAAAAAAATCGAGGCGGACCTGAAAAATCCTGGATTCCATCGAACTTTAGATTGGTGCTTGGAAGCCGATCTCTCTATAGGAGAATCTCAGGCACATGCTAGAGACGTGGTTTCATTATCTTGACTTTACCTTACCTTTTATTTCGGTGGTAACCATCACCCCAGTGCACAATGTGGACTGCTTCAAGGTTGCTGTGTGACGCATTGACTTCCAGAGGAGCTGCGTATGACTCCCACTGTGAATAGCCATTTAAACTACAGCTGCGTCTATTGTGAAATTACCTGTTGCTTAGAAACCATTATGACTGGATGGATCTGTTCTTGCTTAGCCAAGGTCTCCTTGTTATTCTTTATACAAAGAAACCTTCGTTTAGCATAATTAGTGCTGCTTGCATTGAACAAACTCCGGCCCTAACCCTAGGATTATGCTTTGGATTGTATCACATCCCACACAATTTGTCCTGAGGTGTGTTATTACTTTTTACGCATTCAAATGTACTATTTCCACCTGGTGGGCGATAAAACGGGTGAAATCCAGTTGACTGAGGGACTTGATATACAGTTATATTACAAAAACTATCTATGTCAATTCTTGAACTAAGATTTGAAAATGTTCTCTTTTCTAATTGAAATGACCAAACAGATCAGGATTTGACACTTTCTTTGGAAGTATTGGAAGCGGTTCAGATATTTCAGCATTGATACATATAAAAAAATACATATTTTTGACAACACTACATTGCACTTAGTTTATAATTTCAGATGCCTTTTAAAAAGACTACAATTGAAAAATGTATATATTATATATAAAATTCAACCCTCCAAAGTGGCTAGTAGGAGTGACTGCTTTACATGCCACTGCTGCAATACACCCGAATTTAGGGTTGGAAATTAACCAATGCAAAAATGCCACAAAAATAAATTAAAATGCTTCCACAAAACAAGATATGGTACAAAAAAGTCTCTGTATAAGTTCTTGTTTTTAATATTTACTGTATAGACAATATCTCTTGACCAAAGGTGCTGTTTTCCCGAATATCAGCACGTTTGCAAATGTTGATTTTATACTTGTTAAAAGGCCATTATGACTTACATTTTAGACACAATACTGTCAATATACAGTCTCCGACTGTTTCTTTGAAATGGGCGTCTGAATTTCAAATGGGTTCTTTTGACTTTTGGCGTAACCACAGCAACGACATAGCCATCCATAACACCCTAGCAACTGCTTAGCAACACCTTAGCAATGTGCTGAAAAACACCAAGTAAACCCTAGCAACTGCCTAACAGTGGCAACCACACGCAATACCCTACCATCTAGTTTTATGTAAAGTTTGAAAATGCCCTAGCAGCAGCATTGTACTGTCATAACAACCATTTATAATACCATAGCAACATCAAAGCAACCAGCCATAACACCCTAGCAGCCGCATAGCAACCACCAAGCAACAGCAGCTACTTGTAACATTCTAGCAAATGGTTTGTATTGTCACAAAAAGCAATTTCAATTAATTAGCAACCACCTTACTCCACCTGGCAACCACCCACAACATCAAGTATTACTGTATGTAAAGTTTAATCCTTTCAACCATAACACCCTAGAAACTGCATAGCAAGACCTAGCAACCACTCATTACATATAACTGTATAGCAGCACCTTAGCAAACACATAGAATCCTAACAAACACATAGAATTGTGCTTAAAACCACTCAGAACACCTTAGCAACTGCTTAACATTGCTTTGGCAGCCACCTACAACAGTCTACCATCTTATTTTATGTAAAGTTTGAAAAAACAATAGTAATGGCCATTGAAAACATATAGCAAGGCCCTAGCAACTGTTTTACACCCTAGCAACTGTATAGCAATCACATAGCAACCACCCAGAACACCCTAACAACATAGTAACGCCCTAGTAACCATCAAGATCACCGTAGCAAATGCAAAGCATTGTGTTAAAAACCCCTAAGAATGGCTTAGCAACCATCTAACAATGCTTCGGCAACCACCTACAACACACTTATCGAATAGTTTGAAAACACCCTAGCAGCAAGCAGTAATGCCCCAGCAACCATGCATAATACCATAGCAACCAGCCATAACTCCCTAGCAATCGCATAGTAACGCCTTAGCAACCACCTAGTAACAACCTAGCAAATGCCTTGCATTGTCACAAAAAAGAAACCAAACACAATGCCTAAAACTGTCTGGTAACCACCAACAATACTGTATTAATGGCTAACAACCATCCAGAACACTCTAGCAAATGCATAGCAAGGCCCTAGCAATGCAACATCATAAAAACCAGCCATAACTCCCTAGAAACTGCATAGTAATGCCCTAAGAACCACCCAGAACACCATGGCAAACACATTGCACAGCCTTCACATCTTGGTATTTTTAATGTGTTAAAACAGTGTTTTGAACCAGGTGACAGAGTCTCCACTGACAACAGAAAGCTCCGCCCACTCCCTTTCTCCTGATCTCAATGTGGCTTGCCCAGGGGTCATTCTGCACCGTGCCACGAGCCTGACTGAGACGTCCCGCTGACATTATTATTGTGTGAGTAACAACACCTCATAATTACCCCACTGCTTAAGACAACACCAGTCGTACCTGTTACTTATTTCCTTTCAACACTTCCAGACAAGAATTTATTTGGATGAGATAATAGGCTCCAAAAATACAAGTCACCTCAAAATATGTTTGTCATAATTTAAAGCATCATTCATAAAATCTTTCTATAGGTCACCATCAGTTTAAAGCTTCTCTTTTTCCTAATTCTCCTAATAAGTTTGCTCTGTTGGAGATGCCATCTGCCTAACCTCGAGTAGAGGCTGCATATAGAATAATTAACAAGCTGTTCATGAATAATTAAGTTGTTTGTATTAAAGTCTACTAGATTTGTGAACACACAGTTGTTTCATATAAGTATCAAGATAATACCGTATTCATATGGAAATTGTATCATGGAAATACTATGTTTGTTTTTGTTTATTTTATTTTATATGATACCATGGTAATACCATGTTTGTTTGTTATTTTAATGTTACAGTGATAAAATACTTTTTTTGGGCAAGTATCAATACCATCTCTATTTGGAAATTGTATCATGGTAATAATTCATGGACAGTCTCTGGCGTATGTCGGGAGAAGGCCTATAGAATCACCAAGAGTCGGATGCGACTGAAATGTTTCACTAATAAATTAATGATCATGATAATACCATGCTTTTTCTTAAGGAAACTTGTTTCTGCCACTGAATAATAAAAAAAAAAAAATCACAGTTGAGTTTATATCTCCCAATTTCATTTTTTAACACTGATTATCTCTTCATCACGGCACCTGTTAGTGGGTAGGATATATTAGGCTGCAAGTGAACATTTTAACAGTTAATTGAAAAAACAAATCCGATCCATGTAGGCCCCACCTCGCAACTTACAGGACTTAAAGGATCTGCTGCTAACATCTTGGTGCCAGATACCACAGCGCACCTTCAGGGGTCTAGTGGAGTCCATGCCTCGACCACTTTTCTGCTACACACTCAAAAGAACGTAGCTTACTTTTTCTTCACAAAAACAGTACATATTTTAAGGGGCGCACTATAAAAGACAAATTGGGACACATCATTGGAAACACCTTTGAAGTGACCCGGATGAACTTCCTTATTCCTGATTGGCTGATGAGCCATCACGCTCCCCACCCCTTTGTAAATTATGTTTTATTTAGTAATGTAGATTACATATTATCTGAGGAAAAGACTTACCACTAAACAAACTCATGATGGTCTGTATGAACCTCTGAAACAGTCTCGTTGACTAGCGAAAGAACAATTTGATGGTCATTTAAATGTAATTGTTTTTGCTTTTTGAAGCATGATGGCTGAGGTTGTCATGAGGTAAACCTGACCTCCACCTGGGGCGATCTGTGTAATGGTGCTTTTAGCGTCTGGTGTGAGTGAAAAAGATTCATGCCACATTGAGCAATATCTGCATGCCAGGCTGGCCACATGAATTCTTGAAAGAGATGCTCCAGCGTGTGTGTGTGTGTGTGTGTGTGTGTGTGTGTGTGTGTGTGTGTGTGTGTGTGGGCATGTTTTTGTGAAATATCAGGACACAAATTTGTATAATGACATGGGTATGACATAGGTATTACAAAAAGAGGGTGAAATATGAGGACGTTCCCCATGTCCCCACTTTTCAAAATGCTTATAAATCACACAGGATGAGGTTTTTTTCACAGAAAGTAAACTGCGCAGTCTCCTGTGATGGGTAGGTTTAGGGACAGGGGCAGTGTAGGGGATAGAAAATACGGTTTGTACGGAATAAAACCCATAATGCCTATGGAATGTCCCCACATTTCACAAAAACAAACATGTGTGTGTGTGTGTGTGTGTGTGTGTGTGTGTGTGTGTGTGTGTGTGTGTGTGTGTGTGTGCAAAGTCTTATGAATGATTTACACACAGTGAACTAGATAAGACCATCTAACATGGACAGTTCATGTATTTTTTAGCCTTCAGGGTGTGTTTTATGATGTCATCTGATCTTTGCTCTAATTGTTGTTTTTGCAAACTGTCAGTTTTTAATGAAAAATAATAAAAAACAGATCTTGAGATGGTGTTAGAGAACCATTCATTTGGTAAACCGAATATAAATAGCATGCTTTAATTATTTTGGATGTTTATCAACTCCTTCAAAGTATGATTTTATGATTGATTTGGCTTATAGACTTACATTGAAAAGTTTGGGATCTGTACGATTTTTTAAATGTTTTTGAACATGCTCACCATGCAGTTATTTGATGAAAAACAGTAAAAATAATATTGTGAAATGTTTTTACAATTAAAAATATTTTTCTTTTCTTCAGGATATATAACAGCAACTATTTGAAACTGAAAATCTTTATTATAAATGTCTTTGAGTGATTCTGGAGATTACATTTTGCATTTAAAAAAATTAAGGAAAGCAACTGTTCACAAACAGAAATTCGTTCCAGTATATTATTGAAAACATTCAATCTTAATGATTCAGTGCTTGCCAAGCACAAGTCACTTCCTTTGTTTTAATTAATTTTTTTTACTTTTAACGAAAAAAAATTGTCAACTCTGTTACTGTCAATTCTGTTACAAACTGTCAGCAATGTTACTTTACCTTGATAACAGAGTTTGACGGTAACAGGATTGACAATTTTTAATTTTTGACAACGTTTTAGCCAAAAACTCCACTTGCTAGCATCAATGCTAAGAGTACGTGGCACTAATGAAATCACGATTAAACAACTTTTAAACAACTCACTGTGTGATCGGCGATCAATTCTGTTTCCCTTTTGAAATTGTGGTAACAATTTTGACGTTTTACAAAATAATTCTTGGTGTTAGAACTTTATAGATGAAAATATTTCCTCAGAGAGAGCATACCTTTTTATTGCTTCAGAGCTTATTAGTGAGGGAAAGTGACATCATTTCCTGTATGTTGTGGGAGGAAATTCCACCAATCTAAAGGCAAAGTGTGGTACGGTAACAGAGTTGACGCAAGATTTATGGACACATTATGGACACAAGATAAAAGTTATTTTTAAACAATCTAATGTTGTAGAATTAGGAAAATTACTATTTAGGGCTTTTATAAATAAAATAAATGAAATATTACCAAAAGAAAGGCAAAAAAATTAAGACAACAAGAATTCATGATTTTCAGCTATATACAGCTATGTACTTTTTACAGAAAATATTATATTGTTAAGGCCTGTAACATCATGTGATCCATGACAATGAGCAACAAATTATTAAAATAATGAAAAATATAACTATTTGAAAAATAATTACTTTGGACACCAAATGTACAGTCTGCAATTAGAATCACCCATTTACTGTGACTTTTTATCAATTTAATGCAGCCTTACTGAGTAAAAGTATTCATTATATGAAAAAAAAAAAAGTAAATACTGACCCCATACTTCTATGTTTTAATCAGAATGACAATGCTGTTATGAATATGAGATTTGTCTTCTACCTTAAAAATTAAAAAATGATTGCGATTGGTCTGGCCTCCACTTTGCCACTTTTGTCAAGGTTTATTTTGCGATCTGGATGTACATTATCCCTTACTTACCTCTTTATCTTACAGCACAGCTCTATAAACGACTATCCTATGAGCTTTTCTAAATGCTTGAGCACAGGATATCATCCTTTTACCTTTTTAAAAAAGTTTAAACAAAATTACATGCCATTACATGCAAAAATGCTCTTTGAGGGGTGCATTAAATGCCTTGAGTGCTGTCGATTTGAAATGAAAGGTTGAATTGTAAATCCATCTCGGCGTTGTTTTCCATTTAGGTAGCTTGAGGCTTTTCCCAGAGAAAGAAAGAGACACTGTGCTAATGTTTCTCTAGCTTTTGATCTGATGCCCAAATAATGAGACGCTTATGAATAATAAATCCGGATCGTTCCGTATGACCTTGCGGTGAGATTCAGTGGGCCGTGATCGGAGAAGAGGGAAGGGTTATCTATGTAAATTTACTTGGGGATTCACTTCCATCACTAATTATATAACCGATATTAATCTAAAGAGTCTTGATTGAAAAAATGCGGTAATCAATACTCGATTGGATCAGTTCTCTAAATTACTCCAGCTGGACGACCCTTCTCGCCTTTTATAGGACTGACACGCAGAGGAGCGAAAACGAGAGCAAAGATGGCCGTCATCAGACGAGGCAACTTCAGAGGAAGAGCTTCACTTCAAATAGAATGGAAGGGGGCTTTTTCAAGGCACTTTGCCATAAATTTTTCATCTGCATCTGGCTGTGAGGCAGATGGGGGAGGGGGATAGGCCAGTCGGGGGGCAAATCGAAAGCTTCTACACAAACCTGGGCTCTCGGAGCCAAAAGACAAGAGGGGGAGGGAGCCGACGGAACGAAAGAAAACAAGATTATTATTTACAGAAGAAGAACAAAGAATGGTTTATACTCCAGCCTTGTTTGGATGCTCCCGACCTCTTCTCTTTAAGTAAACCGGGGCAGAACAGAAGCTGTGATCTCTGGGACAGCAAGAGGAGGCTCCTGCGATTGATGTCCGACAAGAGAGAAAGAAAGTGACTGCCAGATGCCCTCAGTGAAGGGATAGTTAATTCTGGCATTTTTTATACCTTCTTCACATGTACAACTTTCTAATATTAATACTAATTTAAATCTTCATTTTCTTCCACTATAGCTCATTTCCACTTGGATACATTCGAATATGTACCATCGAGGCATCACTTTTGTCGTCAATGATGATTGATCCTGAGACACTTGAAAACCATGCCATCTGACACTTAATTGATTTTCAAACTTAGTGCAATGATTCTCGATGCACCATATTAAACAACAGTCAAATCTCTTTATTATAAGAGAAACAGCACTAAAATAATCTAAAGTGATGCATAAAACCAACCTAAGAAACCTCTGTGCTTGATTTAAAATGTACAGGTGCTGGTCATATAATTAGAATATCATCAAAAAGTTGATTTATTTCACTAATTCCATTCAAAAAGTAAAACTTGTATATTGTATTCATTCATTACACATAGACTGGTGTATTTCAAATGTTTATTTCTTTTAATTTTGATGATTATAACTGACAACTAAGGAAAATCCCAAATTCAGTATCTCAGAAAATTAGAATATTACTTAAGACCAATACAAAGAAAGGATTTTTAGAAATCTTGGCCAACTGAAAAGGATGAACATGAAAAGTATGAGCATGTAAAGCACTCAATACTTAGTTGGGGCTCCTTTTGCCTGAATTACTGCAGCAATGCGGCGTGGCATGGAGTCGATCAGTCTGTGGCACTGCTCAGGTGTTCTCGGAGCCCAGGTTGCTCTGATAGTGGCCTTCAGCTCTTCTGCATTGTTGGGTCTGGCATATTGCATCTTCCTCTTTACAATACCCCATAGATTTTCGATGGGGCTAAGCTCAGGCGAGTTTGCTGGCCAATTACGAACAGGGATTCCATGGTCCTTAAACCAGGTACTGGTTGCTTTGGCACTGTGTGCAGGTCCTGTCGGAAAATGAAATCTGCATCTCCATAAAGTTGGTCAGCAGCAGGAAGCATGAAGTGCTCTAAAACTTCCTGGTATACGGCTGCGTTGACCTTTGACCTCAGAAAGCACAGTGGACCAACACCAGCAGATGACATGGCACCCCAAACCATCACTGACTGTGGAAACTTTACACTGGACCTCAAGCAACATGGATTGTGTGCCTCTCCTCTCTTCCTCCAGACTCTGGGAACCTGATTTCTAAAGTAAATGCAAAATTCACTTTCATCAGAGAACATAACTTTGGACCACTCAGCAGCAGTCCAGTCCTTTTTGTCTTTAGCCCAGGCGAGACGCTTCTGACGCTGTCTGTTGTTCAAGAGTGGCTTGACACAAGGAATGCGACAGCTGAAACCGTCTTGCATACGTCTGTGCGTAGTGGTTCTTGAAGCACTGACTCCAGCTGCAGTCCACTCTTTGTGAATCTCCCCCACATTTTTTAATGGGTTTTGTTTCACAATCCTCTCCAGGGTGCGGTTATCCCTATTGCTTGTACACTTTTTTTCTACCACATCTTTCCCTTTCCTTCACCTCTCTATTAATGTGCTTGGACACAGAGCTCTGAACAGCCAGCCTCTTTTGCAATTACCTTTTGTGTCTTGCCCTCCATGTGCAAGGTGTCAATGGTTGTCTTTTGGACAACTGTCAAGTCAGCAGTCTTCCCCATGATTGTGTAGCCTACAGAACTAGACTGAGAGACCATTTTAAGGCCTTTGCAGGTGTTTTGAGTTAATTAGCTGATTAAAGTGTGGCACCAAGTGTCTTCAATTTTGAACCTTTTCACAATATTCACATTTTCTGAGATACTGAATTTGGGATTTTCCTTAGCTTTCAGTTTCATCAAAATTAAAATAAATAAACATTTGAAATATATCAGTCTGTGTGTAATTAATGAATATAATATACAAGTGTCATAATGTTTATAAATGTATTCATTATTAAAAATGTATTTTAAGCTCCAAAATCGTATAGGCCTACTCTAATATTTGTGGATGCAACCTAATATTTTTTGAAGCAATACTGTGAAGTATTGTGAGAGAAACAGTGCTGAAATAACTTGAAGTGATATATAAAACCAAACAAAAAAAAATAGCAGTAGTAGTAGTTTGTTATTTATTTATTTACACATTTCTACATTTTATTTGTTTATTTGTTTAGTTATTTATTTATGTTTTTACATTTTATTTATTTATACATGTATTTATGTAGTTATTTATTTGTTTTTACATTTCATTTATACAAATATATTTTTATTATAAATATATATATTGTTTTTACATTTTATTTATTTATACATGTTACATTTTATTTAGTTATTTATGTATTTATACATTTTACATTTAATTTATTTAGTTAGTTGTTTTTATTTGTGTTTTACACACACACACACACGCACGCACGCACGCACGCACGCACGCACGCACACACACACACACACACACACATATATATGTGTAACATTTTATTTATTTATTTACTTTCTGTATGATATTATTTTCCTCAAGCTTTGCACCAACCTCAGCTGATTTAGCTATTATAAAATAGCAACATATTTTGAACCATAAGTATAATCTCTTTATTGTAAGAAAAATAGCACAAAAATAACATAATAACTCAATAAATTTTGACATTTCCAAAAAAATATCGAGAGACTGATTACTCTGGTCAGAAAAGAGAAAGATGCCAAATGTGCTGTAATTCCCTCGGATGTTGTATTAAACACTCACAAAGTAATAGCAGTAGTAGTTTTCTGAAAATTATTGTCAAGGTAATGTCAAAATATAGAGTGATAAATCTACATTAAATTTGTAAGAAAAAACTTTGCTAGCTTTATGATGTTAACGTTTGCGTAACGCATCATCACAGTCTGTGAAAAGGGTTCATTATTTTCTGTACATTATAAGGAAAAATGTGGAGGAGTTGCCAGACAGTAAGCAAGATAGACATTTGATATGCGAATAAGCCAGCTACAGTATGATTCATCCCTGAATTCACACTAGGGAGGACAGAATATGACCAGAGCTGACCTTATTACGCCTGAAGGATTTTGCCTTTCCTAATAATTGCTTGTTCACAGTTCTTAATAATAGAACCGGATGTCTGGTGTAATGCTAGAAGTCGCATCCAAAAAAGCATTTTAACATAATGAAGGAGTAAAAAGGCCAGCCTTCAACCACAAACGCTACAAACAGAGGCATTGATGTAATTCTGAGATGGAGTCAATAACCATAATTAATTTATTATTATGATATAATTAGTTAGCTTGACCTTTGCATCAACCTTGGCTTGTTTAGCTAAATAAAGTCCAAACTCATAATCTTTCTGGATCAGTTCAGTCTGAAACATCCTGGGTCATAGGCTATAAAAGTTAAGTTTTGCTCAACTTTTATTCATACACACATTAAAGCCTTGATTATCTTGGTATAATGGTGCTCTATCGCATTTCACATATTATATTTGAGCTAAATCACAAAGATGAGCGGTCTGAGAGTCTGCCCCTCCCCGGCTCAGCTCTCTCAGTGGGAGTTCCTCTGACTGCCTGCACTTTTAATGAGAGATTTCCCAGTACCGCCGAATCCTCCGGGTGCTGCTTTCACTCTGACGCTAATGTGCCCTGACTGCTGTGGGCTTGTTAAAACAACCAGCATCAACGGGAGGGAGCAGAGGAAGAATAAGAATTAAACTTGTTAAAAAAGCTGCGCTTGATGTGAAGCTGCTTTTATTGGTGGTGATTCATTATTGCTTCCATATGAACAATGACTAAAGTAGCTTTTACAAGCTAGTAAGCTAGCAGTTGTGTGACACCAATATCAGCATTCGGAAACGGATTTGTTTTCCGGTTCACGAAGTTGCCCGGAAACTTTTGCTTTTCTTTCTGCTCACGTACAGTAATTGCTGCAGTTTTTCGTTTTTGAACCTCCTCAGAGACTTTTAATGACTTTATCCAGAATGGTTTTTGTAGCGTAGCGAACTGGAGCATGAAAATTGTTGTGTATATATCTAACGAGTGCTGTTTATCAGACTTTTGTGAAATCATTACACATGAGGCTTATAACCACATTGTCCTATTGAAGACATTTTGTGGCACAGAGTCCCAAAAGTGAAAGTTTTAGCACGTTAAAAGTGTCTGTTTTTTGTGTCATACTCATGGTTTAGCGGTTAGCACACATGCTAGTTTGCTAGTTAGTCGCTGTTTGGTAGCCTTCCCCTGTTCTCTATCCACTATCAGTAAAAGTAGCACAAAGGTTCAAATTAAAATAAAAACTTTTTTTTTTCATTTTGTTAAGATACAAATTTCTGAGAGTTTTTGCCTAAGCAAAACTGCTTTAGCCACAATGCTAATATGTTTTCAGTGTTTTTTTTTTAATGTTTTACACAATTTACACAATTCTGTACAGTTTCTATGGTCTTCTAAATTAATTTATTAATTTACAAAATGAAAAATGAACTACATGTGCTCATAGGGTTAGGATTGGGGTTTGGTTTAGGGTTAGTTGCTTGTAATTATGCGTAATTTACTGTTATTATTAAACAAGGACACTGTAAAATAAAGTGTAACCAAACATTTTTCATTTTGTGTTCAAAGTCATAAAGGTTTGGAAATTACATGAAGGCGAGTAAATGATGACTGAAATAGCATTCTTTCCCTTTAAATATGAGCAATGGTAATAGCAACACATGCTTTAGCAAATCCCATAAAAATATCTCTTTGAAAAGAAAATCCTTTTGTTGGTAAGCCTGCTGTTTTTCTTGTTATTTCATTGCAAATCTAAAGAGTGGGTTTGAGAGAGGCAGATTATTCACACGCCATAAATGATCTTTCTAAACTGGAATGCTGAAAAACTGAAAAGTCCTCTTTGGCAAATGTGTAGGTGATAAGTAGGATCTGCATAGCATATATAGTGGATTAGCTACAATCACTTAATGGCACCTGGATAACCTGTGCTAAACCCTTTCAATTCTGCAGCAGAATATGAGACTCTCACCTACGCTTATAATGAGCAATAGACCTCAGTCAAGAAAGCACTAGATTTAGTTTTTGACAGGAAAGAAAACAAAGATGTGAGGGATAGAATACAGTGCATTCAATGGATTAAACTATTGTTAAACAACATACCGATTGTTCAGAAGAAGAAAAAAAAAACTTTCAGTAGACAAAACCTCCAAAGTTTTAATAGTTTGAGCAAATCTACTACTACCACTACTACTACCACCACTACCACTACTACTACTACTACTACTACTACAATTACTACTAGTACTACTACCCCCCCCACCACCACCACTACTACTACCACTACTACTATAATTACAACTAGTACTACTACTACTACTACTACTACTACAATTACAACTAGTACTAATACCACTCCTCACCACCACCACCACCACCATCACCACCACCACTATTACTACTACCACTACCACTACCACCACCACTACTACTATCATTACTATTACTATTATAATAGTACATGTTACTTCTACCATCACCACCACCACCATCACCACCCCACCACCATTAATACTGCTACTACTACCACTACTACTACTACTACTATTACTACTACAATTACTACCCCCCCCACACCACCACGACCACCACCATTGCTACTACTACTTCTTTTTCTAATACTACTACCACCACCACCACTACTGCTATCATTTCTATTACTACTACCACTACTACTACTACTACTACTACCACCACCACCATTAATACTGGTACTACTGCTGCTGCTACTACAACCACCACCACCACAACTACTACCACCACTACTACTGTTATTTCTATTACTACTACCACTACCACTACTACTACTACCAACACCACTACCACCCCTACTACTACCACTATTACTACATTTACTGCTAGTACTGCTGCCATCCCCACCACCACCACCACCACCAATACTATTACCACTATTACTACTACTACTACTACTACTGCTGCTAGTACTATCACCACCACTACTACTACTACCACCACTACCACCACCACCACTACTACTACTATTACCACCACCACCAGTACTGCTACTACTACTACTACTTTTACTACTACTAATACTACCACCACCACCACCACCAATACTATTACCACTATTACTACTACTACTACTACTGCTGCTAGTACTATCACCACCACTACTACTACTACCACCACTACCACCACCACCACAACTACTACCACCACTACTACTGTTATTTCTATTACTACTACCACTACCACTACTACCAACACCACTACCACCCCTACTACTACCACTATTACTACATTTACTGCTAGTACTGCTGCCATCCCCACCACCACCACCACCACCACCACCAATACTATTACCACTATTACTACTACTACTACTACTACTACTACTGCTGCTAGTACTATCACCACCACTACTACTACTACCACCACTACCACCACCACCACTACTACTACTATTACCACCACCACCAGTATTGCTACTACTACTACTACTTTTACTACTACTAATACTACCACCACCACCACCACTATTACTATTACTATTACTATTACTACATCTACTACTGCTGCTAGTACTACTACCACCAAAAGTTTGGGAAAATCTGTTCAAGGAAAATCTGTTCACTCGGCGGCCATATATGCAACGTCTCCGGGCAGCTATTTCGGGCATACAAAAACTGCTTGCCTAACTCACAATTAAATAACATTTCAAATCAGCAACAAAATCTGACATGAGCTGTCCCCACTTATTTAAATGTTGTTTCTTAAATAAGCGTATTTTTCAGGCTAAACTAGCCATAACGCATGTGCAGTCCTAAGTGCGAGTCTTAGGTTTCTATGGGAACCTGAGCTTCTCACAGCAGCTGTGCAATGACTTTACCAATCAGCGACTGGCTCTTTTACGTTAGAAGGCGGGACTATTCCGCCATATTGTCCATTGCAGTTTCGCCCATTCATGAGTAATAGGAGTGAACCATCTTTCTATATCTATAGTCTTTGTTATAAATATATTTCATTAAATACAGAAGAGTATCAAGCAAAAAACTATATAATTTAACTAAAAACAATTAGTATTTTACGTAATATTTATGTTAGCTTAGCAACATGCTATCATCAAACTCTATTTGAGTCGAGTCTCATATGAGGAACGAGATGCTAACTATGTATTGCGCTCCCAGTCAGTCATGTATTAGTTTAAGGTTTTTTTTCCCATTTAGGATGCTGACTAAGATTCTTTCCCTGTTTTCTTCTTTTGTCTCAGAGGTGTGCCCTGCATTAAGTCCAACTGATCAGGCAGAAATCAGTCTCATTAAATCTCCCAGCTGTCTTTGCGATTGGCCCGTTTCTAATCCCAGCCCCTGCACACTGCTCACACATCAATGCCGCGTGTGTACATATCTAAATTGTGCGTTTCATCAAAGGTCTCTGCAGTGCTTGTCAGATTAACCACATGCACATGCATGATGTCTGGTTGAAGAAATTACAATGGGTTTGTCACACAATTTATTTATGTATTTGTTTCCTCTGGCTTTTCTACAGAGTTTATTAAAGGAGTGTGTGAGTTTCTTTAAGAAACAGAGGAAGGATTTGTGTGATTAGTGAGCATTAGCCACCTGTATTCATCTTTCAGTGTGTTTTATAACAAGCGAATTAATGATTTTGCGGCCATGGCAAGCTGTAAAGTGTAAAGGGATACTTACAAAACGTTCTACCTGCCAATCTCAGTGAATAATCCCAAAAGAGGATTGAGACCGCTAATTGTGTAATAGCAAAATTAAAATATATTGAAATATTTATTCAAATATGATGGTCGAATTGCATTAACATCAATTCTCTTATACGAACATTAGGTGCAGTATGAGGTTGGGTAAATGTTTTTTTAGGCATCACGCCTGCAAAAACTGGAGCCTTTTACCAATTCAAACTCCAAGGATTAAAAGTTCAACAGTTGTCTGAAGACATATCTTTTTAAATGAATATAAGTGGAACGGGAACTTGATCTGAGCAAGACCTGAACCCCGGTCTCCCATGAGCTTGATAACTTAATACTACTACTACTACTACTACTACTACTACTACTACTACTACTACTACCATGACCACCTCCACCACTACTACCAGTACTACTACTACTATTACCACCTACACCACCACTACTACTATCACCACCAACACCATTAATAGTGCTGCTACTGCTACTACTACTACCACCACCACCACCACCACCATTAATACCGCTACTACTACTACCACCAGCACCACCACAAGCAATACTACTACCACCATTATTAATACTGCTACTACTTCTACTACCACCACCACCACCACCAACACCATTAATACTGCTACTACTGCTACCACCCCCACCACCACTACTTCCACTATTACTACTACTACTATCACCTCCACCACCTCACCACTATTAATACTGCTACTACTGCTGCTACTACTACCACCACCACCACCACCACCACTACTACCACTACTAGTACAATTACTACTAGTACTACTACCACCACCCCCTACCACCAACACCACTGCTATTACTACTACTACTACTACCACCACCACCACCACTACTACTACTACTACTACCATCACTACCATTAATACTGCTACTACTGCTGCTACTACTACCACCCCCTACCACCAACACCACTGCTATTACTACTACTACCACTACTACCACTACTACTACTGCTACTACTACTACTACTACTACTACTACCATCACTACCATTAATACTGGTACTACTGCTACTACTACCACCACCACCACCACCACTACTACCATTACTATTACTATACCACCACCACTACCACCACCATTAATACTGCTAATACTACAACTACCACCCCCACCACCACTTCTACTACCACTATTACTACTACTATTACTACTACTTCTACCACTATTACTGCTGCTGCTAGTACTCCCACCACCACTACTAGGGGAGAGCAGAGCACAATGCTTTTTGTGTAAATCTACTTGGGGTTCAGAGTATTTATTTTTCCCCACATTAATTTCCCACATGTCTAGTACAACCATGTCTGGTTTTGTTTCATTAATACAGTGTATACTTTTTTCTTGATTTACCTAGAAAGAATGGAAGTGAAATGTGACAACATGCCCCATAGGTGGGGTACATTGTAACATGAGCAAATGACAGCTTAAAATGTTATCTGATATAATCCAAAAAGTATCCAAGACAAACTAAAATTATTCACTTTTTTAAATAAAATAATGGCATTTTTTTATAATTAAAAATAATTTTTGAGTTTGATACAAAACACATCGCTAAATACAGCTATACAGCATAGTTCAAAACATAATAATAATGGATAATTTCTGAACATTGACTTTCAGTCATTATTCACCCTTTTCTCATGGTTTTTCAAAATAATTCATAAAAGTATAGAACATACAAGTGCAGTTCTAAGAGGGGCTCATTGTAACACAGTGTTACAGCGCACCCCATCTGAGCAACTGGGATTTAAACCGTGGCTCGTATCTTCAGCTGGTTAGATCAGCGTTAAAGAACGATCTCAACTGTTAAATAACAGATATAAGATGGAAATAATATCAGATTTGTCTTATTTTAAATAAACACAAAAAACAGAGATGAAAAATAAACTGAAGTAAGAAATTTACTTTTGCTATGGTTAAATAAATGTTCAGTAATATATAATATATATAATAATATATATATATATAATATATAATACGATTCTTTAATTTTGGCGCAATTTCTATTTCTAAATAATGTTGATATGGCAACTAGTAAATACACAAAGTTTTGTCATCCTGGCATGTGTGGAAAGTGTTAAACTATGCGTGCTACAATTAACCCCGCGTTAGGTTATGCCCCGCGCTGCCCTACTACTTCTACAACTATCACCACCACCGCTACTGCTACTACTAATACTAATACTAATACTACCACTAGTACCACCAACACCACTACTACTATTACTACTTCCAATACTGCTGCTAATACTACTATCAACACCACTACCACCCACACTACTACTACTACCACTACCACCACCAGTAGTACTACTACTAATACTATTACCACAACTAACACCACTACTACTACTACTACTACTGCTAATACTAGTACCAGTAGCACCACACCCAATAAAAATTATATTTACATTATAATATTTATCATTCACATTTTCAATTATAGTGTTAGTATTATAATATGTTACAAATAATGATTATTATGAATTATACATTTATTATTGTAAATATTATAAATATTTATTACTATACATATTTAGAAATAGTATTAACATATAAAAATTAATTGTATAATACTACTACTACTACTACTACTACAACTAATAATAATAATAATAACAACAATTATTATTATTATATTTAAGACATTTTTTTAAATGGTAAAAGTATAGACTGATTAATATAATAAACTTTTTCTGCCTATAGTAGGAGTGGAGTAGACAGGTCCCGTGACAGAAGGAGCCACGCCGTGACCTGCTGCCCACCGCATCCTACACACCACCCCTCATGGGAGGAGAAACTATCAGTTGAGCACCAGGATTGGGAGCGTTGAGCCTCTGCTTGGCTAACACAAGCAAATAGGATATAAAATATTGTGTAATGACATGTGGGCTTTGGTGCAGTCTCCAAATTACACCACAGGATGAAAGGCCAAATTGAGAAAAACAATAAGTCTATAGAGAAGCGCCAGCCGTAACCCCTGTTCTGTGCTCCTTTGACAGAGCAATGTTTTCAGAGAAATAAACTTCCAGAATGGGTCTGGGAAATTATTTGAGGTTGAAAGACACTTATGTATCAGAACAGAGGCAACATGTGCCACTTATATAATATTTATTCACATTTATTTACATATAAACTTTCTTTTGACCTTTAAGTCTTTAAAGAACAAGGTCAAGGACGAGGGCAGTATGCACTTCATTCATGGTTTTCCATTCATGGTTTCTTTCCATATTAAGTAAAACAAAAATGCAGTTTCTTTTTCTTTTTGCACTCCAATGGCCATTACTGAATTCTAATAGACAAGTTTTTTGTCTTTCTGCCATGTGCTGGGAAAGAAAAAAAGAAAGAATGACAGAAAAATCTATCCATGTGAAATTGCTTTTCCTGCTCAGGGAGGCTGCATTTTGAAAGGGCCCGTGTGTTGATGATAATTGCAGAGTGTGGGTCTGATTATTCCAGCCACATGCTTTCTGCTAACTGACAGAATAATTACACACTGGGCTTAATGGCTCTCCTGAAGAGAAAGAGTGAGAGCGGACGGGATGATTGCTCTGGATGAGTGTGGAATTCTGATCGCATCGTCCGAGCAAGTTGCTGAGGAATCTGAAACATCTCTTATGCCTGTAAATGTCGTCCAGCCACTCTCTTATGGGTTGTGTGTCCAACCTCCCCAGATAAAGAAGGAAACTTATTGGCTGAATATGAAGTCATTTATATAAGATGGAAGACCTTGCTGTGGAGTCTGGAAACAAGTTCCGGGATGCCCGTTGGGGATGTTTGCCTTGAAGTAGGAGGAGAAGATGGCATGAATTGTCTTGTCAGAGTGTAACACGTTGAAGCGAGGTCTTCATTAAAAGGGAGGAAGAAGGCAGGAACCGACTGACAATAAAGTGAATTTGAATGAAAATAGAAAATAAAACAGTGAACAGGAAGACATAGAGTAAACATAGTGTAAAACATAACACAGGCCTGGTCCTCTCTCCCCCTTCACTGGTGTCGCTGGTCCTTGTATGCCTTCGGGCTCCCTTATGAGAGGACTCGAGACCAGTGTGCCTCGCAGGTGATGCTCATTCTCAATCACGCACCGGTCTCGCTCGCTCTTCTCACGTCTCTTGCTCACCCACCTCACCACACAGAGGTAGACAAGAAGCTAAAACCAGGGAATGACATTTAATCATTGTGTCTTTATGTTTTAAATGTCACAATCAATTAATAAATCAATTTAAAAATGCAGTTCATAGACACAATGATTTTCTGAATTAAAATAATTGTTTATATTTTTATCATAAAGATAAATCAAAGATTGTCTTGATAGTGAAGAATAAAGCCTCATTAAAATAACTTTATTGTTCAGTTTGACATAATCTTTTATTTTTATTAGGAAAAAAGCAGTGAAAAAAAAATGGTGCGACCAACAAAGTAATTTTGTGTTGCCAAAACTGTCATATGGTGCAATAAACAACTGTATGTAATATTGTGCCATTAACTATGTCATGTGGTGTTGTCAATAAAGAAATATGGTGCAGTAATTTCGGACAATTTCTGCTTCCTGTAGTGACGCTTGTGCTGTGTTCGCACACTTTATCACAGCTGAAGTGTAATAAATGCAGTATTTGTTAATATGCAGATGTTTTAGAGACATTGTCATTCAATACTTTATGTACTGCTTAAAGGTGCAGTGGGTGAATTTTAGCGGCATCTAGTGGCGAGGTTGTGAATTGCAATCGACCAGCGCTACGGTAGCTGTCACAAGGCAAAAATGTTGTCGTTGGAGAGAAGTTTGTCCGTTTAGGGCTACTGTAGAAACATGACCACACAAAATGGTGACTTCACTGTAAGGGGACCCTCGGTGTATGTAGATAGAAATGGCTCATTCTAAGGTAATAAAAACATAACGGTACACTATGTAAGGTCTTTATACACCACTGAAAACATAGTTATGTATATTATATTGCATTTCTGTCAATAGATCCTCAAATACTACACACTGGACCTTTAATACAGCATCTGTTTTACAAGTATATATTTCAACATAAACCTATACTAGCTAACCTATACTAACAAACAACTGTATGTCATATGGTGTGACTAACTATGTCATGTGGTGTGGCAAGCAAAGTCGTATGGTGAAACAAACAACTGTATGTCATAAGGTGAAACAAACAACTGTATGTCATATGGTGTGACTAACTATGTCATGTGGTGTGGTCAACAAAATCATATGGTGAAATAAACAACTGTATGTCATATGGTGTGACTAACTATGTCATGTGGTGTGGTCAACAAAGTCATATGGTGAAATAAACAACTGTATGTCATATGGTGTGACTAACTATGTCATGTGGTGTGGTCAACAAAGTCATATGGTGAAATAAACAACTGTATGTCATATTGTGCCATTAACTATGTCATGTGGTGTGGTCAACAAAATCATATGGTGAAATAAACAACTGTATGTCATATTGTGCCATTAACTATGTCATGTGGTGTGGCAAGCAAAGTCGTATGGTGAAACAAACAACTGTATGTCATATTGTGCCATTAACTATGTCATGTGGTGTGGTCAACAAAATCATATGGTGAAATAAACAACTGTATGTCATATTGTGCCATTAACTATGTCATGTGGTGTGGTCAACAAAGTCATATGGTGAAACAAACAACTGTATGTCATATTGTGCCATTAACTATGTCATGTGGTGTGGTCAACAAATTCATATGGTGAATAAACAACTGTATGTCAAATTGTGCCATTAACTATGTGGTGTGGTCAACAAAATCATATGGTGAAATAAACAACTGTATGTCATATTGTGCCATTAACTATGTCATGTGGTGTGGTCAACAAAGTCATATGGTGAAATAAACAACTGTATGTCATATGGTGTGACTAACTATGTCGTGGTGCGGTCAACAAAGTCATATGGTGAAATAAACAACTGTATGTCATATTGTGCCATTAACTATGTCATGTGGTGTGGTCAGCAAAGTCATATGGTGAAATAAACAACTGTATGTCAAATGGTGTGACTAACTATGTCATGTGGTGCGGCTAACAAAGTCATATGGTGAAACAAACAACTGTATGTCATATTGTGCCATTAACTATGTGGTGGTGGCCAGCAAAGTCATATGGTGAAATAAACAACTGTATGTCAAATGGTGTGACTAACTATGTCATGTGGTGCGGCTAACAAAGTCATATGGTGAAACAAACAACTGTATGTCATATTGTGCCATTAACTATGTCATGTGGTGTGGTCAACAAATTCATATGGTGATACAAACAACTGTATGTCATATTGTGCCATTAACTGTCATGTGTTGTGGTCAACAAAGTCATATGGTGAAATAAAAACTACATGTCATATGGTGTGACTAACTGTGTCGTGGTGTGGCCAGCAAAGTCATATGGATCAACCAAATATGTCTTGTGGTACAACCAACTTCCAGAAACATGCAGTTGGGTAAAAAACAAGAAAAAGGGCAGGTTTAGACAGGACCAGTGCTGTCTGTGGAGCCAGGAGCTTCAAAAAGGAGCGCTACAAATTCAAGAGTTCACTCTCAGTTCACGCCGAGCCAAAGCCAGATTGACACACTGTAAAAAAAAAAACAGTGCTGAAAGCAGCTACTAATGGGGAAGCCACTCCTGTAGCAGCCTTATGTTCTCTTCTTTTTAATAGCTGGGAAACCTAAAAACAGCTGCATAGTCAACACAGAATTAGTTCAGCCTGTCACAACCATTTACATCTCTTTTGGCAATTTGAGTGCAACACAATGGCCTAAATCCTGTTGTAAGTTTCATTGCAAAACTTTGTAAGACTTTAGCGAGATAGAAGGCTGTTATGCTAACTAAATGATCCAGGATATTTGAGGAACTATTGCAGGAATCCTTTGTGGATTCCCAAGAATGCTGTCAAGGTGGGCAGTTTTATACTTTTTTTTGGTTACAAACTTTTCTTTCACTAACAGATGTTACTATCAGTTTAAGTGGATAATCGAACCAAAGAGCTACACTATCGGCTTCCTGTGTCTCAGTTGGAGCCTTTCCACCATCACCTTGAGCTAGTTCAGGCCAGTTTTCAATGCTGTTTTTAACCTGCACTGTAACACCAACAGTTCTTACTAAGACTTTTTTTAGTAAACTTTACTTAATGTCCAATAATTTGTTGAACTTACTTAAAAAAATTTAGTAATCTGAACTATCTGCATGCTATGCTTTTGTTACTTAAAAAACCCAAGTGAACACTACTTGACTGGTTTGAGTACCATTTTGCCAAACCCAAAAAAATAAGTGGGCGGGCAAAGTTTTTTTGAGGCAGGGCAAATTTTAATAGACTTTTCACTAATTTCCTCACCATAATTGTGATTAGTGTTCCCTTTGGTAGGGCACTTGGAACTTCATTCATATTATTGTAATTTTCTTTCTATATTAATGCAGCATTGCAACAAGAAATCACAGTTATCTGATTTCAAAGGAAGGGAAGTAATACATAAATAAATGTTATATATTATATAAAATACAATACAATTATATTAAATGTCAGATACTAATATTTTTTGAAATGTCTTGCTAATATTTATGGAATAACCTTTTAATTGGGTTGATATAATCCCCCAGTATTTGTGACATCAGCAATTGACCATGTGTGAGTCACACACAGACTTCAACATTCAGCATGCAAAACACAACAATGGTAACAAGGATTTTTTAAATTTAATTTATTAATTTATTTATTATTAATAAGACCTTTACAAGTTTATTTGCTGTCATTATTGGGGTTATACTGACAAAAGACAAATTGTAAAATAAAGCCAAAAATAGTAAAAATGAAGCAATTAATTTATTCATGCCGCAATGCACTCTGGGAGTACGCTTCCTCAGACCACAGACAGAATTAAGTTGACAAAACTTAAACGGTTTAAAACAATTAATTTGATCAACTTAAAAGTTTTGAGGTAATAAGTTTCCTCAATTTTTTTGAGTTATTTTAACTTATCCGGGTTTACAGTGTGGTTCACATAGTTTAAAGATACCTTCTTATCTCTGAACACTTTCTTCACATGATCACTTTCCACTCTGCGTGACCCGTACCCAAGCACATTTAGATTGGATTTGAAATCACTGGGAGAGAAAGAGGAATGGGGTGGGAACTGGGCCAGATTTGAAACTGAATAACTAAATATGTAAGTACACAAAGTAGCCAGAGCTTGTAAAATCCAGCAGTCCAGTCTTATTTGCTTGCCGTTATGGAAATATTATTTTTATTTGGATTGAAGGACATTTTGCCGGCTTTACACACATATTCCATTCATTTCTGTGTTTCTTGTCCAAGCTTTTGCATAGACTGCTGCACCATTACTTGAATGGACCACTTTACAGCACAGCATGCTATAATTGTGGTATGATCGATTTCAGATACAAACCAAGTGCACAAACTGATTGTGGTTGGTTATTGTGTACATGTCGATCAGACAGTCTCTTCCAAAAGGTGCGGTCACGTTACCAAAATTTGTTGGCAAAAAAGGTATGTCTATTGTCAACTGCATAGTGATGTGAAGCACATCAGCTCACACAGATGTCACTTTAAGACCAAGCAGCTTTATGTTGGTCAACGTGAATCTGCATGACCAACTTTAACCTGTTGAGAAAAAATAAATAAAAATGCTTTATGCAAAATTCCAGCAAGATCATGTGCATTCCAATTGAAATGACTGGATTTCAGCTGCGGAAACTCTCATGCACCAGACTTGATGCTGAATGTCAGACGTCTCACTTGCGAGTCTAAACTGAACTGAACCAGACTTCTGTGGATTCTGTGGTCATAAAAAATCAAATCCCAGAATGTCCTTCAAAAAAAGAGTAGGGTTGCCCATTGGCTTATGTCCATCATCATGGCCTCCTATTAATAATCATCCTCATATACTGATGGGCTTCATCACTCCGTCTCTTCTCCACCAATAAGCTGGGTGGGTGTTCTGGCGCAATATGGCTGACGTCACACCATCCAGGTGGACGAGATTCCCCCTTCCATATGTAAAGTGCTTTGAGTGCTGAGAAAAACGCTACATACCGGTAAATGTAACAAATTATTATTATTAAACCTTCACCAATTCCTACTAGCAACCAACTCAAAATAGACATAATATAACCATAAAACAACTCACAATCTTGCTGTTGACATTTAGCAGTGAGTTCACCCCTGGCCACCCAGCCCTACTACACACTACAGTGAGGGGAAACAGCAGGCTGGCAAAGCATTCAAAGGATTTGAAGATAGCTCATCATCCTCCATGGGCCCTGGTTAGGGTGCAGTATACCTGCAGCTCTGTCGGTATTGAGCGACTGGAGGCACCTCAGGCACTATTCATCAAACGCAGTCGGAGTGGGGCTCAGAGAGCAGCATGAATAAAGCATATTTCCGCTGTCTAACCTCCGACAGAAGAGTTGAGTTTCAGCAGTAGGCATTGTAATTTAATGACATTTGAATATTAGTTATCCATTTAAGAGGGATATTATCCTGATTAATTATTAGATGGTGCACTGAAATAATTGTGAAGTTATACTGAGGAGTTTTTTTCAACTTTTTTATTCTAAAATAAAGATGATGAGTTGTGTCATTGTTTCAATTCACAGATTCCCTTTAATATAATATAAAATATAATATAATTAAATAAATCTAAATATTATGTTTAGATAGATACTATAATATAATAGATGTATAATATCTCATTTATATATTTACAATTATAACTTTTTTTTCATTTATGTATTAAGCATTATAACTATATATTCAGATTTCCATTTTTAATTTTCAGACTTATAAATATATATTTGGATTTCATACAACTATTTTTCATAAATATATTAACAATATAACATAACATACATAATACAGTATATATCATAACAACATGCATAACACATAGCAACACATAACATACCTAATATATATCATAACAAGCATAGCACATAACATACATAATATATATCATAACGACATGCATAACACATAACATAACAACATATATCATAACAACATGCATAACACAACATAATATAACATACATAACATATATCATAACAACATGCATAATACAACACACACACACACACACACACACACACACACACACACACACACACACACACACACACACACACACACACACACACATGTTTGTTTTTGTGAAATGTGGGGACATTCCATAGGCGTAATGCATTTTATACCATACAAACCGTATTTTCTATCCCCCTACACTGCCCCTGCCCCTAAACCTACCCATCACAGGAGATTGTGCAGTTTACTTTCTGTGATAAAACCTCATCCTGTGTGATTTATAAGCATTTTGAAAAGTGAGGACATGGGGAACGTCCTCATATTTCACCCTCTTTTTGTAATACCTATGTCATACCCATGTCATTATACACATTTGTGTCCTGATATTTCACGAAACATGCCCACACACACACACACACACACACACACACACACACACACACACACACACACACACACACACACACACACACACACATATATATATATATACATCATAACAACATGCATATACGTAACAACATAATATAACATCATATACATAATGTATATCATAACAACATGCATAACACAACACAACACACACACACACACACACACACACACACACACACACACACACACACACACACACACACACACACACACACACACACACACAACACACACACACACACACACACACACACACACACATATATATATATATATATATATATATATATATATATATATATATATATATATATATATATATATATATCATAACAATATGCATATAACACATAATATAACATCATATACCTAATATATATCTTAACAACATGCATAACACCAAACAACACATAATATATATATATATATATATATATATATATATATATATATATATATATATATATATATATATATATATATATATATATATATATATCATAACAAAAAAATAAATTTTAAAAAAGAAAATCAAATAAAAATTATATATATATATATATGCTGCGTTAACGTGAGACTCTTATCGGGCGATAAAAAAAATATCGCCGATAATCTATTCTCAAAGTTGGGTTGGGAGCTGGGTCTATACTACGCAAGCTATGATGACTTTCACCTTGATATTTTAGTGCGGATGTACCTAGCCGAATTGCACTGTAGGGAGCGAGAACGAGTCTTCGAACCTGCGTGTATGCTGTGAAATTATTACCACATCTAGCGTGAACGCTGTCTTCCGAACTCTTCCGAGTCCTGACGAGCGTGACTGACATACTGTAAGCAGAGAGCTGTAAATCTCATTTCTGCTCGTCGTCAGCGTTCTTTAGAGCATTTGCAGTCGCGGCAGATAGACGCAAGTGTCATTACATTCTGAAGCTTTGGAAACAAAACTAACGGTTCAAAAACAAAAATAAAAGTTAGGTGAACAACGCTATTCATTCTGCCACCTTCTCGCTCGACGTCATTACCAAGTAACGGGGTAAACAGCTGCTGCTTTGATGACGCAAACGCACCCCGGTTTCGGACCCAAAAATATAATATGAACACCGGGGAGCATTCTTACTCGGGTTCGGTCCTGGCAATCGAACCAAGTGTGAAAGCACCAGTCATTATTTGGGTAGCACACATATTCTGAATGCCTTTAGCAGAATTCAAATGAGCCATTTTAATCTAGATTAATTCAAAATCACAGTGAGATTAATCTAGATTAAAAAAATTAATCTAGGCTCACTAATATATATATATATATATATATATATATATATATATATATATATATATATATATATATATATATATATATATATATATATATATATATATATATATATATATATATATATATATATATATATATCATATAACATGCATAACATGTAACAACATAATATAACATAACATACATAATATACACCATAACAACATGCATAACACATAACATAACACAACACAGATATATATATAGATATATATATATATATATATATATATATATATATATATATATATATATATATATATATCATAACAACATGCATAACACATAACATAACACACAACATAACATAACATAACATAACATAACGTAACATAACATAACATAACGTAACGTAACGTAACGTAACATAACATAACATAACATAACATAACATAACATACCATTTACATGGTTGCATTCGAAGTGCAGGATCTGATACGATTTGTAAAATGTATATGAAAAATGCACAATCTCTAACTGTAACCTCTGCATATTTTGTCTTCCATCAGCTTGTTATCCATAGCTAATACACAGACACCCCTTCCAGCATTTGTTTGTTCACAGTATTTACTCTAGATATCTGGGCAAGATACACTTTAAATTCAACAAACTCAGTCTCCACTGATTTAAGCTCATCTAAATATAATCAGAAAGAAGATGGAATGACATTAATTCAGTGCTGACTGTGGTTGTACCGATACGGCAGCACCCGATCAGTGTGGAGGACCACAGGCAGGATGGTGGAAACAGATCTGTGATTTTGTCTGAAAGGCATTTTCAACATTGAAATAGAGATAGTGCCGTGTTGTAAGTTACAGTATAAGAGAGAAACCAGCAGACTGGTTCAAAATAAACAAGAGAAGCCAGACAGATAGATAGAAAGAGAGGAGGACAGACAGTGAGGTGTTATTTCTGCCTCTCTCTCTCTCTCTGAGTTTTGCCCTTTAGCTGTCAGCGTCTAGCCAAAACCCACAGAGAGAGTGGATGTGTTCACACATGATTGGGCTGCACTTCATCGCAGACCGTAGACTGAAAGACATTAACTATTTATGCAGGCACTGCAATATATTTTAATGAACAGAAATGTTTTCAATAGTTTTAGTTTTAGATTATAACCCTGATTATAAGGACACGGCTAGATTCCATTTTTATTGAGTGGTATTTTTCTTCTGTATTTTCCTCAAAGAACAGTTATTGATTGATTGGGTGAATTTCAGAATAAGCGTAGCCAGTCATGAATCAAGGTTGAGAACGCGGCTCTGATGAATAAGCTGGGCTCTCCCACCCTCGCCACCGATGCTTTATGATGCTCATAAACATTGATCCTCTCAGTGTTGTTTTAATGGAGGACACTCAGGAGAGCACTGAGCTGTAATCACACATGCTCAATGGCCTTGTGTGTCACCTACAACACACACACACACACACACATGCATGCACATAGACATGCACACACAAGATAAGGAACTGTTTCAACACAACCCATTATTGTTATACGGTGGGCGATATTTTAAAGGTTTATATACTGTTCTGCGTCTGTGAATAAGGCATTTGACAACCAATTACTTCCAACTGAAGCAGAGATGCATAGTCTCTCTCTTTTTGTTCTTCTTCTTTCTTTGCTGATACCATGGTAAAGTGATGGTATCAGGTGGTAAGAACATTTTGATATATTAGTGAATCCCGTGAAAATATAGTGAAAAATGTAACATTTCAGTCCAAAATCATAAAATTACATTTTGCATAAAGAGAATGAAGACTGTTGAATTGATTATTTTTTATCAAGCACATTTCCCCGCAAAATACAGTAATGTGTCTGGGTTTTGTTTTATTTATGATTCCCATTATTCTATATTTTAATGGAATAAGTGTAATGCAGTAATTTTTACTGTATTGCAGTAAAAAATACTCTAATACCATGTTTTTCGATTTAAATCAAATGTACAGTAGGATTTATAATAAATTAAATTAAGTACAAAAAACAATATACCTTACATTTTATTATTGTTGTTGTCACTACTATTGCTAATAATAATAAATAATTTTTTTATAATAAATACATTTTACATTTTTTTATAAATTATAACTACAATAAATAATTAAATATTAATATCATATAAAATGAATAGTTTTGAATAATTTGTCTATTATTATTATTATTATTATTATTATTATTATTATTATTATTATTATTATTATTATATGTTTCATTACAGTAAAGAGAATGATAATTTTTGGTAATATATTTTCGTAACATTTCATTATATTTTGAAAATAATTTCGGTACACTGTAAAAAAATTATCGTGATTTTAACATTAAAAGACTGTAAAAATGCTACAGTTTAAAATAGTTAACTGGTTAACAGAAAGTTTCCGTACTATATACGGTGAATAACTGTAAAATATCTAACTTTGCATTTAAAATAGTTACATTTACAGTTTTTGGAAGTGAAAAAGAACAAGTCGTTGTGTAATTTACAGTGAAAAACCGTACACTGACATTCCCAGAATTCCCTGCAATGACACCTCACATTTGATGTATTTTCATTGAAATGTTTCATCTTAGTTTTTCTTATTTTTATTCTAATTAGTTATGTACACTGGGGTTTTATGTTACATTTTATTATGTTACATTGTATTGTTATTAAATTAATGTTTATTGCATTTTTTAAATTCCATGTGTGTTACAAATGATGGTGTTTAGTGTTTGTGTGAATGACACTGTGCACCGACTCTCATCACCACTGTGCATACATAACAAATTATTACATAACAAATTATTATTTCAATAGGTTGGTAATTTAACATTATTTCAGTTAATGAAATACGGTTATTTACTGTAAATTTATCTTAAATCTGTCAAACCTAAAATGTTTCTACCGTATTTTTTTACGGTAAAGTTCTGGACACCAGAGCTGTGTTATTGTTTGTTTTGTTTTTGTTTTTTACCGTAAATTTTACGGGGAATAACAATTTATAAATGATAATTTTTTATCTTTTATGTAACATTTGTTCTTTTTTATTTTTTGAAATCTGGACAGTTTCTTGACTTGTTTTGTGATATATGTCCATGTACAGTAGTACTAATGATTTACATAACAGTATTTACACGATACTTCAAAAATGTACTTTAAATGTACATCATTGCATGTTTACTGTAAATATATCACATTCAGATTATTATAACATAAACACTTAGAATGTAAAAAAATAAAACCAACAGACCTACTCTGGGAATGAAAATGTACTTAAATGGAGGCTAGTGTTGATTTGTAATACAACTCTGTCTTTCTATTCCTAGCGTCCCAGGACAGAGTCCTCCGGGATGCGTCTCTATGCCACCGCGGTGCGTAAACTCAGTATCCTGTATACCCAGACAACTCTGCATCTCCTTCACGGCCTTTGAGGCACAAATCACCTAGTTAGTGATTTTCAGTTGTCAAATACTCAGCATGGCGGTTTAACTGTTTGTGTTGTACCAACGATAATAATGAATCCCAGTCTTATTTACATATGTAAAATTATTTTGTGCTAATTAGATCCCATTTAATTGAGATACCTGATCTCCGTCTTCCTGTTTCGGGCTCCCCTCTGTTATTGCGATAGAAGATCTAACTTAATCATGCCCTCTCACAATTTCCTATTAACCCAATCTCTCCATTGATCTACTCCATGCCAGGAGGTATTGAATAGCAGATGAGCTTAAAATGCCGGTGCGTGTCGCCGCATACGTCTGGAGATGTGCGGCCGTGCTCTGTGTTAAGAATGAGCCACTGTCTCCAATCTGACATTTAAAGGAATAGTTCAGCCAAACATGAAAAATGTTTTCTGTTTCTCCTTTTCCATGTGTTGATGCAGTCAGTTGACAAACTGTAGAGAGATCCAGGTGGTCGTTTGTTAACTGCAGAACATATAGTTGCTGATTATGACTTATGCAGGTATGGTGTGCTGTGCTATTATGCATAAGTGCTATAATTATGGTCATTGTACCTGCATTGTTGCTTTCTAGTTGGAGTCAGAGTTGCATCTAGTGGGTGTTACGGTGTCACATGCTAATGCACCCATGACGCTAGTTAACAGAGATAATGCTCACTGCACCGCATGCTAAAAATAGCACTTTAAAAGCTCCACCCGAGATTGAGTAGGAAGGGGTCGTGGCAGAGCAAAATCTCTAATGGGCTTGTTTAATATACATGAGTGTGAATTAGCAGACCAGACTTTATTATTTCAGTTTATACTGTAAAAATCACAATCCTCTCGACATTGAATATTGACAGGCTGTGATTTACCATTTAATAGGTGCAGTGTAGTAGGGATGTACCCGAAACCTAAATCTGAATTCGGAAAAGCAGGGAAAATTAGTAATGTATTTTACATGGCTAAGGCCCCGATATATTCCAAGCAAAATCAAAGAATCAACTGATGTGACGTCATTTTGAACAAAATCAGGCCGAACTTTGCTTGGCAAACCGAACTTTCCGGAAAAGTTTCCAGGTTCTAAACACCTTTGCACTACCATTGGTCCATGGTGATACGTAATAGGTATGCGCCTTCTTTCAGGCTGAAATCTTTTCCAGTTCATTTCTCCTGTTGAGTCCATCGAGGTCAGACATCCATGAGTAAAAACATGGACACACTGAAGAGTTACTTTATGGTGGAAAATAATGTTGTACTTCTAATTAAAGAGACACTGATACTGTTTATCATGTTTAATACAGTAAAGCTGCTTGATTTTAACCCGTTTCACCAATGTTTATTACATATTTGGGTCTTTGGTGACCCGGATCTATATCTAACACGGATGGACCTGTTGCGATAATATAAAACTCTCCTGATATTAGAGTAACAATTACAGAAGAATATAATTAAAATTTCCTTTTGGAGCTTGGAAAGGTTCAGTTTGAGCAGATGTTTTATGCCATCATCACTGTCATTTGCCATCTCAAACATATTCTTAAAGCTATCAATTTCAGCATCTTCAAAATCAATATTTGGATCGCTGACAGCTTCTTCACCTGATGCAGTGACAGTGACAGTAATATCTGATTGCGTTCAGTTGCTCTGCAGTAAATCTCTGAGCCATTTCAAGTTTTGCTGATGATTCTTCCTATTCTTTTGTTTTCTGCCTGCGGTGACTATGAGTGAAATGTCTCTTCATCATTGTGTATCAGACGTTTGCTACCTTGTGGAATAAAGGTCAATTGCACTTAGTCATCAAAGACTCAATTATTGTTGTGCAGAAAAAATACTTACACTGTTACATGCCTCGGGTCGTTAATGACCCTTTACAATTTTACAATAACTGTTGCTCTCAGCAGTGTGGCTGTTCACGTATTTCGAAGTCCGTTTTACCCCTGTGGGAAGAACGAAAAAGAACTTCCCGTGAGTATATGGCTTGCTGGGGTAGTCGGTTACATTAAGGCCGGAACACACAAAGCCGACAGTCGGGGATCAGGCCGTTTTTGAGCGTCCGTCGGTCAGCGTTTAGTCTTTTTGATGTGTTCCGCACTTTTGGCTGTAGCAGCGTGTTGAATCCGTCGTGCGTCAGTGTGAAAGAGTGATGAAAGAGAGCAAAGAAGTCAAGTTGTTACAGACAGAAGGCTGTTATCATTTTACGTCATCTTACCTGAGCATTCGAATGTACGTATATTTTCATAATAACATGAGCTGACTGATATTCAAAATGGTAAGCAAGCGCTGCTTTACGGTTTGAATATCTGCAGTCCTAGTTTCGGTTTCCCTTTTTGAATGACGAAAATAGACTTTTTGATACCTGCTGATACAGACAGATAGCCTGACAAGCCAGACCCACATCAAGATGTTGGGTCTGGGAACTCACCATTGGCAGGGCTCAATCCGAGGGGCGGGATAAACGGTTGTTTTTCAAATCCCCTCTGCACACAATAGGATGGCGCTAAAACCAACCAGAGCAACATGAAGCTGAGCTAGTTGATAGATTCAACTTTCACCGTATCCGGTCGGCAAAACTCCGAACACATCTTCCTTTCTTAAGAATGATTTCAGTGCCGTTCTTTGCTCTTTTCTCAAAGAAAAGCTTAACTCCATGTCTTCCAGAGTCGCGGCCAAATTCGATTCGAAAGACCGCCGTTCGCCAGCTTCTTTGTTTACAAGTAGCACGCAGAACCTCCGCAACTCTGGGGTCAATATGTTAAGCCCGCCCACCGACTCTATACATGATGTGATTGGCCTGACCAGAGTTTGGTTTCTCCAACTCGCAAGTCTACGGAGAGTTGCTAGACTACCCTAGCTGCAAATTAGATTTGTTGCCGCTAGGGTGCGTCTAGATTTCTAGGCTAATAGACAGATATTTACTAGAACGCATGTGCTAGTTGACAGCTGCCTTTAGAGACGCAGTCGACGAGAAGCGACAACACAATCAGCTTTCATCGCCGCTAGTTCTGGTATGTCCATCAATTTCACTTATTGCACAAAAGCCCTTCCTCAAACTAATAATGGTAAAATCCACAGCAAAGATAGAAGGTGTGGATGTGCCAGTGTTGACACAGGTGCCCACCTGTGTCAACACTGGCACATCCACACCTTCTATCTGATGTCTCCATCCCTACAGCAGGTCTTGCGACGCACATACACACACTGTTCAGCTAATAATAGTGGAGATGTTGCCAAGGCAAGAGAAATGGAAGCTTGAATCCATGTTTTATTTATCTTCTTCACCTTTCCCAAATGGTTTCATCAGAAGAGGTTGTATCAGTAATCACCGGAGGGCTTGAGGTCTGTCCTCTCTCGTGTATTCATTTCTTCATGTGTGTTGCAGAGATGGCGAGACACTCAGCCAATCTTATATAGGCCGTGTCTCTGTCAGTCACAGAAAAATGGTTTGGATATTTTTAACATACTGTCTTTGGCTCTCCACTGCTCCGTGTTTCCAGGCATCTGCGTGAGCTCGCTTCGGTTTCCTTTCACAGTTCCACCCCTCACCGCACACGGCTGGCCACAGGTTCACAAGCCAAACTCAACACTATCTCACCATGTTTTCACCAAAATACCTTAAATTTACATTACTGTCTGACCAAGATACCTCTGCTCCACATGCTAAAACTCATCCATACCATACATTTCGCTAGTGCTTACGTTTACACAGCAAACAAGCCTATTCCTGAGTATTTTTCTTTTTTCCGCTATAAATATTTGAAGATATTTAAAACATTATCAATTAAGCACAATTAAAATGCAAAAATGTCAATATTCTGATAAATAAATGTTTTTTATTTTTATTTTATTTTTATTTTAAATATCGGCTGATAACTGATATGGTAACTATTTTTTGTGCTTCAATTATTTATTTTTCTTTATGCTAAATGTATCATTTAAATATTTTTTTACAATTTTTTTTTTTTTTTTTTACTATTTCATTTAGTTTTTTTAGTTTTAGTTTTTAGTTTTCTTGTTTTTTTGTGTTGGATTTAGTTTTTTTGTGTTTTGTTTCATGCTGTTTCGTTTTGTTTTTTGTTGTTGTTTTCCTTTTCTTGTTTAGTTTATTTGTGTGTTGGATTTTTTTTTTTATGCTGTTTCATTTTGTTTTTTTTTTTTTGTTGTTTTCTTTTTCTTGTTTTTTTGTGTTTGATTTTTTTTTTTGCATTTTAGATTTTTGTGTTGTATTTTTCATTAGTGCTGTGTTTCATTTAGTTTTTTTGTGTTGTATTTTTCATTAGTGCTGTGTTTCATTTAGGTTTTTTGTGTTGTATTTTTCATTAGTGCTATGTTTCATTTAGTTTTTTGTGTTGGATTTTTCATTAGTGCTGTGTTTCATTTAGTTTTTTTTTTGTGTTATGTTGCATTTTGTTTTGTTTTTTTGGGCTGGGAATTTTGTTTTGTTCTTGTGTTTTGTTTTGTTTTTTAGTTTTGTGTGTTTTGTTTTATGCTGTTTTATTTCTTATTTGTGTTGTGTTTGTTTTAGTTTGTAAGGTTTTTTGTGCTGTGTTTCATCTTAGGTTTTTTCTTTTGTGCTGGGAAATACACAGTTCAAATCAGAAGGACTTTGAAATATCAAGTGTAGCATTAGTTCTGGCAGGTTATGTTAGTCAAGCTCGCATCAGCTGACTGTCAGCTGATGACGTCTACCTATAGAAATATGACATCTATCAGAGCATACATATGAGCTCCTTCAGTACTATCAGCGGCTATCGCATTCTCCAGAGATCATTTACCCTTCTCCATCCCCAGCTCCTCCTCTCGTCCAGTCAGGATTTGGTATTCTGATTCCCCTTGAATCAGACTAAATTCCCAAATTATTTTGTACATTTAATTTCAACATTAATGATATCTGCAATACATTATGTTGGTTCTGTTCTGTTTACCCAAAGTGCGGTTTTTGCTGCTCTCCCTACTCCCTACTCTTATCCATGCTAGGCTGCATGGATGCACAGGGAGTTCTTGCCCAGAACAGAACCATACCGCCAATCAAAACTATATGCTAATAGTCAATCAATCATCTTTGACGATAGTAGTCCTGACAGAAATATATAGTAACCATATATATCATACCCTACCCTGCGATCGGGACTCCCTGCATGATATGAAAGCTTCTCAGAGCCACCTGTAGAGATCAGCTATAGGGTTCTACCATTTCACCTTGTGTCTTTGCTTTGTTTGTTATTTCGACTAAGCCAAAATCAATTCCATGCCCCATGCCAATACATTTTGGTTGAAATGTATTCACTCCGGGAGTTGTCATGACTGGATTTAGTTTTATGTTTTGTTTTCTTCATGAGTGCTATTTCATTTTGATTTTGTTTATTGCGATGTGTTGGATTTAGTTTTTTTGTGCATTTTTTGTCTTTTGTTTGCTGTATTAAAAAATGGACTAATTAAACCATAAATCAGTTCTCCTTGAAGTAATGTCACACACATACAGCCAGATGGACAGGCAAGCGTCAGGTAGAGTCACAGAGGATCCAGTGAAGCAGGTTTTGGCATCTTTTAGATGACAGAGGAGTGTTTGCCCATGTGTGTAACGGTGTCATTTTCCTGCTTTTCCTGGCTGAGAAGAGGCTTCTGCTGTCACGTCCCATGAGTCTTTGCCAACGCACTTTTCACACGCTTTCCCTCTGCCACCACACACACAGAGCTCTCAGACTGGTCTAAGCGGAGATGTGTCATCTTCTTCAGTCATTCGTAGCTAAAGTGTATCCCCTGAGACCCCGGGCTGCTTTGACCGCATCGATCACACCTTTCCATCCATCCATCCTCTTTCCTGCCAATACACATATTTTTCTTCTATGCATTTTTACACTTGCATAATCTCTGCTTATTTCTCTTTTTCTGCTTTTTAAAAATGATCATCTTGGATAATGATCTTCTTGGATTTGTATGCGCATATGTGTGTGTATGTGTCCATGTGCATGTGGAGGTGTGCAGATACAGTAGCTTTGGTGCCATCTGTGCCCAGTCAGTGTGGTGGCATCTCTCCATGTGCAGCCATCTATAGATAGTCATATAGCAAACCTGATTCATATTACATACACACATTACAAGTTATCATCTCATTGTACTGTAATTAAATTAGCTATAATTTAATGAATATATTTATCATCTGCATTTCTTGCTAATTTTGTCTCAATGCATTCTGGGTTTGCCTCCTCTGTAAAAGACATGCAATGCTGCATTAGAGTTATGAGGTAGCTCATGAAGTGTGGAACAACTTTTTTGTCGAAAGAACGACTACGTAGATAGGCATATTGAGCTACCATATTGTAGAAATCACAGGTTGTATTAATGATAATTTTAATAAGTCATATTTGCACAGTAATAGGGTTCCAGAGCCAAATCCTGCAAATCTGCATGAATTTCCATAAATAGAATGTCAGTTGACTGTGTAATTGCCACGTGTAATGGTGCTGTAGACTGAATCGATGCAGACGTGGGGAAACTCTGTCACTATTGACCTTTGTGCGCACTGAGGGACCAAAGTGCCAATGACATTTTAGGGTTGAGCATCTCAGGGGAGCATCGCTCATCTGTGAATGCCCTTCTGGTGTTTGCAAACCAATTTCAGCTGCTTTAGGATGTTGCTACAGAATATGGTTGCTAAGGTTCTGTGTGGATTTTATCACTATGCTAGGTGACCTAGGTGGTTGTTAGGGTGTTGCTACAGTATGTGGTTGCTAAGGTTCTGTGTGGATTTTATCACTATGCTAGGTGACCTAGGTGGTTGTTAGGGTGTTGCTACAGTATGTGGTTGCTAAGGTTCTGTGTGGATTTCATCACTATGCTTGGTGACCTAGGTGGTTGTTAGGTGTTGCTACAGTATGTGGTTGCTAAGGTTTTGTGTGGATTTTATCACTATGCTTGGTGACCTAGGTGGTTGTTAGGTGTTGCTACAGTATGTGGTTGCTAAGGTTCTGTGTGGATTTTATCACTATGCTTGGTGACCTAGGTGGTTGTTAGGTGTTGCTACAGTATGTGGTTGCTAAGGTTCTGTGTGGATTTTATCACTATGCTTGGTGACCTAGGTGGTTGTTAGGGTGTTGCTACAGTATGTGGTTGCTAAGGTTCTGTGTGGATTTTATCACTATGCTTGGTGACCTAGGTGGTTGTTAGGTGTTGCTACAGTATGTGGTTGCTAAGGTTCTGTGTGGATTTTATCACTATGCTTGGTGACCTAGGTGGTTGTTAGGATGTTGAAACAGTGTGTGGTTGCTAAGGTTCTGTGTGGATTTTATCACTATGCTTGGTGACCTAGGTGGTTGTTAGGTGTTGCTACAGTGTGTGGTTGCTAAGGTTCTGTGTGGATTTTATCACTATGTTAGGTGACCTAGGTGGTTGTTAGGATGTTGAAACAGTATGTGGTTGCTAAGGTTCTGTGTGGATTTTATCACTATGCTTGGTGACCTAGGTGGTTGTTAGGGTGTTGCTACAGTATGTGGTTGCTAAGGTTCTGTGTGGATTTTATCACTATGCTAGGTGACCTAGGTAGTTGTTAGGTGTTGCTACAGTGTGTGGTTGCTAAGGTTCTGTGTGGATTTTATCACTATGTTAGGTGACCTAGGTGGTTGTTAGGATGTTGAAACAGTATGTGGTTGCTAAGGTTCTGTGTGGATTTTATCACTATGCTTGGTGACCTAGGTGGTTGTTAGGTGCTGCTACAGTATGTGGTTGCTAAGGTTCTGTGTGGATTTTATCACTATGCTAGGTGACCTAGGTGGTTGTTAGGATGTTGAAACAGTATGTGGTTGCTAAGGTTCTGTGTGGATTTTATCACTATGCTTGGTGACCTAGGTGGTTGTTAGGGTGTTGCTACAGTATGTGGTTGCTAAGGTTCTGTGTGGATTTTATCACTATGCTAGGTGACCTAGGTAGTTGTTAGGGTGTTGCTACAGTATGTGGTTGCTAAGGTTCTGTGTGGATTTTATCTCTATGCTTGGTGACCTAGGTGGTTGTTAGGTGTTGCTACAGTATGTGGTTGCTAAGGTTCTGTGTGGATTTTATCACTATGCTTGGTGACCTAGGTGGTTGTTAGGATGTTGCTACAGAATGTGGTTGCTAAGGTTCTGTGTGGATTTTATCACTATGCTTGGTGACCTAGGTGGTTGTTAGGATGTTGAAACAGTATGTGGTTGCTAAGGTTCTGTGTGGATTTTATCACTATGCTTGGTGACCTAGGTGGTTGTTAGGTGTTGCTACAGTGTGTGGTTGCTAAGGTTCTGTGTGGATTTTATCACTATGCTTGGTGACCTAGGTGGTTGTTAGGTGTTGCTACAGTATGTGGTTGCTAAGGTTCTGTGTGGATTATATCACTATGCTTGGTGACCTAGGTGGTTGTTAGGTGTTGCTACAGTATGTGGTTGCTAAGGTTCTGTGTGGATTTTATCACTATGCTTGGTGACCTAGGTGGTTTTAGGTGTTGCTACAGTATGTGGTTGCTAAGGTTCTGTGTGGATTTTATCACTATGCTTGGTGACCTAGGTGGTTGTTAGGGTGTTGCTACAGTATGTGGTTGCTAAGGTTCTGTGTGGATTTTATCACTATGCTTGGTGACCTAGGTGGTTGTTAGGGTGTTGCTACAGTATGTGGTTGCTAAGGTTCTGTGTGGATTTTATCACTATGCTTGGTGACCTAGGTGGTTGTTAGGTGTTGCTACAGTATGTGGTTGCTAAGGTTCTGTGTGGATTTTATCACTATGCTTGGTGACGTAGGTGGTTGTTAGGTGTTGCTACAGTATGTGGTTGCTAAGGTTCTGTGTGGATTTTATCACTATGCTAGGTGACCTAGGTGGTTGTTAGGGTGTTGCTACAGTATGTGGTTGCTAAGGTTCTGTGTGGATTTTATCACTATGCTTGGTGACCTAGGTGGTTGTTAGGATGTTGCTACAGAATGTGGTTGCTAAGGTTCTGTGTGGATTTTATCACTATGCTTGGTGACCTAGGTGGTTGTTAGGATGTTGAAACAGTATGTGGTTGCTAAGGTTCTGTGTGGATTTTATCACTATGCTTGGTGACCTAGGTGGTTGTTAGGGTGTTGCTACAGTGTGTGGTTGCTAAGGTTCTGTGTGGATTTTATTACTATGTTTGGTGATCTAGTTGGTTGTTAGGTTGAACAAGAACTAGAATGCAACACTCACAAGTATTCACTGCATTGTGGCAGAGTGGTGTTAAATGTTTTATGCCTGGCTGAGTAACTTGATTTGATCTTTCAAAATAGTAAAGAATTATTGTTTTGCAGTTTTGCTAAGGTTGTTAAGGATTTTTATCACTATGCTTGGTGATCTAGGTGGTTGTAGGGTCTTGATATGTGGTTGCTAAGGTTCTGTGTTGTTTTATCACTATGCTTGGTGATCGAGGTGGTTGTTAGGGTGTTGCTACAGTATGTGGTTGCTAAGGTTCTGCGTGGTTTTTATCACTATGCTTGGTGATCTAGTTGGTTGTTAGGTGTTGCTACAGTATGTGGTTGCTATGGTTCTGTGTGGATTTTATCACTATGTTTGGTGATCTAGTTGGTTGTTAGGTGTTGCTACAGTATGGGGTTGCTAAGGTTCTGTGTGGATTTTATCACTATGCTTGGTGACCTAGTTGGTTGTTAGGTGTTGCTACAGTATGTGGTTGCTAAGGTTCTGTGTGGATTGTATCAATATGCTTGGTCATCTAGTTGGTTGTTAGGTGTTGCTACAGTATGTGGTTGCTAAGGTTCTGTGGGGTTTTTATCACTATGCTTGGTGATCTAGTTGGTTGTTAGGTGTTGCTACAGTATGTGGTTGCTAAGGTTCTGTGTGGATTTTATCACTATGTTTGGTGATCTAGTTGGTTGTTAGGGTGTTGCTACAGTATGTGGTTGCTATGGTTCTGTGTGGATTGTATCACTATGCTTGGTGACCTAGTTGGTTGTTAGGTGTTGCTACAGTATGTGGTTGCTAAGGTTCTGTGTGGATTGTATCACTATGCTTGGTGATCTAGGTGGTTGTTAGGATGTTGTTACAGTATGTGGTTGCTAAGGTTCTCTGTGGATTTTATCACTATGCTTGGTGACCTAGGTGGTTGTTAGGATGTTGCTACAGTATGGGGTTGCTAAGGTTCTGTGTGGATTTTATCACTATGCTTGGTGATCTAGTTGGTTGTTAGGGTGTTGCTACAGTATGTGGTTGCTAAGGTTCTGTGTGGATTGTATCACTATGCTTGGTAAACTAGGTGGTTGTTAGGGTCTTGCTACAGTATGTGGTTGCTAAGGTTCTGTGTGGATTTTATCACTATGCTTGGTGACCTAGGTGGTTGTTAGGATGTTGAAACAGTGTGTGGATGCTAAGGTTCTGTGTGGATTTTATCACTATGCTTGGTGATCTAGTTGGTTGTTAGGGTGTTGCTACAGTATGTGGTTGCTAAGGTTCTGTGTGGATTGTATCACTATGCATGGTGAACTAGGTGGTTGTTAGGGTGTTGCTACAGTATGTGGTTGCTAAGGTTCTGTGTGGATTTTATCACTATGCTTGGTGATCTAGGTGGTTGTTAGGGTGTTGCTACAGTATGGGGTTGCTAAAGTTCTGTGTGGTTTTTATCACTATGCTTGGTGACCTAGGTGGTTGTTAGGGTGTTGCTACAGTATGTGGTTGCTAAGGTTCTGTGTGGATTTTATCCCTATGCTTGGTGACCTAGTTGGTTGTTAGGATGTTGAAACAGTGTGTGGTTGCTAAGGTTCTGTGTGGATTTTATCACTATGCTTGGTGACTTAGGTGGTTGTTAGGATGTTGAAACAGTATGTGGTTGCTAAGGTTCTGTGTGTTTTTTATTACTATGTTTGGTGTTCTAGGTGGTTGTTTGTGTGTTGATATGTGGTTGCTAAAGTTCTGTGTGGTTTTTATCACTGCTTGCTGATCTAGGTGGTTGTTAGGGTGTTGCCACCGTATGTGGTTGCTAAAGTTCTGTGTGGTTTTTATCGCTATGCTTGGTGATATAGATGGTTTTAGGTGTTGCTACAGGATGTAAGGTTCTGTGTGGTTTTTATCACGATGCTTGATGATCTAGATGGCTGTTAGGGTGTTGCTATGCGGTTGCTAAGGTTCTGTGTGGTTTTTATCACTATGCTTGGTGATCTAGGTTGTTGTTAGGGTGTTGCTATGTGGTTGTTAAGGTTCTGTGTGTTTTTTATCTCTATGCTTGGTGATCTAGGTGTTTGTGATGGTGTTTCTGTGCAGTTACTAAGGTTTGATGTGTTTTATATCACTATGCTTGATGATATAAATTGTTGTTAGAGTGTTGCTAAGTAGTTGCTAAAGTTTTGTGTAGTTTATATCAAAATGCTTGGCGATCTAGGTGTTTGTTAGGGTGTTGCTATACAATTGGTTTTGTGTTTTCTATCACTTTGCTTAGCGATCTAGGTGATTGTTAGGGTGTTGCTTTGCTGTAGCTGGAGTCTATGTGGATTTTAGCTCTACACATGGCAATCTAATTGGTTGTTAGGGTGTTGCTACAGTATGTGGTTGCTAAAAGGTTCTGTGTTGTTTTTATCACTATACTTGGTGATCTAGGATATTGTTAGGGTGTTGCTATGTGGTTGCTAAGTTTCGGTGTGGTTTTCATCACTATGCTTGGTGATATATGTGATTGTTAGGGTGTTGCTATGTGGTTGCTAAGGTTCGGTGTGGTTTTCATCACTATGCTTGGTGATATATGTGATTGGTAGGGTGTTGCTATGTGGTTGCTAAGGTTCGGTGTGGTTTTCATCACTATGCTTGGTGATATATGTGATTGTTAGGGTGTAGCTCTGATACCTGTTTTGACATCATTGTAAATGTATAGTTTGCCATTATTAATTTTGGCTTGGCTGTTGGTCTCTCATTGCATTTGTCTCTTACCCTTTGACCCAACTATCCCTCATTCACTCTTGCGAGCAGCCTCAGTTCATCTTCAGGGCATACTGCCAGGAAGCATGGTTTTCTGAGTGCCCTCAGGGCTTGGCCATCTGCTAACAGTGCCAACTCCACCCGTGGAGCAGCGGGCAGGTGCCATGCATACTCACACGTTCAGCCCCTGCACAACAACACTGCCCTCAGCAGGCAACAACAACCACGCCAACTGTTGATGATTGCAGTCTCAATACCCTTAGAGCCAGGGATGAGTTTAATTTAGTTGTAGATATGGACAGGCTAACATATGAAGTAAACAATCTGCTATGTATTGTGTTTGCTATACATTTGTTTTAATTAGTTTTGTTTCACATTTAATTTTTTGTTTCTTTTTTATTTTATGTTTTAAAGTGGTTAAATATATGGTTAAATAATATGGATCTATGCCTCCACTAATATAAGACTTGTTATTGGAAAGATACTAATTCATAAGCAGCTCCAATTGTTTGTGTTGATGATTACTCTTCGTCGCTGTCAATATGCTGTATTGATGCGGTCTAACACTCGTTGTTGCTTGGGGCTGCTCATTCCTGACCTCCTCAGGGACTCGGCCCACTGTCAGCCTGGTGATTCGTCTTATTGGCTCAGAGGTGAATGATCATTAGCAGCCTCTACCAATCTGTGAACAGCTCATTTTGAATCCATTTTTATAAGGAGGATTTTGAGAATGTCTATATGTGTATATGTATATGGTATATGGTATATGGTATATGGTATATGGTATATATGTATATGTATATATATATATATATATATATATATATATATATATATATATATATATATATATATATATACTTTTTTTCATATGCTGCAAACAGTAAAAAAAAAAGGATTTGCAACTTGTTGCACTCACGATAATCCAAAAATAGCAAGAATTAACATACCAATGTATAAGCGCATTATGATACTAAAGTCCTTTTTACTGACCCATGTGCAATATTCAGTCGTATTTCACTTTAAGTCATGCCTAATGGATTTGGAGTAGGATCACTATAGCTGGTTTATAAAAGCTCCAGTCCTCTGGATAACAAGATTTCCTAAAGCAGTTATTGGATTACAAAATATCTTAGTATGTTTGAAAATCCATCTCTGCCTCATAGCTGGAGACACACATACTCACACACACAATTCATAGCCTGGAGAGGGCTCTAAAGCGGTTTTATTGCCCTTTAATAATTGCCATACAGTGTTATTATCTTAATGCAGTCGTTTTTATTGGCTGAAGGGGACAGGGAATGGTTTACTGGCTCTCTCTGGAGCTCTCATAGCTGTAGTATCCATCTCCATCTGTCTGTCATTCCCTCCCTCCTCTCATCCCTCTCCTCTATCTGAGTGATGATTTCTAACCAGCTGGAAGTGGTTACAGCTTTATGGTTTAAATTCCCAAATATTATCTGTCACATGACCATGTTTTTTTTTTTTTTTTGCATTTCTTCTTTGCTTTACCAAACAAGATATGCAATTATACTAGCACTGTCAAAGCGATTAATCATAATATATACAGGTGCTGGTCATATAATTAGAATATCATCAAAAGTAGATTTATTTCACTAATTCCATTCAAAAAGTGAAACTTATTTATTATATTCATTCATTACACACAGACTGATATATTTCAAATGTTTATTTCTTTTAATTTTGATGATTATAACTGACAACTAAGGAAAATCCCAAATTCAGTATCTCAGAAAATTAGAATATTGTGAAAAGGTTCAATATTGAAGACACCTGGTGCCAGACTTTAATCAGCTAATTAACTCAAAACACCTGCAAAGGCCTTTAAATGGTATCTCAGTCTAGTTCTGTAGGCTACACAATCATGGGGAAGACTGCTGACTTGACAGTTGTCCAAAAGACGACCATTGACACCTTGCACATGGAGGGCAAGGCACAAAAGGTCATTGCAAAAGAGGCTGGCTGTTCAGAGCTCTGTGTCCAAGCACATTAATAGAGAGGTGAAGGAAAGGGAAAGATGTGGTAGAAAAAAAGTGTACAAGCAATAGGGATAACTGCACCATGGAGAGGATTGTGAAACAAAACCCATTCAAAAATGTGGTGGAGATTCACAAAGAGTGGACTGCAGCTGGAGTCAGTTCTTCAAGAACCACTACGCACAGACGTATGCAACACATGGGTCTTAGCTGTCACATTCCTTGTGTCAAGCCACTGAACAACAGACAGCGTCAGAAGCGTCTCGCCTGGGCTAAAGACAAAAAGGACTGGACTGCTGCTGAGTGGTCCAAAGTTATGTTCTCTGATGAAAGTGAATTTTGCATTTCCTTTGGAAATCAGGGTCCCAGAGTCTGGAGGAAAAGAGGAGAGGCACACAATCCATGTTGCTTGAGGTCCAGTGTAAAGTTTCCACAGTCAGTGATGGTTTGGGGTGCCATGTCATCTGCTGGTGTTGGTCCACTGTGCTTTCTGAGGTCAAAGGTCAACGCAGCCGTATACCAGGAAGTTTTAGAGCACTTCATGCTTCCTGCTGCTGACCAACTTTGTGGAGATGCAGATTTCATTTTCCGACAGGACTTGGCTCCTGCACACAGTGCCAAAGCAACCTGTACCTGGTTTAAGGACCATGGTATCCCTGTTCTTAATTGGCCAGCAAACTCCTGACCTTAACCCCATAGAAAATCTATGGGGTATTGTGAAGAGGAAGATGCGATCTGCCTGACCCAACAATGCAGAAGAGCTGAAGGCCACTATCAGAGCAACCTGGGCTCTCATAACACCTGAGCAGTGCCACAGATTGATCGACTCCATGCCACGTCGAACTGTGCTGTACATGCTCATACTTTTCATGTTAATCCTTTTCAGTTGGCCAAGATTTCTAAAAATCCTTTCTTTGTATTGGTCTTAAGTAGTATTCTAATTTTCTGAGATACTGAATTTGGGATTTTTCTTTGTTGTCAGTTATAATCATCAAAATTAAAAGAAATGAATATTTGAAATATATCAATCTGTGTGTAATGAATAAATATAATATTCTAATTAAATGACCAGAACCTGTATATACAGTACATACATACATACACAGGCCTGTAAAAATTAACATGTTAACACATGCGATTCCTTTTTTCAGTTTAAAATATTTAACGCAATTAACTTATCTGTTTTATCTGTCATCTTTTGGCTGTTATATTATATGACCACACTCTTATTCATGCAAATGCTTTTAAACCATTCAAGCGCAATAAGACACAAAAGAGAAGGCAGTGTCTGTGAATCTCCTGTCTGTGTGACACACACACAAACCATGCACACAGAAAATCACTTCAGAGAGCACTTGAACGGACAAAAAAATATGGCAAAATGCCCTTTTTGTCAAGTGTCCTCACAAGCAGAATTAAACAAGTTAAATGAAGTCTTAAATTAATGTAAAGAGTTGTGAGAAAATGGGATGCATGTCAGATCTGCATCGTGTGCATCAGGTCTTAAAGTGACAGAAGCCTAATAAACCTGCTGCTGTCTGCCATTAAAGATAATCAAAAAACAAAAGAAATTCACTCACTGCTCTTGACTGAATAACTTTTGTAGCTTTAAGAATGATTAATCTAGATTTGATTTATATTTTATGCAGTGAAGACTGTGAAGTGTTTGCTAACTTGATTCAATTTCTGTATATATCCTACCTGTTAGACCTACCTGAAAATCTTAAAGCACTGTTTACAAAACGTTTTTGTGCATTTTGACAGGACAAGTAAAAATCTGAACTGATCTTACCGGGTCAATAGAAAAACTGAGCCCTGATATATGTGACATTTATTCTAATCTATTTATGTTATTTTAGTTGTTATATTTATTTTTTAATGCCAAATAAATGTTAAAATTGATAACTTTTAATTATAGTGTAATGCTGAATGGCTATAATTAATTGCTAACATTGAAGACAAAAATAATGTTTTTTAATAATTAAATACAGCCAGATATTATCCAGAACACCCTGTCTACACCTTAACAACCACCCACAGTACCTCAGAACTTTCCTAGCAACCATGCAGAATACCTTAGAAATCTCTCAGCAGTCACCCATAACATTCAAGCAACCATTTATAACACCTTATAAAACACACTAGTAACTGCTTAGCAACCACCCAGAATACCTTAGCAACACCCTAGCAACGCCCAAGCAACCATTTATAACACCACAGGAAATACCTAATCCCCCAGAACATTCTAGCAACAACCATTCTAACATCCAGAACACCATAGCAACAATTTATCTATTACCCAAAATACCTTAGAAATGCCCTGACGAATAATCACCCAGAATACCATAGCAACTGGCTAGGTATTTTCACAACCATCCAGAACACCATAGCAACTAACCAAAACACCACAGAAACTCCCCAATAACCACTTAAAATATTCTAGCTACCACCCAGAATACTTTAGCAACACCCTAGTAACCCCCTAGAACACTATAGCAACACCCTAGTGACCACCTAGCATTGCACTAAGAACCATGCAGAACACCTTAGCAACTACCCAGCAGTACCCTAACAACCACCTAACAACACCCAAGCCATTTATAGCACAATTGGAAACACCTATCCCTAGAACAGTCAGTCATCCAGATCAACCCTAGCAACAATTTAACAACCACCCACAATACCTTAGAAATGCCCTTGCAACCACCTAGAACACCATAGCAACTGGCTTGCAAACACTTAGTAATATGTTCACAACAACCTAAAACATTATGGCAATCAACCAGAACACTACCACAACTCCATAGCAAACACTTCATAGAACATCATAGAACACACCCAGAACACCATAGCAACTGCCTTGCAACCATTTAGCATTGACGTGAGGAACACCTAAGAAACCACCTAGCAAAACCCTGGCAATCACCCAGAATGTCCTAGCAACCATTTAGAACACAATAGGAAATGTTCTAGCAACCACCTAGCAATGCCCCAGAACCCATCCAGAACACCCTAGCAATGCTTAGAAGCCACAGTATTCCTTAGCAACACCCTAGTAACAACATATATAGCATAGCACACTATATCTGCCTAGTAACCACCTAGCAGTGACCTAACAGCAATATAGCAATGCTCAAGCAACAATTCATGGCACTATAGGAAACACCTATCCCCAAAACATCCTAGCAGCTGCCTGTCAATTATCCAGGTCACCCTAGCAACACTTTAACAACCACCCACAATACCTTAGAAATGGCGTAGCAACCACCCAGAAGAAATTGTACAAAAGTGGTTATCATGAAGGAGGTGTTCACTGAATTCTCTCTTAATTAGCAGCACTAATTAGGGGAACACCCTCCAAATTACCACTGTTTTCTTTCTTTTTATATCATTATTGTTGTGATTTGCATAAAAATAACAAGCACAGACAAGTACAGTGGGTAAATCCGGACCTGTGCCTGCAAGATGAGACAGTGTGGGTTTGGGTGCTGCGGTGTTAATTGCATGTGAGTGCTGGCTCTGATATCACACAGATGATAGGATGAACAAAGAACTGTGGAGAGCAGACGACTGTGGAGACTTCAAGCCTTTGCTGCTGGCTGAGAGTGAGGGGGGAGGGACGTGGCCCCCAGGAGCCAAAGACCCCCAGGAACGGGGGGCGGGGGGCACTGACTTACGTGTTTCATCATTAGTGGAGTTGGGGCAGGAAGATGAGAGAAAAAGGGACACATGGGAATTTCTGAATTTTATGATGTGTAACAGGATTCTGGACGAAGGGAGAAAAAATGGAATTTTATATTGGAATGCAGTGCACTTGAAAATGTTGTGGTGTAAACAAAAGTCTGGCAGAAGAAAAATATGTGTCTGTTCCTTTTAGCTCTAAATCATTTCTTAAAATATGTTTTATTTTTTTGCTTTAAAATAAAAGCATGAAACAATATATATATATATATATATATATATATGTATATTGTGTGTGTGCTGATTCACATAACATAAAAGTTTGTAAATATATTAAATCAAGCAATTAAAATGTTAATTAATCGCACATCAAATTTGGCTGAGAAATGACTCCGCCCCCAAAACATAATTTAAAGTCATTATTGTGTTAAATGATCAAAGCATTTTTTTTTTTGATTCAGCATTTAAATTATTATATAAACTTTTAGGCTTCAACGGCCATGATGGTGAGTAAATGATGACAGAATTAAATTTTTTGGGTGAACTATACCTTTAATGGGTTGTATTAATATTTTAATATTAAGTATTTAATATTAAATTTTATCGATATTTTAATAGAGTATTTAATTATACTCTAAATAAGAAACTAAAACTGCCAGTAGGTGACGGTAACTGTCTAAATGAGTAATCCATTGATATATTTATTCATTAGTTCTAATGGCTGATTCATTCAGAAATGAAGTAAATTGTTCTCTTTATGAATGGGCAATTTAATCATTGGTTCACCCGATTGATTCACTCAAAACTCGGATTCATTCAGAAATGAAGCTTGTTACCCATGTGATATTGCTTAACTATATCATGAAATAAAGAAGAGACAAAAGGCCCTTTCATACACCCGGTGCAATGCGACGCCAGGCGCGACACAATTGTTTTTTGCTAGTTTCAGCCCGACACAGTTATCATTTTCATGTCAAGTGCCCACATTGATTAATTCGCCCATGGGCGTGCTGGTCTGGAAACAAGGTGTGTTCAGGCGCATTGTTGGTGCGTTGCTATTTTGAGGAACTGAAAACGACTTTGCCATAGACCAACAATAACCTGGTCTAAAGTCATTACTAAGGTCAATAACAGTATATTTTGTCTTATTTAAAGGGCGTGTTAGTAATATGCGCCTATAGGCGGGTGCACAACACACGTACACTCTGCTTATTACACACACAGGGATGCGCAGCAGCACACAAACACGCCAAATATTAGAAATAAAACGATTACAATGTCAAATATTATTATTGTGGACATAATGCTAAAAATGCCTACATGTCATAATGGATAGTCATTGCATGTATCAGAATTACCTATTTGCAGTAATGACGAATTAAATTGGCTAATTATTTGTGTATTTAAACTGACTCGTCAGGTTGAGGGTGTCTATATTCCGCCATGTAAACAGCAAATTCGCCATGGTGCAAGCGCAGCTGGCTTTTAAAGGGAATGGGAGATGAGACTCTGATTGGTTTATTGCACGTTACACGGCCCAAAACACACCCATGACTCATTAAGAGACTAGGTACAACCCTTTTAGACCAAGTGCCGGGCGTGCCGACCATTTTTTTCCGCCGTTAAACTAGGAAAAGTGCACTTGTGCCATGCGATCAGATTATTAAAAAAGGGCATTTTTGTCCCAATATCTTGAATTTATATATTTATATATATAAACTTTTATGTTAGATGTGATTAATCGTGATTGATCCTGATTAATCACGATTAATCGATTTAACAGCACTAATGTATATGTATATATTGCATAATTTCTGCAAAAGAAAAGACAGCCAGGAGATATAACTGTGTAAATGCCATTTCTGTTCAGTGTTTTTTGACCTTTTGCCACCATTTTCTTCTCTAATGTTTATGTATGTATGTATGAATTTTCCCCAGAATTCTGAATTGGAGCATTTGAAAAGGGCACCTGCCCACAGTGAATCGATACTCGTGGCCCTACCCACAGAGCGGTGAGAATTATGGGGGATGGGAGATCCATTATTCAGAAGTGTGGGCCTGAAAACTCAAAATGATTTTTTTCCAGTTGGTTGCTGAAATAAAGAGGCTTGTTGCGCTGTAATAACATTTTTTCCGCTCTCACATCCAGTGTAGAACAGACCGCTGCGCTTCAGTCGCTATGTAATTATCTCTTTGGCAACTGCCGTCGCTGTGATTGCCACCGAGGACCAGAGACCACGGGAGGGCAGGTGTGCGTGTGTGCGCACCCACTTTGCAAATTATTTCAAGCTCTACAGACCTCTCACAAATCAAAACCAGCATTTCATTAAAACAAAATTGTCGCTGATGGATTCATAGGTTGATGAGAAATTCGGTTATGGTACCGTGCGTCCTCCATTGAGACCAATAATCATACATCACCCTGCTGAGGACCATCCAGATGTTTTAAATGCACATCTGTACTTAATCAGCCGTGCCCCATGCACTTTTATAACCATCATTGGTTCTCAAGCAACACTGGTAATAAGAAATTAGTCTCAAATTACTTTACTGCTTCATATTATATGTATTAACAAGAAAATATTTTAGCTTAATATGATGAATCAGTAGATGTTGAATCTTTATTGTTCCTATAAAGCCATGCTGCAATAGCTGAACAGATGCTTTCTTAAATTCAGCTGTCATTTCCAAACCGATCCAGACAGCCCGACAAATGCAGAAACACAGACATCTGCTGTGTGTGAAGTAGCCAGGATTGTGAGTCTTGAATGCGAATGAAGTCGGTCAAATCTGTGTCCGCATCCCATGGCCCTGTGAAGCGCCAGTCTGGATTTACACTGCATATAAACTCAAATAGAGATACAGTGGGACAGAAATGGAAACAGGATCTGAGGGGTTTGTGATAGTGGAGGTACAGCGATAGGGATTCAGCAGCTGACACATAGAAGTCAGGCTACGGACAGATGTTTGTTGTGCGATACGGTGTAAAATCTCAGATGTTCTTCTAAGTGGTCCTGCTTTACAGACAAACCTCCTGCAGACTCTAAATTTACTAGATTTACAGTTCTTCAAAGCTACAATCCCCCATATATTTTCTCCCATTTTTTATATGCTCAACTGTGTATTTGTAAAGGATTTAAAAAAAAGAGTGAGGTCTGGGATTTTGAACCAATAACAATTCAGAGTGGGCGGTGCTACCCAGTGATTCCGCAGAAAAGTGATTAACAAAATGCTGCTTATTAACTGATTAAGGTTAAAGGGATAGTTCACCCAAAAATGAAAATTAGCCCATGATTTACTCACCCTCAAGCCATCCTAGGTGTACATGACTCTTCTTTCAGGGGGGGTTGATAAAGGCCTTCAGAAGCGAATCGCTGGGTTTTTGTAAGAAAGATATGCATATTTAAAACTTAATAAAGTAAACTTATAAAGCAACTTATGGAAAAAGCATAACTGGCGCAACGTATGACGTAGGCGTTACACTTTGAATAAGGAAGGCGGTCTGGCGGAAGCTAGAAAAGTTTTAAACATGGATATTTTTCTTACACAAACCCATCGATTCCCTTCAGAAACTCTTTATTTTTCCCCGAGCCATGTGGAGTACATTTATAATGGATGGATACAGTTTTTTAGGCTTCAAATTTTGGGCTGCCATTCACTGCCATTATAAAGCTTGGAAGAGCCAGGATGTTTTTTAAATACAACTCTGATTGTATTCATCTGAAAGAAGAATATACACCTAGGATGACTTGAGGGTTGACTCGAGTAAATCATGGGCTAATTTAACTATCCCTTAAATACACAATTTTACATTTATGCTGTTTAGCAGATACTTTATCCAGTGTTATTTTAGTTTTATGTATGTACTATTATAGTATTTTTTGATATTCTGAATTAGCTTTTATTTTATATTTTCTAGATTTCTTTTTTTATTTGTTTAAGTTTGTTACGCGCTGTTGTCATTTTTATTTCTTTTTAAATTTCTTAAACTTATTTTGTTCAGTTAGTTGTAAGGAAAACATCTTTCTTTATGTTTTTTTAAGTTTAAGTTTTTCATCTAATATTTATATTTAATTTCAGCTTTATTTCAATTAACAAAAACTATTTGTAATATTTTAAAATAGTTTAATTAAAAATAACAACTCTGCCCTTATATAAAGCAACTTAAAAGCAAACCTTACTCCAAATAAAGCGTTTTTGTCTTTGTTTGTTTATAAATGAAATGTTTAGACAACCATTTTGTGGCTTTGAGGTGTTTGAAACATTATGTTTACATTTATGGCATTTAGCAGACAATCTAATCTAATCCCAAAAAAATTACAAAAAACTTGCTACATTTTAAAGTAAAAATGTGTTTTCCTGGTTTGTTTATAAATTAAAGGTACACTGTAAACCCGAATGAGTAAAAAAAAATTGTGATCAGAATTTGCCTCCATTTTTTTTTATTTAAGAAATGTAAAGTTTAAGTTAGCAGAACTTGAAGATTGTTTTGTAATCATACATTTTAATTGCTCTGAACTTGAAATATTTGAGTAAGCTAATTCATATATTAAAATGTAATCTTTAATTTTTATCAGTGGAAACTTGACTTAAACTTGCTCAACTCAATAAATGCCATTTCGCTAACTGGACAATGTTTTGGTAGCATTAGCATAGCACTTTCTGAATGTGTACAGCAATATAACAAATTTAACATAGTGTGTCTGTTCTCAAAATCAGCTCATGCTCCACTTGTCAACATGATGGTGACCCTAAAAAAAAAAAAAAACATACTAGAAACTTCTAAACTAGCCTAACAAAACATTACACACTACTAAATCTCCCACTTAACATTAATCTTGCAAAAAACAGACACAATATAACACTTCATTTTGGCATTTACTGTCCCTTTTGGGTGTCTTGGCAAAGCATGCTGGGAAATAGAAATCCCAGCCCAGTTACAGTTAAAGTTGTCTAAATGAAAAGAAACAGGTTCATAAAACGCAAAACATTGAAACAATTCAGATTACTTAAAATGTTTCAGTTTTAAGAACTCAAAAGTAAAAGAAAGTTTTAAATACTCATAAAAGTTCATTTGTTTGAACTAATTTGTTAAATTTGAGTTGGCTCTACTCAAACCAATGAATTATTTTGAGTGTTAGGGTGTATGAATGATCAGTGTTTGAAACACGTTTACAATTAGGGCACTTAGCAGAGGCTTTTATTCAAAGCAAGGGTTTCAAATCATTATACGTTTCTTCTACTCAACCTGTGAATTTGACATTGCTGACAAGTTTTGAACGATTGCTTAAGAATTGCGCATAATGCAGCTCCAATGGGCTTTAGAGACTATTTCTGTTGAGCATGCAACAAAAATGCCATGGCTAATAATCAGACCTTGGTGTAAATGTCTTATTGTGTATGCACACACTGTACGCTCATGTTAGCATTCTGTGTGCGAGCATATACACTTGCTCCAGCGTACAGGCATATGTTTAATGCACACCCACTTGCTCAACTAATGAGGTGGACCTGGTCAGGGCATGGAGGGGGTTGGATCTTGTCTTTTGTTAGATTTTGGTCCCCACCATCCCCCTTTCTGCACTCATTGTCCCAGGGGAGGCCTCTAGAACTCACTAATTGAATCAAGTACGCATTGCGCCTCCTCCCCACATCCTTCGAGAGCAGTCCAGCCCGGCTTTGATGCTTTTGTTGGGTCTCAGCACCACGGACAGCTCCCAGAAACACTGCAACTGGTTGCCTGCCTTCACTGAAGAGAGGCATTCTGGTCATTATATGGGTATGGCGAATGCAGGCGATAGCATGCGCCAGTGTGTGAGTGTATGTGGGAGTTATATCAGTGTGTGGGAGGATGGAAATTAAGTATAAAGCGAGAATCTGCATAACTACATGTCATTGCCGCCCACGCTCGGTGTTGTTAGGGATATCTGAGCGCCTGACCAACCAGACTATGATAAATGATTTGCACCGTGGTCGTTTGTTTTTGACAGAGCTGGTGCCGAAGGTCAATTGTGTGTGTTCGGGGAGAAGCGCTCAGGTGGAGGATGACGGATGCATTAGGAATGATCAAATCTTAAGTAAAGGGAGACTGTGTGTGTGACTATGCATAGCTTAGCGTATTCTGTCTGGCCTCGCTCATTACCCCAGCGATCGGAGAGCTGTATTCCTGGCCATGGGCGGAGATGGGCATGCCAGACCTTTAAATTGTAGGGAGGGAGATGGAATGGTTGAATGGTTGTGATTAGATTTGCTGGGCTTAATGAAAGAGGACACTGCGGTGCAAACATCTGAACAGACATTAGCACAATGTGTATTCTCTGTAACAGCAATTTAATTGTTTTTATACTCATTATTACTTTTATTTTAAAATATGAATCCTGTTTTGGCCACCTTTGCATTATATTGTATCTTTTTTCTTTAATAGTGTACAACATTTACAAACGCTATGGGGTTGTGTGCAAAAACTCATTTTTGAGGACTAATTTTAGAATTTTTATACAGATTTATATTAATTAGTTCAACTTTTTACAGTTTCAGGTTCAGCTGACTAATGAAAACGTAACTGATCTGAAGAAACAATTGAACAAACACAACAAAACAAACAACAACAAAAAACCACGCAGAGCTAAACAAAAAATATAACAACAAAAGCTAAGAAAAACAAAAGGTTAAGGAAAAACAAACAAACAAACAAACAAAACAAAATGACAGGCAAAGTAAAACAACAAAATAATAAACAAAGCAAATCAAAACAGTAAAACAAAGCAAAACAAAACAATAATATAACAAACAAAGCAAAGTAAAACAATAATATAATAATCAAAGCAAAATAAAATAACAAACAAACAAAAGCAAAACACAATCAAACAAAAAGCAAACAAAACAAGACATAAAAGCAAAAAAACTAAACCGATTGGGTGAATATACAGGTAAAGTGGGACCCCAGACAGCAACATGGTGTCGGCCCATCTGGTACATGTGGATTCCACGCATACCAGATGTGGGCGGATCTGGGCAGACACTATTTGCTGTCTGGGACACTTTCTAATTATTTGCTATTAGTTTCGCTTTAAAACATGATGCCAAATAGCTTAGCCCCTTACACAAATCCATTTTAAAGTCGGCATGAAATAAGCGATAGTCTTTTGCTCCTAATTGTGACATATATCCAAGTAAAACAAGAAAAAATTAAGGGCGGGGCTTGATTTTGTCCATGGGGAATTGATTGGATGATTGTGGTTTGCTTTTGTTCAATCTCATGTGAGTGACAGTTTGTCCCGCCCTCACATCATCAGAGAAGAGATGTCACTGCAAGAGGGAGGGGAAGTTATTTTGATTACGAAGATTACAAGGGCACATTCGTTTAAAAAAATAATGATGTGCACGAATAAATCATTTATAAAAAATAAATACTGCAATATTCCATTTAAAAAATAAGAATCGTTGATTTGGATTTCAAGGTGACTTTAAATTGCTAAAAGATGTCCATTATACATTATATAAAGTGTTGAAATTTATCAGTTGATCAACATTAGCTGCATTCACTTTTACTATTTCCAAACTAACTGAATTAAGAATTCACACACAAGAAAATCCCGTCATGTCCATGTTTAGTTCCCACTTTCGATGCCATGATCTCAGCGCCAGCAGACCTGTGTCAGATTTGACTAAGAAGCCCAAATGTAATGTAATGTAATTTTGCGGAACATCTGGATTAGTCCTGCTGATGTGTATCCGCTGGTAATGACATTAGTTTGGAGTCTGGTGAGCCATTTCCAGCACACGGCAGCTCTCAAATAGTCTAAGAGAGCGTGCATTGCCGGCTGATGGAGACCATCCATTGGCCTTTTTTCGGCTGGACGGGGCAGTATCTCCTCTCACAGGAAACAATTCTTCCCCCAGCCCTCGTGTGTCAATTAAAACAGCATGACCCGAGCCTCTAAAAGGCTTTTATTTCAAGGTTATCCTGGGTCGACCTCTCTGAGTGCTTGTTATTTCTCTCTCACCATCTTGCTTTGAATCAGTCATGCAAGTAATAACATGGATTAGAATTCCTCAGACATGCATTTGTGTTGCAATGAAGGTACATTTACAGCTCTTGATTGCTTAAAAGGTCATGAAACATTACGGAACACACAAGAACATGCCTTGGTAGATGTTAACAGGCAGCACACTGGAAGCAGTGTACTAATATAGTAGTTTTAGTTTTAGTTTTAGTAATCGTATGTGCTTTTGTCGTTTAAAAAAATTATAGTTTTATTTAATATTTCTATTTGGCTTTAATGTTTAATTCATGTTTTTTTTCAGCTTGAGTAATTTTAGTACTTAAAATGTATTTTAAGTTAGTTAGTACTTTTAGCTTTAGCTAACAATAACAACACAATGTTCGAAGACAATGTTGTCATCTGCTGTTTTTAAAATTTTAAGAGGAAAACTGTTAATTGTGGGGGTTACTTTCATCTTTAGAGTCAGAAATCATTTAACTTACATTTTATTAGGGTCCAAGCATCGAATGGTGCGATGGCACCTATTGTATCCGCCACGAGAGTCTATGACAACCCATATAACCGTATGATAGAAAGTTGTGAAATTTGGCACACTGATAAAGGACAGTCCAAACATTCACCACAGCAAATTTGAAGTCTCTAAGTCAATCCCTCTAGCGCCACCAACTGTCCAATGTTTAATATACATTTATACTAATAACTTTTGAACCATTAGGGCTAGAAACAAAATTCCTCTGAAATCCTCTGATTCCTTGGCTCAAGATGATTCGATTGCACCCTATGATATCATTTTCCATAGAAATCCTACTTTTTCGAAGTCCTCTTAGACGGTTTGTCCAATTTTCTTGGATTTCAAATCAGATCATCTTCAGACCATGCTGGCAAAAAAGTTGTCAAAAGCTTTCTGATAAACTCAACCATTCTCGAATAATGCGCAAACAAATTCAGCCAGGTTATATCTCCGCAAAGCTTTACTGTATTCAGAGCAAACTTGGTCCATGTTATCCCAAACAAGTGCGTCAATTCCCATTTTGGCTGTTGTGGGTGTCGACCATTTTTAATTTTGTCCTAAAATTCTTTATTTTAAGAGCGCATTAGTGTATCGTTCCAAAATCCGGTATGTGTCAATGGGACCATGCCCTGAAGATACTCAACAAGTTTAGAGATAAAAGTTATGATGAAATTTCTAAAAATGCTAATAAATTTGAATGTTGCTTATTTTAATGATACTTGATAGATTCCATGAGTCATGCCGAGAAAAATTATACCAATTATGCCATATTTGCTCAAACTTTTTCACAAAGATCAAATCAGATCATTTTCAGACCATGCTAGCAAAAAAGTTATCAAAAGTTATTTTTTGATAAACCCAACCAATCTCGAATAACACGTGAACGAATTCAACTAGGCTATATCTCTCTGCAATACTTAAGTGTATTCAGTGCAAACTTGGTGTTATGTTATCCCAAGCATGACCTGAGGCTACATGCATCGTTTCGGCACAGCGCCACCTACTGGTCAGGAGATATGAAAAATAACCCTTTTTGCTCATAACTTCTAAATGGTTTGCCCCTAAATCATAAAACTGGTCTCTTCAGATTCAGTGTCGGCTGTATTTTAAGAACACATTAGCGCATTGTTACAAAACTCGGTAAGTGTCATCGGGACCATGCCCTGAATATACTCAAAAAGTTTAGAGAGACGGTTATAATTACATTTTTTATTAATTTATCTTATTTAATGATCTGGTCTTGATAGATTACTTGGGTCAGGCCTAGAACAATGATACCAATTACGTTAAACCAATTAAATTACCATATTTGCTTGAACTTACTATCCGCCATTTTGAATTTCTTTGAAAACCTACTTTTTCAAACTCCTCCTACTGTAGGTATGATTTTCAACAAAAATGCCTCAGATCATCTTCAGACCATGACAGCAAAAAGACATCAAAAGCTTTTTGATAGACCAAACCGCTCTCAAGTAACGCATCAACAAATTTGTTGGCATGATTCCAAGCAGATTCTGAGCCTGTAACTGCAACGCTTTGGTATATTGACACCACAACTTTTTATGTGTCATTGTCATATTAGACAACATTACAAATGAATCATATTACAGAGATTGTATTTGTAATTTTTCAGCCATTTTGACTAAAATAATCTAAAAACATCTTTACTGTTGCAGTTTTTCTGAAGCCCTCAGCCATGCTTGCATCTTACATTGTTCCTTTTGTCAAAATAAAAATTTGTTAAACCTATTAGGTATAAACAGACTAAAACCTGTTGAAATACAGGGTTTCACAATGCTTTAAAGGAGTCAAACTGGGTAGTGGGTATTATAGCACATTTCAAAATGTCTATTCTTGCAGAGCCCAGACTCCATCATACCCGAGATTGATTGTCGTATCCTGCCCTGTCTAGATCCTCAGTGTCTGACTGAGACATTTACCTTCTCCTTGATGATTAGATCCAAGAGCAGAAAGAGCCTCCACCTTCCCCTCGTCTCCAAGATGATCACACCCTTCTACTTCCAGCGGTGAGTCACTTCCTGTTTCTTTTTCTTCTCACCCTCTTGTCTGGATTTTGTTTATTATCGCCCAGTGAAATATTTAATTTACAGAATAGTACATTCAACTTTATCCACATACATACAGTCTACTCACATACAGTAAAATATAGCAACTTTCAGGTGTTTATACCGCTGTATCTTTTATCCGAACCTTCAAATATATCTGCAGGTTTATTTTCTTTCGCTTGGCAATTACTTTATGACAACTCCTTAAAAATGTTAAAAAATCAGTTTCTGTAAGGCCTATTGATTTTTTTTTTCACATGAGCTGTCAAAACCCACCAGATTGAAGCTGATCAATATTCATACTGAGTACAAATTTCTAATTCATCAAGTCTGCTTATATAGTATTGATTTTTTTCTCTGGGTGACTTGAAAAGAATATGATTAGCCTTTGCCAGCAGTCTAAAACAATGATGGACTATCACAAGAGTAAGCCTAACTCTTTAACTGTTTTTTTTTTTTTTTTTTTTTGTCTTTTTGAATAGAACTTTGGGAAATGAGGGCATTTACTGTAAATATATCATGGAACCTGTATTCCCATAATTTCTGTAAAAAAATACAAATACAAAAAAACAATAGTTTGTAAGGAGTTGGACTATGAACCACACTGTAAAAGATTTTGTAAGCAAAATACTCAAAGCACTTGTTGCTTTCCCAGTTGAATTTCTTTAAATAATTTGTCGGTGGATGATCTCACCTCATGACAAATATACAGTAAGTAGACAGACAGGATAAACCACTTTATGATATTCCTCCGTGTTTGAAAGGCCATATTTCCCCAGTGATCCCCTGACTACTTATAGTTGAAAATGTATTTTTTGTAGTGAACTCGATTTCAACTTCTGACCTAGTTTAGCTAGTCAGACCTTTTAACTTTGGTAGCAAAGAAAACGTGTTGTTTAATGTCCCCATTTAGATAAACTGACCAAACGACTGACAGACAGAGACAGACAGACAGAGACAGAGAGCTCGATCGACCAAATGACAGACAGACAGACAGACAGACAGAGACAGAGAGCTCCATCGACCAAACGACAGACGGACAGGGACAGAGACAGACAGACTAATTGACCAAACGGAAGACAGAGACAGACAGACAGACAGACCAAATTGACCAAAAGACAGACGGACAGAGACAGACAGATACACAGAGAGACCAATCGACCAAATAACAGACAGACAGAGACAGACAGACACCCTGGTTTTCCAAACGACAGACAGACAGAGACAGACAGACAGAGATATCAATCGACCAAACGCTTGACAGACAGAGACAGACAGACAGACTAATAGACCAAATGACAGACTGAGACAGACATACAGACAGACAGACAGACTAATAAACCAAACGACAGTCAGACAGAGACAGACAGACAGACAGATCAATCGACCAAACGACAGACAGAGACAGACAGACAGACAGAGACAGATAGAAAGACTAATCAACCAAACGACAGACAGACAGACAGACAGAGACAAAGACAAAGACAGGGAGACAGACCGAGACATATAGACAGACTAATCAAACAAACAACAGACAGACAGAGAGACAGACAGAGACAGACAGACCAATCGACCAAACAGACAGACAGAGACCGACAGACCAGTCATCCAAACAACAGACAGACAAAGACAGACTGAGAGAGACAGACCAAACCGAATGATAGATAGATAGATAGATAGATAGATAGATAGATAGATAGATAGATAGATAGATAGATAGATAGATAGATAGATAGATAGATAGATAGATAGATAGATAGATAGATAGATAGATAGATAGATAGATAGATAGATAGATAGATAGATGTTAGTCTTATGTTCACAACTCCACCTTGCAAAATACTGTTTTATATTGGCTGGTTTTATTCCCATCAGGAGCTGCCCCAGGTTCACTTATAAAATAATGCATGCAGTCTTGCTCCACTTGCACAAGACTGTACTGTAATTTCCTCACACCGCACACACATATAGACATGCCGCGGGGCTCTGGTGTGTGTTTTGTGAGCGTGGCGGTAGACACAGACTCCGAATGCAGGCACCTGAGCTGTTGGGCAGAATAACAGGATGCTCTGTGCAAGTTTTAGCATCTCCATCATACAGGATGGTAGTCCACAGGGAATAGCCTTCCTGTTTTAGGGCCACGGGCGGGTCACGGTGCAGGGTGGGCCCACAGTGACACCTAGTGGAGCACCGTATCTGCATGTGTGCTGGTTTTTTTCTGTATTGGTGTCCCATTTTGTTTTTATTTGCAGTGTATAATTGTTTTGCTTTGGTTTGTTTTGTGCTTTTTTGTTTTAGTTTATTTTGTTTTAGTTTATTTTGTAACTTATAGTGTAGAATGGACAGAAAAAATTCAGAACTAGAATGGAGCTTTGGTAAATATTGTGAGCCAGATTTAACCTTGCAGTGTTTGCCCATGGAAAATTGTTGCTATAGCGTATTTGTGCTTGATTGCGAGGGTGTTGCCAGATGAGTGCTAGGGTATTTTTTGGTGGTTGTCAGGGTGTTGCTAAAAATGTTGTAAATAGTTTCCAGGGCATTTGGTAATATAGAGTGTTCTGGGTGGTTTCTAGGTGGTTGTGTAATGGCCCAAGTAAAATCTGGATGGTTGTCAGGGTGTTGCTAGACTGTTGCTATGGTCTTCTGGGTGATTGCCAGGGCATTTTCTATATGGTTTCTATGATATTTTGAATGGTAGCCAGGGTGTTGCTAGACTGTTGCTATGGTGTTCTGAGTGATTGCCAGGGCATTTTCTATATGGTTTCTAGGATATTTTGGATGGTTGTCAGGGTGTTGCTAGACTGTTGCTATGGTGTTCTGAGTGATTGCCAGGGCATTTTCTATATGGTTTCTAGGATATTTTGGATGGTTGTCAGTGTGTTGCTAGACTGTTGTTATGGTGTTCTGGGTGATTGCCAGGTTGTTTTTTTGGTGGGTATTTTTTGGTGGATGTCAGAGTGTTGCATGACTGTTGCTATGGTGTTCTGGGTGATTGGCGGGTCATTTTCTATATGGTTTTTAGGGTATTTTGGGTGTATGTCAGGGTGTTGGTAAAAGTTTGCTGGGGTGTTCTGGGTGGTGACCATTGCATTGCTACATTATTTTGAATAGTTACCAGGGCGTTTCTGTTTGGTTTATAGGGTGTTCTGTGTGGTTACCATTGCATTGTTAGATGGTTGCTATGGTTTTTTTGGGTGTTCTGGGTGGTTGCTAGGTGGTTGTTTAATGGCCCAAGTCAAATGTACACACTACTTTTTCTCACCGAATTTAATCAACCCACAGCCCAAAGTGGAATATTTAATCGCTTAGACAGGCACACTTCTCTGCAAGATTTGAGGTGTTATTCATATCTGTAGCACAAGCCGTGTGCATTTTTTCCCCAAATATGCCTGAACATCCATTGATACTCAGAATACATTTAGCCGTGATAATTAAATGGGAAATATAGGTTTGATCCAGCCTGCATCGCATCCCAATACAGTCCTCTACAGTTCCATCTTTCTTCTTACGCTTTGTTTTACGCTTGAGCTACACCGAACACACCTGCCATCAACTCTCTCTCCAGCTATAGGCGACAACTCTCACTCTGACCCCTCTTTCGTATAGAGTTTTTTCTTTGACTTGCCTCACTGCACTGTCAAGGTCATGAATAACTATCCGCCAGCCCTGGATTCCAACAGCTTATTCAAACCTGTAGACCTCCATAGCGGGCATGTACACCGCTCAGCTGGCCTTGACAGACAAAGGCAGAGTCAGGCTGTCGGGATTGGATGGCATATCTGTTTATGTAGGCGGCGTGTGGGTGGATACTTGAGATAGGCAATCACCGCAGATATGTTCTGCAAATGCAGCCGCTCAAGGCAATTTTCCCCGACAACAGGTGCTTTCAAGCATTCAAGGCTGCGTCTTTGTTAATTCTTAGCATTTGAATAGCATACTAATGTAAAGTCAACACAATACCTGTCTCTCGAGCATCCATCACGTGTAAATACATTTGTGTCCCTCACAAGGTCACGTTTTTGGTTTGTCATGCCTGTTTTGGAACTGCATACACAATGTAAACTGTGATGGTCTCAATTTCTGCAAACCGAGACAGCTTAATTAGCACCTGCGCTATCAGCGGTTATTTACTGCGGTTCTGAGCTCTACGGACTCAATAACGCTCCTGCTGAGCTCTGATAAGAGACTCCAGTGGCTCGCTGAGGAGAAGAGAAGGATGGAAAGGGGGAGGCATATTGTGCAAACAGGGTCTGCCGGGCTGCTTTGAACACTGGAGATGAACTGTATCTGTTTACAGCAGCTCAGTGCACGAGAGAGGGATGCAAACAGAAGGGAAGGGAAGAAGTTGAAGAAATAATAATGAAAAAGAAGGTTGGGCCGTCACTGTACCAGTGCAATTCCTTAATAGAAATTATGTGTAAATATTGCATTTTCATCTTGAATCTTATTTTTTCCTGCATATTGTCCAATAAGGCAACTTTTGATGAGACATTCTGAGACATAGTATGTTATTCCTTCTTATCAGATAGTTGCTTAATAGGATATTTCACGCAAAAATAAAAATGCTGCCATTATTTACTCATGTTGTTCTTAACCTGCATGCCTTACACTACCGTTCAAAAGTTCATGGTCAATAAGATTTATTTTTTAATAATAATATTATTCAACAAGGGCACATTAAATCGATCACATGTGACAGTAAAGACATTTATGAGGTTACAAGATATTTCTGTTTCAATGTTGTTCTTTTGAACTTTCAATTAATCACAAAATCTTGAAAAGTACAATGGTTTCCACAAAAATTATCAACATTAATAAGACTAATAAAAGTTTCTTGAGCAGCAAAATGATTATGTGACACTGAAGACTAGAGTAATGGCCCCATAATATGATAATATATATATACACTCACCTAAAGGATTATTAGGAACACCATACTAATATTGTGTTTGACCCCCTTTCGCCTTCAGAACTGCCTTAATTCTACATGGCATTGATTCAACAAGGAGCTGAAAGCATTCTTTAGAAATGTTGGCCCATATTGATGGGATAGCATCTTGCAGTTGATGGAGATTTGTGGGATGCACATCCAGGGCACGAAGCTCCCGTTCCACCACATCCCAAAGATGCTCTATTGGGTTGAGATCTGGTGACTGTGGGGGCCATTTTAGTACAGTGAACTCATTGTCATGTTCAAGAAAACAATCTGAAATGATTCGAGCTTTGTGACATGGTGCATTATCCTGCTGGAAGTAGCCATCAGAGGATGGGTACATGGTGGTCATAAAGGGATGGGCATGGTCAGAAACAATGCTCAGGTAGGCCGTGGCATTTAAACGATGCCCAATTGGCACTAAGGGGCTAAAGTGTGCCAAGAAAACATCCCCCACACCAATACACCACCACCACCAGCCTGCACAGTGGTAACAAGGCATGATGGATCCATGTTCTCATTCTGTTTACGCCAAATTCTGACTCTACCATCTGAATGTCTCTACAGAAATCGAGACCCATCAGACCAGGCAACATTTTTCCAGTTTTCAACTGTCCAATTTTGGTGAGCTTGTGCAAATCGTAGCCTCTTTTTCCTATTTGTAGTGGAGATGAGTGGTACCCGGTGGGGTCTTCTGCTGTTGTAGCCCATCCGCCTCAAGGTTGTGCGTGTTGTGGCTTCACAAATGCTTTGCTGCATAGTTGTAACGAGTGATTATTTCAGTCAAAGTTGCTCTTCAATCAGCTTGAATCAGTCGGGCCATTCTCCTCTGACCTCTAGCATCAACAAGGCATTTTCGCCCACAGGAATGCCGCATACTGGATGTTTTTCCTTTTCGCACCATTCTTTGTAAACCCTAGAAATGGTTGTGTGTGAAAATCCCAGGTGTTCCTAATAATCCTTTAGGTGAGTGTATATATATATATATTCTATGAATCCTCCATTCTCTGATGTTTTTTTCTCTATATGAGCTCAATGCTTAATAATGGCCCTGTCTATCTCCCCTATCTTAAGAGACCTTACACTGAGCTGTCATTGTATAAATCAGGGGGTAGAACACGAGCTGAATAATAGTAGGGTCAGAGGTCATCTGCTTCCCTCCTGCAATGATCCTTTTTTAATCTGCATTTTGTTCCATTCGTTTATGCTACCAGTGGTTCGATCAACCTCAAAAATTCAATTTATGTCCATGGACTCCATGTCTGCAGCCATAGATAGAGTTTCTGGCAGCATTTTGATTGTAATCACTCACTCAATTGAATGTATACACCATTCTCTGTATAATTTAGAAAGTGGATCTGTATGTAAATGGCTGAGGAAGCACTACAGCACAATGCAGCATTGATTCGGACATGTTGGGCCATGTGGTTTAGAGTCAGTAAAAAGAAAAAGCAATCAGAGTAATGAACTCCTGCCCAGTCATTCATTTTAAACCAATTCTGTTAAGTGGGACTGCATGTGCTGTAGGTTTGACTAACCCCATATGGCCACTAAAGAGGTTGGCAGACTAGACTGTAAGCATGCAAAATAATTTCGGACTCTGAAACAGGATGCCAAACGTTATGTAAAATATTACAGTTAATTAAGCAAAACCCCACAAGCTTGAGCAATTAGTACAGTGGTAAGTGTGCTATAGATGACTGAATGAATCTTGTTTTTGAACAAATTGGTTGAGTGAATGATTCCATGGCTCACTGACTAAAAGAGTCACTTGATTTGTTCCTGAATGAATCAATGTTTTTGTCCAGTGTTTACTCAGTTAAGTGAATGATTTAGTGAATCTCACAAATACAGTCACTTATGATTCCTTTTTTATCAGTGAATCAAAGAAATTAATGATTTAATGACCCATTGTTTTATAAGAAATCGGTCGAGTTAGTGAATTCACCGACTCGCTCATAAAGACAGTAATTTGCTTTGTTCCTGAATTTATCAGTTTTGAATAAATCGGTTCAGTTAAGGATTCAGTGCTCACTCACAAAGACAGTGGTTGTGTCAGAAATTGACCTTTATACCCTAAAAAAGGGCTTTATATGAGGGGGCATTTGTAGTGGTGTCCGAAACCATAGTGGATGTTATCGAGTGCACTCATTCTATCCCATAATGCACTGCAATAACGAGTGTACAGGCTCAACAGCCGGCTGTATCAGTGGACTAATATAGGGAATAGTGATTGAGGGTTTAGAGGGCTATTTGTTCCTTAATTAATCAGTGTTTTGAATCAATTTGACAGAATAATTACTGACTCTTTAATAAAGACAGTCGCTTGTTTTGTTCCTGAATGAATCAGTGTTTTGAATGAGTTGGCTGAGGTAATGATTCAGTGACTCACTCATAAAGACAGTCACTTGTTTGTTTCCTGAATGAATCAGTGTTTTGAATGAGTTGGTTGAGTTAATGTTTCAGTGACTCACTCATAAAGACAGTCGCTTGTTTTGTTCCTGAATGAATCAGTGTTTTGAATGAGTAGGTTGAGGTAATGATTCAGTGACTCTCTCATAAAGACAGTCACTTGTTTTGTTCCTGAATGAATCAGTGTTTTGAATGAGTTGGTTGAGATAATGTTTAATTGACTCACTCATAAAGACAGTCGCTTGTTTTGTTGAATGAATCAGTGATTTGAATGAGTTGGTTGAGTTAATGATTCAGTGACTCACCATAAAGACAGTCGTTTGTTTTGTTCCTGAATAAATCAGTGTTTTGAATGAGTTGGTTGAGGTAATGATTCAGTGACTCACTCATAAAGACAGTCGCTTGTTTTGTTCCTGAATGAATCAGTGTTTTGAATGAGTTGGTTGAGTTAATGTTTCATTGACTCACCATAAAGACAGTCGCTTGTTTTGTTCCTGAATGAATCAGTGTTTTGAATGAGTTGGTTGAGGTAATGATTCAGTGACTCACTCATAAAGACAGTCGCTTGTTTTGTTCCTGAATGAATCAGTGTTTTGAATGAGTTGGTTGAGGTAATGATTCAGTGACTCACTCATAAAGACAGTCGCTTGTTTTGTTCCTGAATGAATCAGTGTTCTGAATGAGTTGGTTGAGTTAATGTTTCAGTGACTCACTCATAAAGACAGTCGCTTGTTTTGTTCCTGAATGAATCAGTGTTTTGAATGAGTTGGTTGAGTTAATGATTCAGTGACTCACTCATAAAGACAGTCGCTTGTTTTGTTCCTGAATGAATCAGTGTTTTGAATGAGTTGGTTGAGTTAATGTTTCATTGACTCACTCATAAAGACAGTCGCTTGTTTTGTTCCTGAATGAATCAGTGTTTTGAATGAGTTGGTTGAGTTAATGATTCAGTGACTCACTCATAAAGACAATCGCTTGTTTTGTTCCTGAATGAATCAGTGTTTTAAATGAATTGGTTGAGTGAATGATTCAGTAACTTACTCATGAAGATAATCAATTGTTTTATTCTTGAATGAATCAGTGTTTATGAACCAATCGTCTAAGTAAACGATTCAATGGCTCATTCATAAAGATAGGTGCTTGTTTTTTTTCCTGAATTAAGTGTTTATGAACGAATCAGCTGATTGGAGATTCAGATTAAATTAGAGGACAAACTAACCATTGTATAATAAATAATAATGAATTCAATATTATGAAATTCTATGTATATGCTATTCACATTATTATGAATGGAAATGAAATCTCACAAACCAATAGTACTAATGCATGACTTCCTTCAAGCATAGTACACTAAGATTATGACATCTGATTTGATGTTGGCATCAGTTGTCTTCAAACAACATTGATATCGAAAGATGGGATATCTGCTGCTTTAATGGAGGTGCCCACTAATGCATTTTCTAATAAAGACATGGATGATACAGCCACAGGCTTGGAGAGAGCACTGATCTGAATCCGATAAACCGGCCGCAGACCTGCCAAAGTATCAAACATAAATCACATCATGCTCTTCGCCTTCCTATCAATCTCCCAGACTGCCCGGCGCCTCCTTCCTGGCTTCACCCCAGGTGTCCTTCTTACGGTTTGTTATATTACACTGGCCTACTGATCTAGATATCTCATCTCAAATAGCCAGGTGGTCCGCAAACAATTTGGGTTGGAATAGTTGTCCTTGGTTCAAAAATCATTTCATTTAATGAAATAGTTACAAATAAAAGTTTACTTCAAAAAGCACATTTCAAAGCTGTTCTTTGATCGAAACCTTCTGCCTTTTGGGCATGAAAACCATTCGTTTTTTTTAATCAGCAGTCAGTCGTGTGTAAATGTCAGATTTGGTGTACGCCATTAGGTGCTGCATGTTTCGCGCTGCTGAAAGGTCACATGAGCCTTGTGGGAAATGCAGACTGCAACAGATGCTATTGAACATGGTAAAGTGCCGCTTGTTGGGGATTTGAGAGATTTGCATTTGATTCTGGGTAGTTAGTGCACTGAATGTGTACAAATGTGTGTATTACAGTCCCCTCCTTGTGAGTATTTAAATCAAATGTACATTCAGTGTCCTCTGGTTATGTCAAGGTAGTTTCCCTCACTAAATTTCACATTTGGTTTTCCTGTTCTCACCCAGTTAAGAAGGAATTGCTGAAGGCGAGTCGACGTGTCCTTCAACAAAAGCCGCTGTCCTTGACACACACACACACACACACACACACACACACACACACACACACACACACACACACACACACACACACACACACCACTCAAACATGTTCACTTTGCTGACGAGGCATTACTGAGATCTTGCCTAGCCAGTCAAGCCCACTTGGGAATCAATTGATTTAATTCAAGTAGTGCCGTATGCCATATCCAAGGCAAACAATGGAATGTAGTTGGATTTAGGCAGTGATAATGATGTTTAAGAGTAATAGATGTGAATTAGGATCAGTCATTGAAGCACATATGCGCAGGTCACATCCAATAAACAGGATTTCACCAAACAAATGAGATTATCAGCACTGCAATTTTAAATTATAGGTCTTGGCTCAACATAAACATTTAACATTTATTTTAGATTCTGTATAGCGTATTTAATAATAATATATTAATACTGCATATACATTCACTATAGAATAAAATCTCATAACAGGTGTATATATAATAAAACTATATATATATATATATATATATAATAAAATTATATATATATATAATAACAACTAATTATTAACACCTAATAACAGTGTATATTTTTTATTTTCTAAATAAATGAGGAGATAAACATTACAAGCAGCAAAAATCAAAGAAGTTAATCTCTGCTTCCTGTTAAGGGAAGAGGATGTGGATCTGACCGAAGCATTAAAAATTCATCTGGCTTTCAGATTGTACACACACACACACTCACACACACAGAAAAGAAAAACAGACGCTTGTGTTCAGCTGTTTCATACCCTCATCTGAATCGCCTGGCAGGGGGTGTGATTCTTTATATTGAACATTAATATGAATGAGACACTTTGGAACAGATTGCTTTTCCGTGGAGTCTCATTTCTGTGTGCTCTTATGGACATTGATGGGACTTTTATTTTTGCAGGCAAATAAATGTGTATTTTTGTTGTCTTTATTCAGGATAATGTCCTCGGACGTATTGACAGTTCTCTGTATGCGCGGCACGTTTTATGAAGTGAAACGTGATGTTTTGGTCTGTATCGCACATAAAACTATTATATGACTCCAAAAGATTTGGATGTAGTGCACAAGCCGGATTTAATTTTTATGATACTTTTCCTTTAAGAAACTCAGAAACAGCAGGGCTATAAATCTATCCTTTCATTTTTCTTCACAAACACTCTTCTTTGTGTCATGTGCACACACACCCTCGTCGGTACCTCCATTAACACATCCAGGCGCTGTCACTAGGAGGGCGCGAGTCTACAGGAAAAGTGTGAGAGAGAAAATTTGCAGGCTGTTTTAAAATCAAAAGGTCTTCCAGTCCAGACTGAAAGAGATACAATTAACTGGTGAATGAAACCTGATTCAACTGGTTCATTTGTAGAAGTTCATGTTATTTATTACCCTTTAGGATTTTCCCTGTTCTTTTGAAATCATGCAAAAATTGGCATGGTATTGACATCTCAGTCGTTTTGGCCAAGATATTCTTTTCCAAACCAATGACTCACAAGGAAACCTGTTTGGAATTTCAGTTCAATCATGACAACTCTCAAAATAGTGTTAGCATGTTATTGAATATGGCAGTGGTAATGTATTTTGTCTTGGCAGACTAGATTTGCTATGCTGCAGTCAATACTGCCAAGTAAGGCCAGTAAGAGCTGTGCATGTAAACCTCACTCCCCAGGCCTCAAGAGGCGCACTAGCGACTGACGTTAGCGGCTGCGGTTTTTAGTGTTCTTGTTAGCGTGCCCGGGGGGTGAGTGTAACATAGGACAGTAAGAGCTGTGCGTGTAAACCTCACTCCCCAGGCCTCATGAGGTGCACTAGCAACTGACGCTAACAGCTGCCGTCTTTAGAATCCTAATTAGAGCGTTCTCCTCCCATGCCGGAGACCCCAGTTTGAATCCCGGTCGGAGTGCGTCGAGTAGGACCAGTTACATTTGGTTCCATGACCTGGATGGAAGTGAGGTTTAGAGGGGCGAGTGTAATGTAGCCCAGTAAGAGCTGTGCGTGTAACCCTCACTCCCTTGATCTCAAGAGGCACACTAGTAAATGACACCAGCGGCTGCGGTCCTTAGCACCCTTGTTAGCAATCCACATCCCACTCCAGAGACCCCGGTTCAAATCCCACTCAGAGTGGGTCGGATTGGACCGATTACATTTGGTGCCATGACCCGGATGAGGTTTAGGGGGGTCAGTGTAACGTAGGACAGTAAGAGCTGTGTGTGTGAACCTCACTCCCCAGGCCTCAAGAGGTTTCGGTCTTTAGCGTTCTTGTTAACGCCCGACTCCCATGCTGGAGACCCCAGTTCGAATCCCATTCGGAGCGGGTTCAATAGGACCGGTTACACCTACTGTGATATATATCCGAGATTAAATGCTTCTCGAACAAAAAAAATAATATAGCAAGACTTGATTTGGGGAATTGATTGGATGGTTTTGGTTTGCTATTGGTCGATCTCAAAGATTGCCCCGCCCTCAATTTTTTTTTTTAGATTGCGAGGGCACATGAATTATATAATGATGTGCATGAATAAATAATTTATAAAAAATACTGCAATATTCCATAAAAAATTAAGAATTGTCCATTTTGATTTAATGGTGACTTTAAACATATTTTGATTGTGTTGTGTTCTCACTAAAGATATATGTTTTAAAAACGTATGCAATTGTTAAGTCAAAGAATATGATAGTAAAAAAGTGAGCCAAAAAAGCAAACAGGAAAGGACACAGAGAACGATACATGAAGCGAAAAAGACAGAGAGCATCTCGTGAAGAAGACTCTGGAGACGTCGCCCCGTTCTGAGGGTAATTGAGCTCCGTGTGGTGGCAGACTCAGTCCTGTCAGTCTTCTGAAGCCCCATTTGCTGTGTTTAGTAGGCTGTGTGCTGAATACAGATGCAGGGATAAAAAGACAGCACAGACCGTACGGCACTCCGCAATCACCGGCCAATCTAGTGTCAGAGCCCTCTTACCCCGTCTGTCAATCTCTCTCTCCCCTCACATCCAGATCCGCCCTGGTCTGATGGAAACGGATCGGTTCTCAGCTGAGCCTGAGGTAAAGTGTTCTGCTGGTCTGAATGTGAAATGAAGGTTTTCTAAACGTTCCCCTTCCTGTTCGATGCAGTTTGTTCTCGTCATCTCTTTCAGAGCACATAGCTGCAAGGACAGAGTGAATAATTCATTAGGAATTAAAGTAGTCAGTTTGGAGGAGTAATATTTACTTTATTGGATCTTGCTTATTATGATTAATATTTTAAGCCTGAGAAGTCTGGGAAAACCATCCACAAATTGAAAATATACAAGATATGCAATTAATTGTATTAATTAAAAAGAAAAAGAAAACTCTTTCACCTTTGTTTTCTTCTGACTGGCAGTCAATTTTCACATGATAAAGTGTTCATATGGTTGAAAAATTCTCTGCAGTACTCTTGATTGGATTTGGCCTGCGGAGTTGCCATAGCAATACAAGTTAGAGAGAAGAATCATTTGATGAATTCACATTGTTATTTTTAAATGGAAGTAATTTGAAGAAATTAAAAACGCAAACAATAGCGATTATTGCTTCAAATTATTGCCTCTTTTTATTCAAAAAAGAAAGCTGTTTTGGTTCTAAACTAATTGCATATTGTTATTGGACTCAGCATGGCTGTTTGCTGCAGAATTGCTTTTTGTCTCATGAGAGTGATGTGATAAACAGGCTCATTTGGATGTGATTGACACACACACACACACACACACACACACACACACACACACACACACACACACACACACACACACACACACACACACACACACACACACACACACACACACTCTCTCTTGTTTGTTTTTGTGAAATGTGGGGACATTCCATAGGCGTAATGGTTTTTATACTGTACAAACCATTTTCTATCCCCTACACTGCCCCTGCCCCTAAACCTACCCATCACAGGAGACTGCAGTTTACTTTCTGTGAAAAAACCTCATCCTGTGTGATTTATAAGCATTTTGAAAAGAGAGGACATGGGGAACGTCCTCATATTTCACCCTCTTTTTGTAATACCTATGTCATACCCATGTCATTATACACATTTGTGTCCTGATATTTCACAAAAACACGCACACACACACACACACACACACACGCACACGCACACGCACACACACACACACACACACACACACACACACACACACACACACACACTCATCCTTAAGGTAACACCTTTTATTGTATTTAATGCCAGTGTAACATTTTATTTTTCATTTCAGTATGTTAAGGTTTTTGTTTTTGAAAAAACATAAAGGGACCATTAAATTGATCAAAAGTAACAGTAAAGACATTTATGTTTCAAATATATTTCTATTTCAAATAAATAGTTCTTTGAACTTTCTGTTGATCAAAGAATCCTGAAAAAAAAGAACATAATACAAATTTCCACAAAAATATTAAGCAGTTGATAATAATAAGACATGTTTCTTGATCATCAAATCAGCATATTAGAATAATTTCTGAAGGATTGTGTGACTACAAACTAGAGTAATGCTGAAAAAGCAGCTTGGATAACAGGAATAAATTACATTTTTTTTAAAATATATTTAAATAAATGTTAAATAATAATTAAAACAGATAATAATTGTATTTTGTTTAATTACTATTTTATTTATAATGTTTTTACATGACTATTTTCCACCTTCTTTTGTACCTTTAAAACTTGTTTATGCAAATGATCTGTGTAATATCATGACTTTCTAATAATTTATAATAATAAAAATTATAATTTTACTCATTGTGTCCTTTAAAGCAAAGCCATAATATTCAAAGTTCATTGTTGTCAGATGATTGTCTGATGATTCACGGTGGCACTTAATGAATATTAATATGTGGTAACCTTTGGCATGGGGAGAGAAACACATTGTATTTGGAAGTGTACAGGTGTCGTGCTGAGCTGACAGCCACTCTCAGAATAAGAAACAAGCTCCTCACAGCATGAGCAGAAGTCATTAGCAGTCGCTGCTCATCAATCTCCTGCTACAGACCCGTGTTCAGTCCAGACCACAGCCTTTGGGTTTGTGACATTGATGTTACATGGTCTTTCAGGAAACAGGATGGTGTTCTTTTAAGACAAAATTGTAAAAATACATTTAAAAATATTTTTTGCTCAACTGAATTTCACGTGTTTCCCTATAGCCAGTATTAGAGGTCATTGACTTTATACTGACACCTAAATGTAGCATCAGTGAGATTGAGCAAGTATTATTCGGCTGGTCATGTGATCGCAACATAGCGGCCACAGTGAGTGCTGTCATCAGTGGAGGATTGAGAAGAAATTTACATGGCCAACTATATAGCAAATGGCCCACCCATAAAAAGTTTTATTCTGGTACCGGGCTGGAATCAACCTTTGAGCGAGTTTGACAAGGACCAAATTGTGATGGCTAGATGACTGGGTCAGAGCATCTCCAAAACTGCAGCTCTTATGGGATGTTCCCGGTCTGCGGTGGTCAGTATCTATTAAAAGTGGTCAAAGCAAGGAACAGTGGTGAACCGGCGACAGGGTCATGGGTGGCCAAGGCTCATTGATGCACGTGAGGAGCGAAGGCTGGCTTGTGTGGTCCAATCAAACAGACAAGCTACTGTAGCTCAAATTGCTCAAGAGGTTAATGCCGGTTATGATAGAAAGGTGTCAGAATACACAGTGCCTCAGTTTATTGCGTATGGGGCTGCATAGCCACAGACCAGTCAGGGTGCCCATGCTGACCCGTCCACCACCGATAGTGCCAACAGTGGGCACATGAGCATCAGAACTGGACCACGGAGCAATGGAAGGTGGACTGGTCTGATGCATCACGTTCTCTTTTACATCACATGGATGGCTGGGGGTGTGTGCGTCACTTACCTGGGGAACACATGGCACCAGGATGCACTATGGGAAGAAGGCAAGCCGGCAGAGGCAGTGTGATGCTCTGGGCAATGTTCTGCTGGGAAACCTTGTGTCCTGCCATCCATGTGGAGGTTACTTTGACACGTACCACCTACCTAAGCATTGTTGCAGACCATGTACACCCTTTCATGGAAACGGTATTCTATGTAAAGTCCCCATAAAACATGAAAACACAATGTGTTTGTGTGTATAATTGTATTGCATTTAATATTTAATGTATATTTTATATTGTACATTTATATGTAAGTATTGTTTTATATTAATGTATATGTGATTATGATTAACATGAATGTTGTGCTTTCTCTTTAACAATTGCCATAAATGTTGCCAGGCAGGATTTGTGTTGTGGTAACCCAAGGTCAGGTTGCTAACAGAGTCAGAGCTGTCTCTTCATCCAGCCATTCGTTCACCTATTTGATATTCCTGGCAAGATCTCAGAACCTTTCAGCCTCATGCAGAACTCTGAGAATCCACAGAATGAACCTGCGAGCGCACAGGTAACTTGTCAACAGATGCTGGTGGTCTGATGTACTTTACTGCTGATCTCAGAACAGGTCTTTGCATATGATGGTTTATGATAGAATGGGGAGAAACGGGGTCCTAGTTGAGTGAAATGATCGAGAAAGGTTAAACAGGGAGTGTTTGTTTGAACAAGATGAGTTGGTGGTAGTTGGACAGGCCAGTGATGTGCTCTGTAAGTACTGGGATACACTTATACTGTAGTAGCTTAATGTTTGTTGTCTAGGCTTAAAAAAAAGGTGTATTTTTACATTCTCTATGTGTTTATCTTTACATGGCAGGTATGTAATGTGTTATACAACCAAATTGTTACAATGGCCTAATTTACAATATTTTGTCAGGATGTGTTATTAAAGTCGGCATGAAACAGAAGTTGTATTAGTAATTTTTTCCCTATTGTGATGTATATGCAAGTAAATCAGCTTCTCAAACAAAAAGAAATGTAGGGCGGGACTTGATTTTGTCCATGGGGAGTTGATTGAACGGTTATGATTTGCTATTGGTCAATCTCATGTGAGTGACAGGTTGCCCCGCCCTCATCCCAGTAAACACGTCATCAGGGAAGACATGAGATGAGCTGCAAGAGGGAGATGTTATTTTTTAATTGAAGTTTATGAGGCATATGAATTATGATGTGCACAAATAAATCATTAAAGGTGCATTATGTAAAAAAAAATTTGGTAAAATATCCAAAAACCACTAGGCTAGGGTTATATATTTTAAAGGTACTTACAATATCCAAAATGTTTCCAACTATTTGAAAATCGTGAGAAAATTGCTATTTTAACCAAGGAACCGGGACGTGTGAGGGAGTCGCCTGTCAATTGCATCATATCTGCGTTATCCTCGTTTCCGGTTTTGTTTTGCAGAAACGCTTTACTCTTACTGCAGTGCAACAAGTGTCACAGCAGCCGCCGAGTGAACGCACAGAATAACGACATAACATAATTTTCAACACAATCAATTGTATCTAATATGATAAACAGAGTTGCGTTACCCCATACTCATGACCGGAAAAGCAGAAATGGCGCCAACGACTGTGGCATAATAAAAGTCCCACTGCTCGCGAAGCGTGTGTTGCGTTCATTTTATTAACAATCGCTCCGGCGGCCTTGCTCAGCTCCCACACCACTTGGCCTGCTCAGCTTCAATACTACTGTTAACGTTAATCGCATCCATGAACTTGATTTCTGCCGAGTCTATCGATTCTTTTCCACCGGCTGTGAGGTGAAGACCACATGTCCCAAGATGCTGTGCTCAAACTTAGCGTCATCAAACTACACCTTTGTTTTGAATATGCGACCTCTAGCGGATGGAAAAAGTTAAATAGTGCACCTTTAATATTAAACACTGCAATATTTCATTTAAAAAAATACGATTTGTGAGTTTTGATTTCATAGTGACTTTAAACATGCTGTTTGTCTTTCCCCTCAGATGGAAAGGGACTCCTATGATTTGCCGTCACATGACGCCCTCTCAAAGATCCTCCTGGAGTATCTTCACCTCGTCAAAAATCCTAAAACAGAATCTGTACCCCAGAAAAAGTCAAGCGCTCAGCTCAACCGAACGTTTGATGTGCATTCAGCACAAAAAAGGTAAAAGAATATAACATGATGCCTACTACAATGACCAAAATACAGTTTTTGTATACCGTATTTCCATTTACGTTGATTTGTTGCTGTAAATATTTCCTTTTCAGTTCATCACTACCTGATTTCAGAAATGGCCCTCATGCAGGTGAAGTCACTCAACATCAAAATAAAGTAAGTAATAAAACTTTAGATTTATATTTGTATGCTCCCTTCTCCATAATATACGTTTCCCAGAAGTGCTGCCTTCCCTCAAAGAGACTTTCAAACTTATTCAGAACCAGACTTTTAGCTATTGGCATAATGTGTAGTCCACTTTCCATTTTCGGCCTAAATTATCATTTAGTTTTAATGCGAACACTTAGAATATGCATACATCCAAACGCATAGCCTTTCAAATTATATAGTCCATTTGAGAGCGTACGCGAAGTGCGCGCTATAAAGTTCAAAGATAAAGTAGGCAATGTTTTTCATGAACACTTGTTATACTGGTTGAAACTATCTTCACATCCTGAAAGCAACCAATAACAGAAGTAGTCTAAATATTAAAACATTTGTGGAAGTCTCAGAAGCAAAAAAATGTCATCCTTGCATTCCGTCCGAATGCAATGATAGGATGTCCTACCTGCCTCTCAACAAATGCATTTCCATACCTTCGTGCACCTGCTCGCGCAGACATCACGTCATCAGCACGTTTCATGACGCTATGCAGAGTTGTAGAAGACAATGGCACACAAACAGCAGTTCCTTTTACAGTTCCTCCTCAACTATAGACTGTAAAAAAAGATGATGCACCTTCACTCTCTTCCACTGAAGCTTCAGATGTTTCAATATGCCGATGCCATCTTGGGCTGATTCGGGTCCCGAGGCTGTGCAGTACCTTGGCATATGCGTAAAAATCAAACAATACTTTATTTTTAATTGAAGTTTATGAGGCATATTTTATGAATACACACCATGATTTGGCAAATAAATCATTAAGATCATTATGACCCTTATTTGTCTGCAATGTTCATTCTACAGTAGGTTTGATGAAATACAGTATGAAAAGACAGTATTGGCTGTTTTCTCATCATAACGGAATCATTGCAAAGCACCCCGCAGAGAACGAGAAAGAGAGCAGCCCATATGTGCTTTTATAATGTGATTGTTTGAAGCAGAACAGACTATTGCAGCCGCTGAGTGGCGCTCTAACGGGACATAACATAATTTTCACTCAATTGTATCTAATATGATTCAGATGATTTCTGCTCTACTCCATGGCCCCCATCTCATCACGTCATCACTCACCTTGGCATGTGTGCCTTTCATTTATTAATTCTTTCAGATTTGCCCAGGAGCCACACACCACTCGGCCCAGCTTCAATACTCCTTAATCGGATCCCTCTCCACCCCTCCCATTTCTTTCCACCGGCTGCCCAAGTGAAGACCACATGTCCCAAGTGACTGAGTGAAAACTACACCTCTTTTTGATGTGCACGACATTAAATATGCACCTTTAACACAATGTCATTTAAAAGGATGCCTGAAGTGCACATCCCACAGATGGCCCTGCTCAGTCTGTTTCATCAATACAATCCTCAAAAGTATTGTTCATTGCATAAATGAACTAAAGTCATAAAAGACATGTTGACAAATGTAGATGTGCCAGAATGACTGCATACAGTATTATAATGATTTGTTACACACCCATTTGTTGCTGTAAATATTTCCTTTAGCATTTTTAAAATTATAGAAATAATAACTCAAGTGCAAAGTAAGTAATAAAAACTTTAGATATTGAATATCTTATTAAAACATGATTTAAAAAAAAGTAAAACTTTTCAATAATTTGTATGTCATAAAGAAGATTTACAGATTATCATTTAGTATTAACATTAGTTATGCATACATGTAACTTACATTAAAATAATAGTCCATCGCAAAAGTCATTTAAAGTTAATTATTATTCACTTAAATTTGAAAATTACACTGAAAGCAACCAATAACAGAATAGTCTAACCAAAACATTTGACATTATAAGCAAAATTATTTTTTTAAATGTACTTTAATGTTTCACGAAGATAGTATAAAATGTACCTGCCTCTCAACAAATGCATTTCCATACCTTCATTCTAAGACATCATTATGTTCATTATTTGCTTGTAACAATCACACACATACCTTTACAGTTTGAACTATAGACTGTAAATATGCATTTAATATTTACTTTGTTTCACAATGGATGCCAATGCTGATTTTAGCTCATCTTGCATACCTTCAGGTGATACTTATTTTGGCATGTTTTATCCATGAATAACAAAGTTTCAAATATACAGTTCCTCCAAGACTGTAAAGGTGACCATTTTTCAATGTAAATGTATGAAATACATGATCAGTATACCCAAAAGCAGTAAAGCAAGATATCTATCATGCATTAATGAATATACAGTGATTGTGAAAAAAGAAGATCAAAAGCTATTTGTTTCTCATCATAATGTGTTTGAATAAAACAAATAAAGACCATCAACGAAAAAGAGGCCATATGATTTAAAGAGGAGCAGCCTCCTTTTTAATGGATATCTCTCACTTCATTCTCACTCTATTCTTCATGTTTTTCATCATTCATTCATGTGTGTGTTCAGTGCTCAATTTTCTTTGTGCACAGCACACTGGCCCAGATTGGAATCTCCTAAATTCCCTTTTTGTGCACCCAACGCCCAACGATCTTCCTCCACACAGTGACCCTGAGTGAAAAGCAGGGCATGTTAGACATACATGACATGCACAATAAAAAACAATGTTACACATTACATGTAGACATGACAAAAAGGCTATTGTTCAGTTGCATATAATGAACTAATAAAAAACTCATTGAATAAAAATTAGTATAAAGAAGAAATTTTACACATTTATTAAAAATACGTTAGAAAAAGACTAATTTTAAATTTATTATAGAAATAATATACTCAAGTGCATTAACGTTCAATGTAATATTGAATAACATTTAATATTGAATAACGATTATTAAAACATAATGATTTAAAATGTACTTCCAAGTAAAACTTTGGTAACAATTTATTAGTGTCATTGTTACACATTACATGTAGTTACTGTAGTATTAACTATTAGTTATGCTTAATTACATGTAACTTACATTAAACCAAACCCTAATCTGACCCTATAGGAAGGTCATTTAGTTAATTATTATTCACTTAAATTTAAAATTACACTGTAACACAAACACCTTAAAATATAGTGTAACCAAAACTTTTAATTTGACATTATAACAAAATTATTTTTTTTAAATGTACTTAAGTGTTTTACGAAAGATAGTCATAAAAGTGTAGGCCTGCCCTCTTTAAATACACCTAAATGGCCTCATATTAAATTAATATTATAGGTCTATTATTTGCAAGTGCAACATTCAAACATACATTTAAGATTTGAAGTTAACTACAAATATGCATTTAATATTTACTTTTTCACAATGGTATGACTGTAACTGCATGATTTTAGCACTATCTTAGCTTTATCTCTTCTTTTAGGTGATACTGTTTGCCTGCATGTTTTGATCCATGTCCAACAGTTTCGGAAAAGGTATTCTGGATGAAAAAATACCTTTCATTTGGAGGATTTCATCCGAATCCATATCCTCTGTAGTTCTCATTCGGGATCCAGTCTCTATAACAGCGGCTGTTTTAACACACTTTTCAAACGACAGTATATCTGCCTTACCTTTAAAAATGGTTAAATTATGAAAAAATTATGTTATTTGGGCAGATAGTCAGGTTCAGACAAGCGTCACATACAAACAGACTGCTGTTGATCATGTTTTGGCGCGGTGTTTCCCTCAGAGTCCCGACTAAACATGTGACTTTGATTCCACCTAGTGGCGGGAAACTGCATCTGCCCCCTCCTAGACATTCCAGTGTTGCATTAATGTCAAACGACTATTTAAATAAAAAATAAAAAACTATTTATGGCATCATTATTATGATCATGTTATGAGGCAACTCCTTACTAAAACGTAAAGTCAGCTATATACTGTATATATAATTTTAACTTTGAGAGCCTACAGTTATTTTTAGCATGATTAAAGATTTCAAATGGTATGTTGTCAAGATTAATTAACAATTAATGCTGAAAAAAAACACACCAAATGTTAAGATAAACACCAAATTATATGGTAGTGCAATGGTATTCGTTGAAGCACCTTATTGGAGTACCATGAAAATACCTTGGTAGGCTATATCAAAGTATCATATTACCTTCTGATTCTTGGGCTATGGTTTCTACTCTTGTGATTTGCTTGATGGAAATTGATGGTTTCGCATTCTATATTTGCAGGTCATTTTGTATGTACAAATACATTTGTATTTCTCCTCTAGGAGTTGGAAAACTATCGCGCAGCTATGCATAAGATGGCGGATGACATCATCAACCTGCGCTCTCAGGTGAGCAAGCTGGAGTCTGAGAACGGTCAGCTGAGGCATGACCTCTCCCTGCATCAGGACCTGGGCCACAGCCTGCTGGACGACACCGACGTTGACATAATGACCAAGACCGAGATTACTGACCGGATCGGTATTATTCCTCTCACTAATCACATTTTTAAAGCATAAGCATATAAAGATTGGTCAAGGCATTGTTCTTTATGCGTATACACTTTACCACTTAACCTTACCAGATACAGTTATTGCTGCCATTTCTTCAGCCCTTTCAGTAAATTAACTAGCTGGGAAACCAGTCAAAAAGTTTCATTGGGAAAAATCATCCAATGCAGTTTTCTATCATCCTGGCATCATTTATTACATTTTTACATTTTAAAACTTAGAACTTAGACATAGTCTCTAGCACAAACTAAAGAACAAACTAGCTTGCTCGGTGTGATGTTTGCTAAAAATTTGCAGAATCATTCATGTCTGTAGTACAAACTAACTAACAAACACTGTAATTAGTGTAGTATTAGCAATACTTGGCTTACTTACCAAACACCATTAAAGGGGTACTTCAGCGCTGGGAAGATGAATCTGTATTTAAACTGGGTCATTTATGTAGTAGAAATGTGAAATTATTTTTGAATTTGGTGTCTTCTAGACTGAGAAAAGTCAAAAAAAAAATGTGTCTCATGGGTATAAAATACAACAATTCCTTTTTAAGAAAAGTAATGCGTTACGTTACTTTTGCGTTACTTTTTCTCCACTCGGCTGTGCTTGTTTTTTGTTTTTATAACAAAAAGGTTCTATTTTTGTGCAAATGTAAAGATCTCTTCACACCAAAATTTTTATTTAGAGGTAAGGTAGTGAGGTAAAAATACAAATTCACACACTCTGCTGTGCTGCGCTGCCAATCTTGATAATGGAAGAATAGGACGCAGGAGAAAAAAAGCAAACGAACAAATTAACAAATGATGCTCCGATATACTTAAAGTAGCTTTTAGCAATAGTTAGCTTACTAGTAACACCACTAAGGTGTTCTGGGTGTTTTTTTAAATAAAAAACGTACATATCATGAGTAACAAATTATGCTCAAATTATTACTTAATAATTATTTGTTTTCTTGTTTAGCAAACACCGCTAAGGAGTTATAAGTGAGTTTAAGATTGTTGCTATCATTCATGTTGCACAAAGTAACAAATTATGCTCTGATTAATACTCATGGTAAGAAATATCAATAGTTAATTTAATTAGCAAACACCACTAAGGTGTTCTGAGTGGTTTCCACCAGCAAGTGATTTAGCTATTCCGATTTAGCATATGTCTGTAGCATGAACATACAAATTATGCTCTGATTAATTCTTAATAATTATTAGTAATAGTTTGCATGCTTAGCAAACAACACTAAGCTATGGGGTTCTGAATGGTTTTTAGCAAAAATGATATTTTGATCATTCAAAACAAACATTATACTACTTAATGTTAGCAAATTTTTCAATATTTAGCCTTGCAGTAGTTACCCAGCTAACAAATTTAGGTTATATAAACGCAGTTTCTAAAATGTCCAGTTTTCTTGTAGTTATTATTTAAAGGCATTCTTAAAAACATTCTACTTACTGTTTTCTCCCAAATAACGTTACTTAAACGTTTATTTGTAATATTCTAAGAACGTTTAAATGTCCAGTTTTTTAATGTCTTAAGAGTGTTTTCTCTCAACATTACGAGAATGTTTATTAACTATTAATAACATTAAAAGAATGTCCCATAAAAATTATTTTAAGAACGTTTTGTCCTAACATTTACATAACTTTTAAAGAACATCAGTGGGTTATGGGAATGTTTCCTGTTAGCTGAGTAGCTAACACAGCTAATTAGCAAGGAGAGATGATGTACATATGTACATGCAGAAGAAATTAAACGTCAGACAAAAGTTTTGGGAAGTGATTATTGAAGTATCACATTTCTGATGTTAAAAGTTGTGAGCATAAAACTGATTTGCACAGGTGTCATGTCCTCACTGAGCTGTGCTGAGGATTGATAAGACTTCTCATTTAGCTAAGGGAATCTGATAAGCACTTACTGCCTTATCTGCTGAAGGACAGTTTGCGTCCCTCACACACTCATATGCACACAAACACAAGGCTCCGCTTAAAGGACACGTCAAAGACCTTTGAGGCCTTCAAAGCAAATCCAGGCTTTAATTTCCTCTCTATGGCGAATGTGCTGCTTGGCTTTCAGGGGTTTAGATAATGTCTCTAATGTTTTCTCCAAAAATATCTCCAGTGTCATGGTCACATTTGTGGATGTTTCTGCAGTCCTCAGAAAGCATTTACAACAGATTTTGACTTAACCATAAATACGTCATATTAAATTACATCTATATTCAATTGAATTAAAACGGAAATATAAATGTCCCCATCTAACAGGTTCTCTCAAAGTTATGAATAAACATTCTAGAATGTTCGATCAAAGTTCTCTGGTATTTAATAGCACAAAAACGTGATTTTCATAGAATGTTTTTTTCTTTTTCTAAAACATTTTAGTTTAAATTTCATCTACCATTTTTTTTAAATGATACTGCTTGTTTCAGAATGTTTAGATATTTAAAAGTAACATTCCCATAATGTTCGATAAACTGGAATTTTCCCTTAACGTTCACATAAAAAAGAGAAACATTTTTAAAACTGGATATTTTGAACATCCAGTGAACATTCAGAAATAGCATTTTCCAAACTTAAAGGTGCAGTGCATAAATTACAGCGACATCTAGTGGTGAGGTTGCGAATTGCAACTGTCCACCGCTCACCCCTCCCTTTCGAAGCACATAGAGAAGCTACGGTGGCCGACACAGGACAAGGATGTCGTCGTCTGAGACAGCAGAGAGTAGCTAGCACTCTCTAGTGAAGTTTAACCGTTTAGGGCTACTGTAAAAACATGGCGGCGCAAAATGGCGACTTCGAAGTGATCACTGTAGGGGGACCCGCATGTATCTAGATAGAAATGGCTCATTCTAAGATAATAAAAATAATGGTTCATTATGTAAGGTCTTTATACACCACTGAACACAAAGATATGTATATTTTATTGCATTTCTGTCAATAGATCCTCATATATGAAACACACTGCACCTTAAATGCTAACATCAGCTAAATGTTTTAAGAACATATTTTGGCAGATCGTACACATTTTTTTCATCCTTCCCTCTGGTTATTTTGACCCGAAACTCATTTTTACATTTTTGTTTAAAAATTGAGAGCTCATCGAAGTGGTCCAAGACCTTAGGACTTTTGTCACACTTGAACCATGAAGGCAAGGAAAAAAAGTAACAAATCCTTCCTGCAGGTCAACTTGACCCCCTTAGGACCTTAGGAATGAATGGAATGCGAGGAATGCTTCCGTACACATAGAAAACCTAACTAACTTTAAACTAAAAATGCTACATTTTATCAAAAATAGATTTTTTAATGTCTGCATGTGTAGCTGAATGCATTCTGAAGAGATAAACTGGGGAAACTGACTTTAGGACCCAGGGGAACAGCTCATTTGCTCCATATAGTGCTATAAGGCCATCTAGTGGCAAGAGTATTGAAATATCATAGCCCAAATTGAGATATTTTGATCTGATTTGAGCTAGATTATGCATGTATTGGAGTGCTATTTTGAATTTAAGTTCAAAGAATGTGAAGAATGTGCTTAAATTATATAATGCATTGATAAAATCTAGTAATTTAAAGGTAAATAAAAGAAAAAAATAATAAAAAGAAATTTCTAAAAAAATGCATTTAAATAGAAAAAAATATTATTAAAATAAAATTATATGTTTGCTGGTTCATTTAAGGGTTAGTTAACCCAAAAATGAAAATTAGCCCATGATTTACTCACCATCAAGCCATCTTAGGTGTATATGACATTCTTCTTTCAGATTAATAAAATATAGAGTTATATTTAAAAGTCATGGCTCTTCCGAGCTTTATAATGGCAGTGAATTGTTGCCTTGGTCCATAAAAGTGCATCTATCCATCATATAACTGCTCCACACGGCTCCGGGGGTTAATAAAGGCCTTCTGAAGCAAAGTGTCGCAGTTGTCTAAGAAAAATATCCATATTTAAAACTTTATAGACTTAAATAACTAACTTCCGGCGGAAAGCCATATGCAATTCGACTTACGGGCGAAAGAGTAACCCCTGATGCGATGTAATAGGAGCGTGGCAAGCTTTGACGCCTCTGGCGGATAGTGCTGGGAAACAAACTCAAGCCCCTCTTCTCTTATATCAAAATCCTCTGCTACTTTTCTTTAAACATTCTCGTTTAGACTCTTATTCATGACCGATGTTTTGTGTGGAGCAGTTATATGATGGATAGATGCACTTTTATGAACTTCATAAACGAGGCAACAATTCACTGCCATTGTAAAGCTTGGATTAGCCAGGACTTTTTTCATATAACTCTGAATATTTTATCCGTCTGAAAGAAGAATGTCATATACACCTAGGATGACTTTAGGGTGAGTAAACCATGGGCTTTTGGGTGAACTATCCCTTTAAGCACTAATTAATCTGCTATGGCACTTTCTGCAGCCTCTCTGAAGTTCAAGCTCTCCAGTGAAAGCAACAAAGCCGCTGCCCAGAAGGACAGAATCCAACAGCTTCAAAACGAGCTCATAAGGGTGGGTTAATCAAGGCCAGATCATTTAATGTTTTTAATAAAAGCTGCAGCAGTGCTCAGAGACCGTGCGTTTCCTTTCTGAAGCTCAAGGGGTCCATTGACTGGCATACATTTGTAATGTTTGCTGGCAGTAAGGAAATGCTGTATCAAATGCATTAATGGTTTCCTCCCAAGATCATTGATTGGATCAGGTCGTTGAATTTGTCTCCAGACTGCATGGCATAGTGCTTGTTGTATTTGATACAAAGCTAAAAATACACAAGGCTGGATGGAGTCTTAATAGACCCTTGGCAATTGAGTTAACCCCCTGCATGGACTTTTTGGGCCTGTGTGCAGAGTTTTAGCTCTTCATTTTGCTTTTTTGTAGAAGAATGACATTGAGAAAGAGTTTGTCCAGCTGCAAAGAGCACATCAACAGCAGCAGGCTGTGCTAAAGAGATATCAGGCCCGTGGCAGTAAAATAACTGCACTGGAGGATACAGTTCGCCAACAGGAAAAGGTATTTAGCTTACAGCAATATGCTTTTTCGGTGTCTGTTTCGACAACCAAACAATCAAGCTATAAAAACACTCACCATCCAGTTTGGGACAAAATAATCTGTCATCATTTCTCACTCATAATCATATGTCATTCTAATAGTGTTATTTTAGTGATATGTATGCACTATTATAGTCATTGTTGAGGGTAGTAATCAGATTACTTTTTCAAGTAACTAAAATAATGCATTACATTTAAATTTACAACAAAATATCTGAGTTATTTTTTCAAATAAGTATAGTAAGTATAGTAATAAGTAAGTATAGTATTTCAAATAACACTGTACAAGCTTGGTAACACAAAGTACCCCCACATAAAAGTAACTAAGTAATGCAATTATTTACTTTTTTTAGGGAGTAACACAATATAGTAAGGCATTAATTTTAAAAGTAACTTTCCCCAAAACTGATTATAGTATTTATTAATATTAACTTATGTTAATGTCAACTTAAGTTTATGTTATTCATCACATTTACACTCATCGGCCACTTTATTAGGTACACTTTTCTAGTAGCAGGACCCTTTTGACTTCAGAACTGCCTGGAAAAAGATTTTGGTCCATATTGACATGAGAGCATCACGCAGTTGCTGCAGATTTGGCAGCCGCTCATCCATGATGCGAATCTCCAGTTCCACCACATCCCAAAGCTTCTCTTTTATTTCAGCTTTATTTCATTTACTGATTAGAAATGATTCTAATAGATTTAGTTAACAAGAATAACACTGCATTCCACTGCACACGTTCTTCTTTGAAAAAACATTAAAGTAGATATTTTGAAGAATGTCTCAGCTTCTTTTCTCCATACAATGAAAGTCAATGGGGTCCAAAATGTTCAAGCTCATAAAGGTAGTGCGAAATGAATCCATGAGACTCAAGTGGTTTAATCAAAGTCTAATGTATAATGTGTTGTATTTGTTTTAATTCAATGAGCAGGTCATTGAAAAGATGGAGAAAATATTGGATGCAAAACTGAAGGAAATAAATAAAGAAAATTCAGCTGTGAAACATAAAGGTGTGCCAAAAACCATATTGAATCAATTTCAGTTATAATTTATTAGTCAGAGCCATGGCTTAATGGTTGTGGTGCTCATGCTGGAAATTTGGGTTTGAATCTGGCCTGCATCATGCCCTGAAAACGGCCTCTCTCTCTCTCCATAATTTCCAGTCCTCTTTTTTTACTTTCTTATCAATAAAAAGTGTTGAATGCTTTCCAGAAATTGCGACTGACAAGTAATCGTGCTGTTGTATATAGATAAAGAGGAGCTTAAGAGAAGCGAGATCGAGTCTGTGCTGGCGGCAGAAAACTCTCGACTCCGAGCAGAGCTCGACAGGCAACGTGATTTACCCCCACCTGTCATCATTCAACATTCTGTACAGGTAAACCCGAGACCACCGGTAGTTTCCGCTCAAACAGCCATGCTGCATGAATGCTTTATTGTGCACATTTTATTAATGGTTTTGATCTCAGTCCCATCAGCCTTTCTCAGACAGCGAGAAGCTGGACTTATTGACGCAGCTGGCGAGAGCTGAGGGGCGAATCCAGACACTGGAACAACAGGTTTGATCCTTTACTGATTTGAGAAGACATTTCACTTTCACACAGTGTAAATCATGGGTTGGGGCTCAGTGGGTCATGACACATTGAGCTGTGGTGCTTATGTGGGGTGATCAAGGTTTGAGTCTGGCATCTGACTTTTTCCCATTTGTTCTTTCTTTCCCATATAATTTCCTGTATAGCTTTATCTTTTTACCAAAGAAGCAAGTCCTAAAAAAATGACATTTACCTGTTCCTGTTAAGCTCCACAGAAATATGTTTTTATTTACACAAACACTGCACTCTTAAAAATGCTGGGTAAAAAACAACCCAAGTTGGGCTGAAAGTGGGCTAACCCAGCGATTGGGTTGTTTTTAACCCAACCACAGGGTTAAAACAACCCAATTGCTGGGTTAGTCCATTTTCAACCCAACTTGGGTTGTTTTTTTACCCAGCATTTTTTAGAGTGTGGAAAAAGACACTCCAACCAACTCAAGAAATTGTAATAAATAATGTTTTTTGAACACTGCAGTGTTTGTGTCTTTGTGATATTGGCCATCAGTTGAAAGAGAACTCCAGACAATGGGGGAAAGAGAAACAAGAAATGTTGACTAGACTCAGTGAATATCAACATGGATTCTCTCGAACATCAACCATGATTCTTCTTGATCTGCCCGTGGTGAGTAAATAACTACTGGTTATTTAAACATATAATTATTATTATTTGTTTGACCGAGGAAATGTATATACTATATCAATGGTATCGTCTATTGAGTCGTCCTTTTTGTTTCCTAACAGAAAAGCGTGACTGATTCTGTATTGGGACATTCCCGACACAGGCAACTGGAACCCCTGAAGTGATCCCGTCTAATCAGTGTTAGTGTTGGTAAAAAACATCATAACATTTATATATGCCACTTTTCTTTTATTTATATTAATTCAAAACCCTTCAGAATATTTGGATGGATTTATGTTTTTTAAAAAGTTGTTCAAATTTATTTAAACATTTTTGTTTCTGAAATATAACAAGACATGATATTTAGTACCAGTCAAATGTTTGGACACACATACTGTACTTATCTATTTACTATTATTCAAAAAATCTGGGAAATATTATTTATGAGGTCATCAAACCTTTTAATCAAATGAGGAGTTATCAAGAAAAAATAGTACAAAATTCAAATTAAATAAAGACTCTTATTTTAAATCAGTGATATTTTTATTAGTATTTTGAAATAGATTTTCATTTCAGTTAAAGCTTTAGTAATTTTGTAATGTGCTTTTTAAAAATAAATATGTCCATATAGTTTTTATTCATTTTTATTTTTAAGTACATCAAGTTATAAATCTAAAACGAGAAACGTTTTATAAATAAAAGGATAAAATTCAAATCAAAATGAGAAGTGTTGCCTTGGCAACTTTTAATATTATATTTTATTTCAGTTAATGTTTATTTTATTTCAAATAACGAGAATGTTTATTATGATTTTAGGTGTATTAATATTAATATATATATATTTTTTCATTATTTACTGTTCATTTAAACTTCATGTCAATCCAAATGTTGGAACACAAAAAAACAAGATATTTTGAAAAATGGTTGTTTTGAACATTCTTCAAAATATCTTCTTTTATGTTCCACAGAAGCAAGAAAGTCTGGAACGACATAAGGGTGAGTAAATGATAGAACAATCCCTCTAAGATCATTAACTTAAATTGAGTCCAATCTTTTGACAGATATTACATTGCAAAGACAGATTGTTTGCTGTCCCTAAAGCTCAGTGTTGCATCCAGTCCAGTCCTCAACATCATTTCCCTGTTTGCAGCTCTGCTATCTGCTGGCGTCGAGTGGTTTGATGGTTAGCATGATGGGCTTCTCGGGCAGTAAGATGAGCTCAAACGTGCTCCTGATCTCCACCTGCCTCTGCTTCTCAAACCTGAAGTTCTCCAGCATCTATAAAGATGACAAAACGACAAATAAGAAAGAAAATCAGCCCAACGTTATTTAGCCACTTAAGAGGATACGATGTTCCTCGCTTTAGAAATGCACATACATGAATAAGGAAGAGCTGCATCTCTGTCTCGGCGATCCTGCGGCCCAAACACTGGCGTGGGCCGAATCCGAAGCTCAGGCTCTTGAAGAAGTGGCTCTGGGATCTGACCCAGCGAGAGGGACGATACTGCTCTGGGTGCGGGAAGACCCGATGATCACGACCCATAGCGTACAGACCCAGCTGAACTAAAGTCTGACAGACATGAGAACAGTTGTTTTGTGTCCAGTTTGTCGTAAATGAATTCAGTAATTGCCTTAAATTCACACTCACCCCAGCTGGAATGTGGTAGTTTTGAAGGACAATGTCTTCAGTGATGTATCTTTGTAGACTCACTGCTACAGGATGTAACCTTCAAAAGAAATTATATGATTTTAGACACATGGTGAAGCAAAATCCCAGTTTCTTTTGTTTCTGGGTGTTTCTTCGCCACTTTGTATAAGAAAAAGCTTTATTGATAAAGCTTAATTGGTGTTAATATTTTTGCTTAAGTAATTTGTGTAAATATTGACGATCAATTTCACACATTAAAGGGGCCATGAACTGAGAAATTTCATTTCCTTGAGCTTTTGACATAAGAGGTCATTATACTTTAAGAAAATCCTGTACGTTTCAGAACTGAATACTTCCTTGTTAGTCCAAAAACTGCTATATGTCATAGATAGGTGAAGACCTATCGCCTACTTCATCGTTGCAACTTTGGCCACGCCCACTGCCGTGTTAGTGAGATGACGAGGAGAGAAAAGATATACAAGATAACTGCACTAAAAATAACGTCTCGGTTACGTATATGTAACCCTTGTTCTCTAAAGAAGGGAACAGAGACGCCACGTCAGTGACCGAAGAATAGGAATCTCGCTATGAGAGGCCAATCTTCTTTGAGTGTAACTAAACGAGCCAATGCACATTGGCATGCGGTAATCGCATAAGCTGCTCTGCCTCGCAGTGCGAGCATATAATAATCAGGAGGTGCAGTGCATCTTTAGTTTTTTGCTGAGGAGCCGAGCCGGTGACCCGGCCGCCCAAAAAGGGGTCATGAATTGAGAAATCTAATTTTCCTTGAGCTTTTGACATATACAGTAAGAGGTCATCATACTATAAGAGTATACAATAAGTTTCAGAACTGAAAACTTCCTTGTTAGTCCAAAAACAGCTTTTATTACAACCAAGCCCAGCGAATGACTCGTTGTGGAATCGTCATGTTATCTATCATCGATAGGTGAAGGACCACCTGTACACGGATACAATGCTCATCACTGCAAATTTGCATCCCACGATCGAAATATACATCCCAGAAAACATTATAAAACAATAAAACCATACAGCTCATGACCTCTTTAAATATTGAAATGGTTTATAATTATATTAATGTAAAAGTCTATTTTAAAACAATATTTATGATGGATCTTCATAAAATCTAATAATTATATAAATAAAAATCGTAAAATAACACACCAGCCACTAGTTAAGTGGCTTTAACCTTGAACAAAAATACAAAAGATTTAATAAAAATCAACTATCCCTATAGTTAAAATAAAATCCCTATAGTTGAACAGAAAGGTGTTTTGTGTTGTGATATCTTGGAGTGAACTGTTTATTTACCTCAAAGTTTCCTTCAGGGCTCCTTTAAGCAGAGGAACCATCTTGAGCATCTGCATCACGTCTCCTTCAGAGGCGATACGAGCAGTTGAGATTTCCGCCCGGATCTCCTCCTGCAGGTCCGGGTGTCGGGCCAGCTCATAGAGCGTCCACATCAGTGTGATAGACGTCTGACGCACACAAAAATATCCCAATACATTTCTATTAAACACACTTTATACACACCTAGTTCATATTCTGTACTAATACAACCAAAAATGAAAATAATATTTTATCAGTTACTTAGTCATGTTTTTCTCTTACCTCTGTAAATGCAAAATAAGATATTTTGAGGAACATTTTTGTCCATACAATGAAAGTCAATGGGGTCCAAAACACACAGCATTGGACCCCACTGAATTTCCTTACATGGACAAAAATCTTTTGTGTTCTGCTGAAGAAAGTCATACAGGTGTGGAACAACAGGTGGGTGAGTAAATTATGCCATTTTTATTCCTAGATAACTATTCCTCTAGTGTTGATTTTTTATCATACCGTGTCAACCCCTCCAGCCATCAGCTCCGTCACACTGGCCTTTATGTCCTCGATGGACAGTTTGTCCAGCATTAGAAGGCTAGCCAGGACACCAGGATATTTCCCACTGGCTTCTGGATCTTTCCTCAACTGTCTGTAGATATTCTGGATACATCGGTCGGCTTTGGAAAAACCACATTGAGATGAAAAATCAGTGGAAGTTTCAAGAGGAAAGGCCATGATACACTTTAAGTAACATCGAAGAAATGGCATGATGTAATTTCGAACAAAATCAGGCCAAAATGAAGGGCCCTATTTTAACGATCTGAGCGCATGGCGCAGGTGCACTTAGGATGTGTCCGAATCCACTTTTGATAGTTTAACGACTAATGGTCATCACGTCAGAAACATTATCCAAAAGAGTTGTACCTAGTCTCTTAATGAGTCATGGTTGTGTTTTGGGTGTAACGTGGAATAAACCAATCAGAGTCTCATCTCCCATTCCCTTTAAAAGCCAGTTGCGCTTGCATCTTGGCGGATTCGCTATTTACATGGCAGAATTTGCAAGCAGAAAGACCGAACGCTTCTCCAGAGAGGAATCATTTTATTTTTCATATTTAAAAAATGTGTGTACTGCTGTGCTTCCCTGTGTGTGTAATAAGCTGAGTGTACATGCGTTGTGCACCCACCTATGGGCACATATTACTAACATACTCTTTAAATAACAAAAAATATAGCGCTATTGACTTTGAAAACGGCCTTTGACCAACAAAAACCTGGTCTAGTTTCCTCAAAATAGCAACGCACTAACAATGCGTCTGAACACACCTCGTTTTCAGACCAGCACGCCCATTTATGTATGAAAATACAATATATCAAAAGAAAGAACAGACCCTCCCCAGACAGAATCATAGTGTACATGTGTATTCCGTTTTTGCCAACACTTGAATTTGGGTAAGTTTAATAAAAAAAACATTTTGAGCAAAAAGCTGAGAAAATCATGTTTTTGTCAAAGACTACATCCAGATCGTATTCAGAATGATGATCAAAACACAGATGGAGTCGAGTCCATCAACACCCCCAAAGCTCCTATAGCTCGTCCTGGGTCGACATTTCATTTCATTCAGTAACATTATATGCAGTTTATTTGCTGTTTAATGTTGGTGATCAACATATGCATCTGATTAAATATGCTATTGCCTGTTTCTGCTTCTTCTTCACATGTGTTTTGATCTGGAGATTGAGTACTCGTTCAGAAATAGCGCCCCCACCACATAGCAGTGAAAACCGTCAATGGCAGGGATGACTCACAAATTATGGATATTTCCGTCAATACCAGGGAAAGATTTAAGCTGCTTGCTTTTTATTAAGTGCTATATAAATAAACGTGACATGAATTTACTAGAGTGCCATTTACTATGCAACCAGCCCTGTGTTACCCTGGTTAAAGATGCCGTCCCAGGCCTCCACGTGGTCCTTCCAGATTTTGGCCCCCATGCGGCGGAGCAGGGCTGGAGGGAGGTACAGCATTGGCGAGGTGGTCTTGAACATGAGGGTGATGCAGTCGATGAAGTGCTGGGCGTCTGGATCAATGTAGTCCAACAGCAGACCCAAACGCTCGCCGTACAACACAGCACTCACGGCTGAGAGAAACACACAGGGTTAGCTAGAGTTTTTTGTTTTGGGTGAACTATCCCTGTAAAAATAATTTGTAACTTTGGTCAAAAAACTAAAAAAAAGACATTTTGGCAACAGCATCGTGTCATATATAATTTTCTTTTATCACTTTCTTGTATACATTTCTCCTATGCAGGATGCACAATATTTTTTTAATATTTAAAAAAAAAAATGCTGTCTCAGATCATGATTTGGTTTATAATTATGGAAAAAGCCTTGTTTTATTCACTAATTGCAGTGGAAAAAATGCAGCTGTTAAATTATTATTATTATTATGTGTGTGTGTGTGTGTGTGTGTGTGTGTGTGTGTGCGTGTGTGCGTGCGTGTGTGTGTGTGTGAAATAATAATAATAAATAAAGTATTTGATCAAAAATATAGAATTCAAGTTATAATTTGAAAGATTACAATTTAATATAATGGTTTTCTATTTTATTATACTTTAAAAATATAATTTATTTCTGTGATCAACGCTGAATTTTCATCAGACATTACTCGAGTCTTCAGTGTCACATGATCCTTCAGAAATTATTAATATTAATATCAATATATTTGATTATTTTATTACTTTTTCCACATTGCAGTGTACAGACAATTGTAATAAAGTAAAAGAGTTTGTTTGTAATTGATGTCAAACTTACATTCCAGTGCATACTTGAAGAGTTCATGGGACAGATCTGTTGTCCATTCATTTTGTCCACTCCTCTCAATCTTTTTATAGACACGAGCCACAAAGTCCTGCCCGACCTCATCCAGGAGCGGCACGAAGTTCCCCTGCACCTTTGGGGAAATCACCTCCTTGTTTAGAACGATCCTATTAGATTTCCAGTCCTCTCCATCTCTGCAGGAACAAATCAATATCTTTTACCATTCCAGTAAACATAGTTATAGTAGATCTGGAAAGACGGTGCCTACTTTAGCAGAACGCCATATTTGCGGTTCCTGTAGTCCCTGTAGGAGGTCCACGCTTCCACCCGGAGTCTCTTGGGATAATGACCCTCGGCTTTGAACAGGATAGCAGCATCTTCAGGCTTGATGATGTTCACACTCTCGTAGTATCCAACTTTTTCCCTGTTCAAATGTATTGTGCAGATAAAGGCATGATATAATTTTATAATATGTTCAGATGTTTCTGTATGAAACTGAAGTCGCGTCACCCTCATTTTATTAGACTTAAAGGGGTGGCTGATTGCCCCCTTTTACAAGATGTGAAATAATTTATAGCATGTTAAAACTGTCACTTTTGAGGGTGAGCAAAAACTCACTTTTGTGTGTCCCTTTAAATGCAAGTGAGCTGCTGCTCCCGCCCTCTTTCAAGAAGAGGGCGGAGCTTCAAGAGCTTGTGTTAGCAGCTCTGATTACCTCACGCAGACACAAACTGAAAACGTCCTAAACTGTTCAGCCTTTTGTGTTCAAACCGGAGTCGGAAATGATGGAGAGACTCGAGAAGAAGTGTGTGACAACGTGTAGAATGCAACAGTGTGTTTCTGAATGGTTAGCTGATAAATGTATGTAGCTGATGTGGAGTTAACTATCTTCAAGTCATTGATTAGCGTATTCTGTCATGATAATCTCACCACCTTTGTTGTGTGTTCCCGGGAGCAGGATTTATGTAAATTTCAGGGGTAGTGATGTCACTAACTCGGGAGGAGGCTTGGAAGCCCTACCAGCCGTTTGGTGTAGTCCTTATAACGCAAAGTATCTCCCTTTGCTTTGAACTTTGAGCGTTGTAACAGCAACATTACACACTAACTAAAGTTTAAAAAGTGAATCATTATCAACCACCCCTTTAAGGCTAATCAAGTTTTAAATATAAAATTAAATGTACATTTAAATAAATATATATTAGAATATATTCAATCATACATAAATTACTTTAAAGGGATAATGTACATGTATTTTTACACCATCGCACATACAGTACTGTGCAAAAGTCTTAGGCACTTTGGTATTTGCACAAAAACATTTTTAAGCCAGTTATTTATATCTTTTACTGTGTTGTGTCAGTAGGAAATATCAGTTTACATTTCCAAACATTAATTTTGCAAGTAATTGTAGTTATCCAGTGAGATTTTGACACTGTTTGAAGGGTTCATGGGAACCTGTTCATCATCAAAGAGGTAAATTAAAGGGACAGTTTACCCAAAAATGAAATTTTTAGTACAATCAACTTTTCATTTAATTTCAACTTAAAATACATCAAACTGACTTAAAAAAGATAAGTTGACTCTTGTTTAAAAATTGTTTAACTTATTTTGATGAGTTAAAACACCATAAAAACATATGTTGTCATAACTTATCGATCATATAATTCTTTACAGTATACTGCATTGTTTTTTTATACCATGGAAGTCAATGGGGACCGGCACATTTCTAAGGGCGAGTAAATGACAAAAAAAAAATTGTTTTTGGGTGAACTGTCACTTTAATACACCTCTTTGATGATGAACAGGTTCCCATGAACCCTTGAGAGACAGAATATAATGCAACAATTTCTTTTTTGAAGTCTGCACATGCATATGTGCAGTGGTGTAAAGATCTTTAGGTGACTTAAATGATTGTAAAATGAAAAAAGACATGGAGACAATTTTTATTATTGTTTCCACAAAAAAAGAAAAAAAAAAAAGAAAAGGGTTTCCAGGCACTTTTTATGTCATTAAACAATTTTTTTTGTAGTATAGCATGTATAAAATTAATATACAATGATCACATTTTTACTGAAATATCCAGATGTCCATGGAAAACCTGCATATGGCACGTTGTTAAAAAAAAGTGTCATTTTACCTGTAAATGGGACCAAACATATTGAAATTGTACACCATAATCCGGTGGATATTCCTGAGGCCGTCCATTTTCCAGAATGTGTAGAGACTCGCCACACTGTTCTTCCATAGTCCAGGAATCTCACTGAAGGGCTGTATGGTAGAGCTGTCCTTTCGGACTGCAGGTACTCGTCCTGTGTGTGTCGTCCTGACCTGCGGCAGGTGCTTCAGTGTGGACAGACACTGAGCCAGACGGGCCCTCAGACTCCAGCGGTCCATCACACCCTCTCACTGCCTCTCTCTGGCGCTCCTCTCTCTCACGCTCTCATGGAAAGCAGCTGTTTGCTTTAATATGACTTCACACTTCAAGGATGATGGTCATAAATGTGCTCAGGACATATAAAAAAAGAGACCACCCTAAATTTCTGGGACATTCATCAGATCCCCCTACTGGCTATTATTGAGGGACTTATTGTGATGAGATACTTGCGACTGAGATCCTTCTTATTTTCTATTATTTTTAAGTACATATATATATATATATATATATATATATATATATATATATATATATATATATATATATATATATATTTTAATAGGGTTCTTCTGATGTCCTTGGCCTTTTATATTTCTGCAAAATGTACTTTTTTTTTTTTTTTCTAGGACCCTCCTTCCCAAAGTCTGTGTGTCATTTTTTTAAATATATTTATGTCATTATTTAATATTGATTTACTTTTAAGAATGAATTCTCTGAAAAACAGACAATTTTGCGATCAGTAGATTATTTTTAATGTTTTGAAAAAAATTGCATTTATTTGATTAGAAATAGTAAAAGCAGCAATATTGCGGGGTGGGGGGACTATTTGACATATTTTACATGTAAATCATTCAAATGTGCTAATTTATATTTATAATTTATATCTCTCTCCAGAGATGCTCAATTGGGTTTAAGTCAGTGCTCTGGCTGGGCCATTCAAGAACATTCACAGAGTTGTTGTGAAGCCACTCCTTCGTTATTTTAGCTGTGTGCTTAGGGTCATTGTCTTGTTGGAAGGTGAACCTTTGGCCCAATATGAGGTCTTGAGCACTCTGGAAAAGGTTTTCTTCCAGGATATCCCTGTACTGCCGCATTCATCTTTTCCTCAATTGTCGTCCTGTCCCTGCAGCTGAAAAACTCCCCCACATCATGATGCTGCCACCACCATGCTTCACTGTTTGTTTTGGACAGGTGATGAGCAGTGCCTGGTTTTCTCCACACATACCGCTTAGAATTAAGGCCAAAAAGTTCTTTCTTGGTCTCATCAGACCAGATAATCTTATTTCTCACCATCTTGGAGTCCTTCAGGTGTTTTTTAGCTAACTCCATGTGGGCTTTCATGTGTCTTGCACTGAGGAGATGCTTCTTCGGGCCACTCTGTCATAAAGCCCCAACTGGTGGAGGGCTGCAGTGATGGTTGACTTTCTACAACTTTCTCCCATCTCCCAACTGCATATCTGGAGCTCAGCCACAGTGATCTTTGGGTTCTTCTTTACCTCTCTCACCAAGGCTCTTCTCCCCCGAATGCTCAGGAAGGGTTCTGGTCATCCCAAACATCTTCCATTTAAGGATTATGGAGGCCACTGTGCTCTTAGGAACCTTATGTGCAGCAGAATTTTTTTTGTAACCTTGGCCAGATCTGTGCCTTGCCACAATTGAGCTCTTCAGGCAGTTCCTTTGACCTCATGATTCTCATTTGCTCTGACAGGCACTGTGAGCTGTAAGGTCTTATATAGACAGGTGTGTGGCTTTCCTAATCAAGTCCAATCAGTATACTCAAACACAGCTGGACTCAAATGAAGGTGTAGAACCATCTCAAGGATGATCAGAAGAAATGGACAGCACCTGAGTTAAATATATGAGTGTCACAGCAAAGGGTCTGAATACTTAGGACCATGTGATATTTCAGGTTTTCTTTTTTAATAAATCTGCAAAAATAGCAACAATTTTGTGTTTTTCTGTCAATATTGGGTGCTGTGTGTACATTAATGAGAAAAAAGAACTTAAATGATTTTAGCAAATGGCTGTAATATAACAAAGAGTGAAAAATTTAAGGGGGTCTGAATACTTTCCGTACCCACTGTAAATTCTATAAAAAAATCATTAATAAATACATTTAAAATTAATTGGTTTGAGAGAAAATATATCTATTGAATAAAATATATCTATTGAATAAAAATATATCTATTGAATACTCAATCAAGTGAACAAATATACACCGAAATGCTCATAGTGGAATAACCTTGTTGTTATGTTTTCTGTATAAATAGTTGTGCAAGGGCACCAAATATATGGGGGTCAAAGGTCGAGAGACAGTTAGCCTTGGACAAGACAACGAATCTGCCCACACAACTCAAGGATGTTGCTAAGTTTGTGTGCAATGATCCAAAAGTCACCGGACCAGTAGAATATACATTTATTAGAAAATATGTGTCCGTGATGTCAAGACAAGTCAGTCATAAATAGATTTTGAATCAACAATAGAGTAAATACATAAATTGAAATGCTTGTAATAAATAATTAAACAACAACAAAAACAACACAACAAGAAGTGAAATGCTTTTACAATAAAATGTGTTAAAAAAAATATATAAGTTAAGCCCTTTGTTTAAACATACACAGTGTAGATCTTAAATTCTTTACAAAGGCCTTTGATCAATTGAAAGCACTTCAAATGAAAGCATTATAAATCATGTCATGTTTTCTTGAGGTGTTTGATGAGAGTCTCTAGCTTCATGGCGGTGTTCAGGTCTCCCTGTACTCTCAGTTTGCCGCTGCTGTAGGCGGCGAACGGTCGAAGGCCGCCCTGGAACATGGCCAGAAGATCCTGCTCGCTCATGCTCAGAGAAACATCCGGCTCTCTCGGCAGGACGCCCACACCACACGCTCCAAGTCCTGAACACAGACACAGTGAACCGCTGAGGCAGCATTCAGGGGATTTCACTACAATGCACAAACCGTCTAGAGACCATTCCCAAATGGGGCAGTCAATTCAAATCTTAATATGTAGTTATTCATTTTCTCTGCATGTAATCATATACTTTGTATATGATTACCACAGTGTAGAAATGCATTTCTTGTACTCTTTTTCAAGGCAACCAGATAATAATAAATAATAGAAGGGGGGAATCTCCTAAACCACCACCAATGTGCAGCATCCACCTTGATGATGTGACGGCAGCCATATTGCGCTAGAACGCCCACCACACACCAGCTGATTGGTGGAGACAGAGTGATGAAGCCAATCAGGATAGGAGGCCATGATGACAGAGGCCAATGGGCAAATTTGGCCAGGATGCCAGGGTTACACCCCTACTCTTTCTTTCGAAGGACATCTTTTCTTTCTGGTTTAACAGGGCCTCGGTTTAACATCTAACACTTGACAGTATAGTGTCCTCATCACAATACTGGGGTGTTAGGACCCACACAGACCACAGGATGAGCACCCCATGCTGGCCTCACTAACACCTCTACCAGCAGCAAACTGTTTTTTCCCAGGAGGTCTCCCATCCAGGTACTGACCAGGCTCAGCCCTGCTTAGCTTCAGTGGGAAACCAGTCTTGGGCTACAGGGTGATATGGCTGATGGCATTATACAGATATTCACCATTTAATAATCTTACCTGATATTTAAAATAGTAACACATCTGCCTAAGTGTTATTTTAGTTTATATTTTAGCATTATAGTTTTAATTAATAATATTTGGATCAATGCTGAAAAGGGTTCAAATATGCAAAAGATGCTGGAAAACTGAAGAATTTGGGATTTTTCTGAAGAACGTTGGGCAGTTTAACTGCTCAGGACAAACAAGGGACAAAAAGGGATGTAAAAGTCTTTTATTTAAAATATCTTATTCAGGACAGAACTAAATAAAAATAACATGCATTTTGTATGATTCTTCTTATTTTGTTCAAATTAGTCACATTTTCAGATTCTGCAAGGGATGTGTAAACTTTTGAGCAAGACTGTATGTACACACATATATATATACAGTCATAAATAGATTTTGAATCAACAATCTATAGAGTAAATACATAAATTGAAATGACTAAAACAAATTTCAGCGTAATGCCAAGGCAACTTTTTACGTTTTTCAGTTAATGTTTATATTTTACTTTATTTTAACTTTATTTCAATTTACAAAAATGTTTTGTATGGTTTTAGTTTGTTAACGATAATAACCCTGATCTGCCTCTGACTTATTTGTGTTTTTCCCCTTATTTTTAATGACTATTAGTAGAGTCGCATCAGGAAATTCTAGTAGAAAGGATTTTAGAGATGTTGCAAGCCAGGCTCGAAACCAAATCTTTAAATGAGCATCGTCGCTAAGCCACATCTCCGTCCTGATTTTGCCCCAAAATAGGTTTAGAATACCAATAGCAGGCACTACAGCAGCTGTAGGCAGTGAAATAGCATTGGTAAACGGGCTTTTTTTGGTTTATATATACAGCGACAAAACCGCTGGCGGTGTGAACGGGGCTTCAGTCTTACCTTGTGTCAGGTCCACATAGTAGTCGTTAGTCTGTCCAGAGTCAGTGGTGATCTGAAAGTGGTAACAGGCTCCCACCTGATGAACCAGCTCCTCTGACAGCACTGATCTGACCCCATCCATCAGTCCATCCACACTGCTGACACTCACAGCTGACACTGAACGCAGCTCATCGGCGAAGCTCACTGTATCTGGAAGGAACCACAAAATGGGATTTTTTTTATGATGATGGCTTAAAAAGATTTCATCATAGGTGAATTACATTTAGCCATTCGGCAGATGATTTGATATTTCTGAATTAATCAGGCAATCCCTTTCCCATTTCCTGCTCATTGTGGATATCACTGAAGGCCACATAGTCTTGAAAGTATATTTTTATATTTTAAGTCTCTGCAGTCAAACTCCATCATCCTAGTGTATTCGTTTCTGTAAATAGTAATGGGATAAATCTTGTTTTTTTCCAAGATTCCAATTTTTTAACTTTATTTTTAACATAAAGACAGCTCTGTAAAAGAACTCTATGTTTATTAAAATTAACCATTGGTCATCCACAGCATCATACATTTAGATCATGGTAACCACAAGTAAAACGACCTCACTACCATGGTAAAAAAAATATAAATAAATAACAATATGGTTTCTATGGTATCTAGAACGGCTTTATGGTATTTAGTCTATCAGCATTTAGCATAAATTTAAAAACAAAGGTTTCTGTAATTTGCACTATATTTAATTTAATATTTAATAGGTCTACATTAATAATATAATCAAATTAAATATGAATATCCCACATTCCTACCACTATACAATGTTTACAGTTAGAGATAGAACTGTAAATCCACGGCAAATGTTTGTGATTTGTTGATTGAAAAGTATTCTAACTGGACCGTTGTTGCACAATGTTCCCTCTGTTTCCGCGTCAGTGTTGTTGAGAATGTCAGCGCTGGTTTCATCTGGATTTACACTAGTTTAAATCACCATGACATTTGTGTCTTTGTATCGGAGACTGTATCTCTGCGCTGTTTAGTGGTTGTGTGTTTGAGACTGGTCAGCGGGTAAACACGTTTGTCCTGAGCTTGTGCTGCGAACGAGCTAACAAATGGTCTGTGTGGCATGTTTGAAAAGCCGTGTTTAATGTTTCTCATAAGCAACAGAAATGGCAGGGCTTATCAGTTATCAAATTTAGGTTAATTTACGGTTTACTGTAACACCAGGCCTAAAATCTAGTGCCTAAGGCTTGTGTTGATACTGTGAAACTGCATGATTTGTAAATATAATGTATTCTAATAGACAAGCTGCGGGCCAGACTTTGGACACCCCTGGTTTAAGCGCAATAAGCAGCGAAAAAACGAATTTAGAGAGGCGGCTTTATGTGCATGCACTTTCACAATCTGCAGTAATGAGTAAAAGTATTCAGTATACGTGCAAACCCAAGCCAAAAATCAATATTATATATCAAATTCAACCTGCCAAAGTGGCTAGTAGGAATTACACGCCACTGCTGAAATACACTGCATGCTGAAATGGGTTGGCGAGTGTTAATGTCAAGCCCTGTACATAAGACAATAACCTTGCCATATGACTTCAAAATACCTTACGTCTTGACGTTTCTATCATCAGAATCTAACCATATACTTTTCTCTGTTATTTTTTTGATCACTCTGTATGTTCATGAATGTGTGATGGACACAAACATCACCTTGACTGCATTGAGACGTAGCCGTCTGGCTCAGGAAATGCATTGCAAGCTGCTGTATGGGTCCGGTGAGACCTTCCAGCCCTGGGACAGAGGGGGCATAATTAAGGGCCCAGAGTGTCCCCCGTCTGGTTCCCGGAGAACACCCTCCAGGATCAGCTCCACACGGTCCACCTCCAGACCCCATGGCTTCGTCATCTCGTTCATATCCATCTGCATCGGAAAAGCAAAAAAAATAAAAACATAAAAATCACAGAATTCAGTGGTTAAAGGCCCACTGAAGTGCCTTGCAACATGCGGCCTTATTCAGTGTGTTGACGTAATTTCCACTTAAACAGGAAGAAAAAGCGGGACATATCGAGCAGCTCCTCCCCTTTAAAAAACAAAAATAGCCAATAGATTTAGTTTATGCACTATGTGCCATTCACCATGTAGAAAATAGTAAATGTGTGAAGAAAAGACACAGCTTCAGCATCTATTTATAATGTAGGGGCGGGGCTTCAGATTCTAAAAAGTGTTTGATTGGACAGAAAATATGATAAGAAGCTGAAGTACAGAGTGATGTCATCAAACTCATTGATCCACATTGGCGGAAGTGAGAGGCTACACACTAGCTTATAGATAACAGTAAGGCTAACATATTCATACTAAAAGCCAAAAAAGTTTCAAATTTGATTTCATGGGGACTTTAACAGTGTAATATTTCTTTGTTGTCTCTCACCCCGAGATGTTCCCTAGTTTGATTCTCTCTGTCTGTATCTCCCTCAGGGTCTTTTTGCTCAAGGTCTGCATCATGGCGTTCTGTGCAGTGAGACGAGTGGAGGCGTTCAGATCCTGCACGGCCACCACTGACATCACCGGACTCCAGATCCGGAACTGGATATCCGCTCCAACTGACACCAGACCACCGTCTTTGGTGGTCACCTTTTGGCAGAAAAAGTGTGTGAACGTCAAAATACTTGGTACATACATAGATGAGTTTTTAAAAAAGCACTGTTATTTCAATTAACCTTGCATGGTGGGACATTAAAGGCTCTGGTCCGCAGGTCAACTCTCTGCCACTGATCAATCAAGGGCAGAACCAGAACCACTCCTGGGCCTTTAGGAGGACGGATCCGTCCCAGACGAAAAACAACGATCCTCTCATAGTTTGGTACAACCTGAAAATAATACTGTATATTTAATAAGTGCTTAACAAAGACTAAAACTCTGCTAATAATGTGCTTAGAACAGACCTTTAGGACAAACCATCCAGATATGGGAAAAGTTATGAAAGTAAGCAGGAAAACCAGGAATGTAACGATCAGGTTGCAAATCCAGGACAACAATCCTTGAGTTTTATCTGAAATAAAGAACACACACAACACACACACACACACACACACACACACACACACACACACACACACACACACACACGTAAAAAGTTTGGAAACATTACTATTTTAATGTTTTTGAAAGAAGTCTTTTATGCTGATAAAGCCTGCATTTATTTGATCATAAATACAGAAGAAAAAAAACATTAATACTATGAAATATTATTATTATTTATATATTCTTAAAAAAATATATATATATATATAATATATATATATATATATATATATATATATATATATATATATATATATATATATATATATATATATATTTCTGTGATGCAAAGCTGAATTTTCAGCATCATCCATCATCCGGACTTAAGTGTCACATGATCCTTCAGAAATCATTCTAATATGCTGATTTATAAAATGTTGAAAACAATCGCTGCTTAATATTGTTTTTAGAACCTAAGATAATTTTTTTTTCAGGATTCAGCATTTATTCAAAATAGAAATATTTTCTAACAACATAATTTGTATGATTTGTATCAATTAAAAACTTGCTGCAAATCTCTCCGTGAACTGCCAAAATACAGACAGCACGTTACATGTCCCACCAGAGACAGTAATATACTGGACCACTGTTACACCACAATAAAGAATGCATATCACTCGTCCCACGGGCAGCTTTGGGGCTGTCTGATCACTGTGTGGTTCATCTTATACCGACCTACAGGCAGAAACTGAAATCAGCTAAACCTGTAATAAGGACAGTAAAAAGATGGACTAATGAAGCAGAGCGGGTCTTACAAGCCTGCTTCGATTGCACTGATTGGACTGTTTTTGAAGCTGCTACCACCGATCTGGATGAGCTAACAGATACTGTAACATCATACATCAGTTTCTGTGAAGATACATGCATTCCTACCGGGTCATTCTTATCATTTGCTAATGATAAACCATGGTTTACTGGGAAACTCAAACAGCTTATCATGCCAAAGAGGAAGCTTACAGAAGTGGGGATAAAATATTGTATAACCAGGCCAGAAACAGACTGACAAAGGAGATCAGAGTTGCTAAAAGAAGCTACTCTGAAAAGCTGAAAAAAAGTTTTCAGCCAACGACCCGGCATCAGTCTGGAAAGGCCTGAGGAACATCACCAATTACAAGTCACCCTCCCCGATCTGTAGAGAATCCACAACTGGCTGACGATCTGAATGCATTCTACTGCAGGTTTGAAAAGCCCAGTCTCACACCACTCACCCGCTCTAATCTGCACTTCACACCTCACCATCACCCCTGCACCCCTCTCCTCCCCTCCTGCCATCCAACCCGAGCTTAAGGTCTGTGTGGAGGACGTGAGCCGAGTCTTCAAAAACAGAAGACTAAGAAAGCTTCAGGCCCAGACGGCATCTCATCTGCTTGTTTGAAAGCCTGCGCTGACCAACTGGCCCCAGTCTTCACGCAGATCTTCAACAGATCATTGGAGCAGTGTGAAGTTCCTGCTGCTTCAAACGCTCCACTATCATTCCCGCCCCAAAAACCCAAAATCACTGGACTAAATGACTACAGACCTGTCGCTCTCACGCCTGTGTGGTCATGAAGTCATTTGAAAGACTGGTGTTGGCCCACCTGAAGGACATCACTGGACCCTTGCTGGATCCTCTCCAATTTGCCTATAGAGCAAACAGGTCTGTGGATGATGCAGTCAACATTGGACTGCATTATATCCTGCAACATCTCGACAGACCCGGGACTTACGCAAGGATCTTATTTGTGGACTTCAGTTCGGCCTTCAATACCATCATGCCTGAGCTCCTCACAGCCAAACTGACCCAGCTCTCCATGCCATCCTCAATCTGTCAGTGGATCTCCAGCTTCCTGACAGACAGGCAGCAGCGGTGAGACTGGGTAAACTTACATCCAGATCTCTCACAATCAGCACTGGCGCCCCCAGGGGTGCGTTCTCTCCCACTGCTCTTCTCCCTGTACACCAATGACTGCACTTCTAAAGACCCTCTGTCAAGCTCCTGAAATTTGCAGACGACACCACTGTCATCGGCCTTATCCAGAACGGTGACGAGTCTGCTTACAGACTGGAGGTTGAACAGCTGGCTGTCTGGTGCAGTTATAACAACCTTGAGCTGAACGCTCAAAACAGTGGAGATGATAGTGGACTTCAGGAGGAACAGCCCATCACTCCCCCCACTCACCCTCATGAACAGCACTGTGGACGCAGTGGAGTCTTTCAGGTTCCTGGGCACTACCATCTCTCAGGACCTGAAGTGGGACAATCACATCGACTCCATTGTGAAAAAGGCCCAGCAGAGACTGTACTTCCTTCCGTCAGCTGCGGAAGTTCAACCTACCACAGGAGCTGCTGATTCAGTTCTACTCGGCTGTCATTGAGTCGGTCTTATGCACCTCCATCACTGTCTGGTTTGGTTCAGCTACCAGATCAGACATCAGGAGACTGCAACGTACCATCCGGACTGCAGAGAGGATTATTGGTGCCCACCTGCCAACCCTCCAGGACCTGTACTCTTCCAGAGTGAGGAAGAGAGCAGGTAAAATCATCACAGACTCCACTCACCCCGGACACCACCTGTTTGAACTGTTACCCTCAGGACGGCGACTCCGATCACTGGCCACTAGGACATCTAGGCACAGGAACAGTTTCTTCCCACAGGCCATTTCCTCTTGAACAGTTAACCCCCAACCACCCACCCCCAAGGCAAATGCCTGTAAGTGCAATTACTCCACTGCTTAGTGCAATATCTCCTAAACTCAGGTGATTATTCATATTATTTATATTTATTCTTACTCCAAATACTGTAAATATTCATAATCTATGTCTTTTCTGACTAAACTTAACCGTGACCTTATACTGTTTATATTTTTATTCTTAGAATTTTTTATTTATTACTGTTGTATTTGTATTGTATATGTGCACTGGAAGCTTCAGCACCAAAAATTCCTTGTGTGTGAAAGCACACTTGGCAATAGCTCTTTCTGATTCTGATAAAGCTCTTTCTGAATAAATTTGTATTAATTTCTTTGGAAACATTGTTTCCAATATTGATAATAAATCATCATTTCATAATGATATTAGAATGATTTCTGAAGGATCATGTAACACTAAAGACTGGGGTAATGATGCAGAAAATTCAGCTCTACATTAAAGAAATACGAATATATGTATATTAAAATAGAAAACCATTATTTTACATAGTAATACTATTTCACAATATTAGTTTTTCTGTATTTTTGATCAAATGAGCATAAGAGATTTCTTTCAAAAATATTAAAAACAGTAATGTTCTCAAACATTATATATATATATATATATATATATATATATATATATATATATATATATATATATATATATATATATATATATATATACATGTAAGTTACATGCAGCAGTATTACTATCATAAATGATCATATTTACGTGCAGCGTAGTTACTATAACGCAGAGTGAATACCTGTGAAGTCGTTTTGAGAGACTTTAGGGACATAATCAAATGAATGTCCTCTCTGATCATAATGATTGTGAGTGAATTCAGCATGAGATGAAAACAGTCCAGGATTATCACTGTACAACTGATCTCTCTGCGACAGACACTGATACTCATAACCCGAAGACTTCCCGAACATCGTGCCGTGTCAGGATAGATCTCGCTGCCTCCGTGATGACTATGATCGTTTATTAATGTAAAACAAAAGGCTTTTTACGGTCACAGTGCATGGGCAGTCAAAACAAGAAGCACTTCCGTGTTTTGCGACGTCTACCGTGACGTCATGTGCTGAGGGCCAATGCAACGGCGCCCTCTATAGTAACGGAAGTGACATGCATCGTGTTTGTAAAGGTAATGTGATGATTTTTTTTATTAGTATGAAAAATGATGCTATTTCAATATCCATTGTAGTGTATCCACCTCTTTTCTAACGAGCCTACTGCGTTTTAAAAACATTGGCAGTTTGACTGAATGAGCTGTAAAATTCACTTCATTTTCTCATATTCAAAATTCAAGAGAATGCTTGGTATTTTAGGGCCCTATTTTAATGATCTGAGCGCCTGGTCTGAAGCGCATGGCGCAGGTGCACTTAGACGTGTCCGAATCCCCTTTTGCTAGTTTAACAACAGAAAATACAGGGTGCCAGGTGGTCTAAAAGAGTTGTACCTAGTCTCTTAATGAGTCATGGGTGGTTTTTGGGTTTAACGTGCAATAAACCAGAGTCTCATCTCCCATTCCCTTTAAAAGCCAATTGCGCTTGCACCATGGCGGATTCGCTATTTACATGGTGGAATTTGCGAGCGGAAAGACTGAACACTTCTCCAGACAGGAGGCCTTTTATTTTAATATTTAAAAATGTTTGTGTGCTGTTGCGTGTGTAATAATAAAAGAGTGTATGCTCATTGCACCCGCCTATATACGCATATTACTAGCGTGCCCTTTAAATAACACAAAAAATACAGACCAGGTTTTTGTTGGTCAGTGGGACAGTTTTTAATTGCCTCAAAATAGCAACACGTCAATAATGCGCCTGAACACACCTCGTTTTCAGACCAGCACGCCCATGGGTGAACAGATGGGCGCGAGTGCATTTGCTATTTAAAACATGTGACGCTGTACGTGAAAATGAGAACTAAGTCAGGCTGAAACAAAAAAAAACACTTTGCATCGGGTGTATGATAGGGCCCTAAGTTATTTTCAATATCAATTGTAGTGTATCCACCTTTTCCCTAACAAGCCTTTTGCGTTCGTTTTGATTATGGGAGGTAGTTTGAGCTGTAAAATTCCCTTCATGTTCTCCACTGTAACAGTATGAAAATACATTTATTATAGTAAAAGTGTAGTAACCATGTTTTTTGGCGGATTTACTACAAATGCCATGGTGAATCGTATATTTTTGGTTAGCATGGCTTAACGAGGCCTTTTTTATAGTAAAACTTCATAATTAATTCACGCAGGTATATACTGCACATTTGTGCTCTGCTTTACCTATTTAATTTACGGTATAGGCCTATCTTATGAATAATTCACTGGAATGCACTAAAAATCTAGACTGGGTAAACCCAGCCTGATCTACATGTACATTCATTTATCGTGCTTCTGTCACACTTTTGCGGGAACCAATCACAGACTGGCTTATCCACCTGGCACGCTTTTGGCAGGTTTAACACGACGGTTAGAGAAGGATGGATCGATGTCTGTTGATCACAGCTCTTGTGGTCTGATTGGTTGAAGGACTATCCAATTACGTACAGTCAATTTGAACTATGCCCGTTGATCACGCCTCTTGTGCAGTAGAAAATACAGAGCAGACTCCCCAGACCAATGTCCAATCTTAAAAGATTAAGCTTGGTCTGGTGATAGCCAGACAACTAAAAATCTTGTTTCCTCCCCAAATCCTCATGTCAATTTACAGGTTTGTTTTTACACGGATGCTTTAAAAGGCAAACCTCCTTTTCACTTCTAATCATTCACTGGAATGTTTCTAAAGCAAGTAAATACAATATTCTCTGTCAAAACGAAGGAAATTACTTTGAAAAATTATCACTCATTTTTTGACATTTTAATTATTATGGCAGCATGTTATATAATACAGACATATAGGCTACTTTAGCTCTTTAACATCCTTAATATTGCTGTCTATAATATATAATTACTATATCTGTTGGAGTAATTTGTTAATGCTTTTAGACTTTTAGATTTCCTTTTAATGTCCGAAAGTTGATGTGTGAGTAGAATAATATCATCTCATTGTAGGCCTGTTTTTGAAAATGCTTAATATTGTATTCATAGTGTGAACCTTTCGCTGATTGTTTACTTCCATAATTGTTCTATTATAATAAAGTGAACCCCAAAATATTATGTATATATATATATATATAGAGAGAGAGAGAGATAGAGAGAGAGAGAGATAGATAGATAGATAGATAGATAGATAGATAGATAGATAGATAGATAGATAGATAGATAGATAGATAGATAGATAGATAGATAGATAGATAGATAGATAGATTGATAGATTGATAGATTGATAGATTGATTGATTCCAGTTTCTGGAAATAAAAAAATCAAGAAGATCAATAATACATTTTATTTATAACTACAAATATGAGACATATCTTCCAACTTTTACCAATGAACAATTTCTTTCAAACTTTACTTAAACTGATCATCAAACATATTCTAAATAATCTTGAATAATAATGACCTTGGAAGGCAATTTGCATTATATACATAACCAGGCTGTGTCACATAATGAAGATGCATAGACTTATGAGCATTATTATGAGTACAAAAACTACAATAACACAAATAAAAAGAGACATAAAAATATACATAATGAGAAAAACAAACAACCTATGCAAAATAATAAATACATTTGTACTTTTTTAGCATTTAGGCAGATTCATTGGCATAGTACTCAAACTAGCATGGCAGTAAAGCAAAGCACCTGAAGTCTAGAGGATTTTCTTCCTCTGCAAACAGTCTTTTAGAAAAGTTCCTCAGTTTTTGAACATGTCACACAGCAGTTTCTCCATTGGCGTGTTCCCGATGGTTCTTTGGAAGAAAAGGTGCTCGATTCTTTCTGAACTCACAAAGTGAAGGGATGGAAGGAGAAGTAAAAGTCTGCCAAACCTAAAGACAGAGATTCATAAAAATAATTTGTGTTAGTTGTGTCTTCTCTCAAAAATATTTTTTAACTTCTTTATGCAAATGCCATGCTTATCTCGTGTGTGTGTGTGTGTGTGTGTGTGTGTGTGTGTGTGTGTGTGTGTGTGTGTGTGTGTGTGTGTGTGTGTTTGCTCACCTGGCGACTTGATTGGGGTAAAGAGTGTGGATATGTTGAGCTAGCAGCACTTGGGATTGATCTTGTAGATTCTCCACTTGTTCTGGGTCTTTAAGTCCTCGTGTTTCTGTTACAGAACGCAAAGATTACTCACTCAGAACACCAGTTTAGTTTTGGTAATGTTTGCTATCATTTATGCCCCCTTGTGGCAAGAAGAGGGAAAAACCTACCTGGTTTAAACAAAACAATGGCTTTCAAGCATGCAAACTCAGTTGGATCCACTTGCAGAGGCTTGAAGCGGGTAAACACTTCTTGAAGGACCCTCAGGTCCGAGGCGGAGGGGCTTCCCTTGCCGTGTCCTGGGGGTGAGAGGTCAGGCAGGGACAGCAGGGGGCAGTTGTCCAGAGGTAGCGACCACTGAATTGCACACAGAAGAAAAAGCTCACTCCATGCTTCCTCAAGTAGAATCACCTAGAATCACAAAAATGGTGGGTTAAAACTTGCAGTTATGGATAGATTGTTAGGCTGATTAATCAACAATATTTGTTATTTTAAGTGGCATTGGCAGATAAATGTACCTGCCGATTAATATAGCGTGTGCCTGAAAATAGCTCACTTCGTGGGCAAGAAACAGTAGAGTGAGAAACAATAGTGCACCTGACTCTCACCTGGTCTCTGAAAGGTAGATGGGAAAACACGGGCAAATTCTTGGCCCATTTAACAGACATGAAGAGAAGGCGGGCTGAAGTCTCATACACACTCTCAGGGCCGCGCGAGGGGTAGAGAGCACTGCCGTACTCTGGAGAACTCCTTTCAGGTTCATTACTGGTCACATCAATGTTCTCATCCACTGTAAACACAGTTACATTCAAAATATTGAACTGATGATGTTGGGGATAAAGAGTTATTAGCCTGTTGAAAAGGTCAGCTTAGACCAACATTAACTTTCCCTGCTGGTCCAGGCTGATTTATGCTACAGTATGTCCGAAAGGCGGTACTATCTCTTTACCTAGTCAGTCAATGACTTAACAGGTATCATTTTATATCTTAAGGTACCTTGTACACTGTCTGAAAAAAAAGTACCTTTAGAGCTTATTACACTGAGGGAGTGCCCATAAAGAAAAAAGTTTGTACCTTATATACTCCTAAAAGTGCCATATTAGTACCACAGTACTAGTAATATGTACCCTTAAGGTACTAATATCAACTATTTAGGGGAAAATAAGGTACAAATTTGCCTTAGTGTTACAAAACTGCCTCAGTGACAAGCTTTTGCACCACTAAAGGTAAAACTTTTGCACATTTTCTGATAGTGTTAGGAGGTTTCAGACTGTCTTCCAAAGCACCATAAAGTCATAAAGATCTAGAACTAATTCTAAGCTTTACATCAAGTGAGTTTTACTTTGTTGCTATCATATTTCCGATGCTGGTTGAAAAAGGTAGTCTCATTCCTTACCATCCTCTGGTTCCAGCTTGGCGCAGGTCTCGGCCGTCATCAGGCTGGCCATGAAGCGATGTCCGTTCTTGGGGCTGTTGGAGTGTTGGCTAGTATCTGTGGAGCTGATGCTGGAGCTGATGGAGGAGCCCAGCAGTGGGCGGTTGATCACAGAGCAGGTGGATGAGGAAGTGGGCTCCAAGGTGGTGGCGAGGTGCTCCTTGTCCTTGTCCACATCCAGAGCGTCTAACCTGACTTGAGCGGTGCTGCGGGGTTGACGCTCATTCTGAACAGCTGAGAGAATATTGATGAAAATGTTTAGAAAGTGGAGACAATACAGGAAGAAGTCGAGAAGAAGAGGATGCCTTTAAAGGCTGACTCACCATCCTTGTTCATGCCAGCTTGAAGGCATTTCTTTAAGCGACAAGCCTGGCACTGATTCCGATGGGCTTTATCCACAGGACACATGCCTGTACCAGCTTGACATCTGTCAATTTCAATATCAGAATCTTAGTTTATGTTATTGCACTGGTTTTATACAGCATTCCACCTTCAATTTTCTCTGCTCCCAATTTTAAATATGTAAGGTGTTTTTCTCACCTGTAGATGAGTCTGCGCCTCACACTGCGCTTGAAAAAGCCACTGCAACCATTGCAAGCATATATCCCATAGTGTTTCCCACTGCTGGTGTCCGAACACACTTTACAAAGAAGTCCTGAGTTCAGGATCTTGCCAGGAGCGGGGCTTTTACCTGGGAAGTGACAGGAAACAACTATGTGTTATTCCAGGTTGCAATTGCTTATTCCTATTCCAATCATTAGGAGACAGTGTTTTCTTGGTGTGTAAACTGCCATTTCATACTTATTGAGGCATACAGAAAAGTGTCCAGAAGTTGTCTACATAAATCTTGCTTTAGACTAAAGTATTTTTGTACTTTCGTTAAAATATTCAAACTGGAATTCAAGAATACCAGAAGTTGCAAAGGTCATTGATTGCAAGAGTCTTTACCCGCTTGTTGCATGTCCTCTACAAGCTAAATTGATGAAGAAGTTACTCACCCTCTTGACTGTCATCTGTAGAGTTGCTCCTGGAAGACTCTGATGGAGATACAAACTGTACCATTGACATTTCCGACATTGGATCCTCCATTCAGTGTACTGTAGAAGTTCACCCAAGCTGTTCCTGAAGTGTACCCTTAGAAGGATCTGGCTTTTGAGGTCAAAATTTCTGTCCCGGGTGGATTAATTGGAATCCTAGAGGCTCCTCAAAAAGATCCGTCCAGCCTTGAGAATGTTAGATGTTTCTTCAGGTTCCTTCAATGTCTCTATCCTGATGGTCTCTTCTTTACTCTGATGGTCCCTTCTTTACTCTGAGCAACTTCTTGTCTGTTGCTTTTGTAAAGTGCAGTGTGGTCTGTCAACTCCTCCTGATGAGTCTAGCGATGCCGGACAGTGAGTGACTCTGAGGCTACCGTGGGCTCCATAAAGGAAGACAAAGGGATTAGCAGCAAGCGCTGTGTAAGCAAGTGCCTATTTGTCCTCCTCTTAATCTTTACTGTCCATCTAGGGGTGGATCAATCAGTCACACTCAGTATTAGCTCCATCCACAACAAGTGGGGAGAGAAACGAATAAACAAAAGGATTGGGATTGAGTCATAACCCTCCATCTAGCGCTCTCTCTCTCTCATGCTCTCATCTCTTATCTTTGGAGGTTTTCCCTCAAAATTCATGAATGAAGACATTGTTAGCATCACGCCCAAAACTTTCAGTAGTTATTGAGTATAGCTATTGATTGAATTATTTTTTTATGTGGTGACTTGGCTACCAGTGATTTCTACATTTCAGGAATCAATATTGATTTCATGGGTGAACACCTGTTTTTGTAATGATCAGTGATCCTAAAAGACATTGCTCACTTTTGACTATACAGGACACAAGATATAGGCCTAACGTCTATATGTATCTACAAGTTTTGATGTGTAACTACTATTTTTTTTTGGGAGAAATTAATCATATTTCTTATGTACGGTACACAGTCTGTAGGGAACATCTGCTAGGGGATTCTTCCCCTAAAGTTTTGTGGTATTTCATCATTGTTTAATCCTCAACTGTCCAACAGTAATGATGAGGCAATGCTAATCTCTATTGGCTCCAGTTAGCCAAATCTGCTGGATTTAAATCTTGTATTTACTTTAAAAATGATGTTCAAAAATGCTTGACTGTGGCATGTTTGCCTGTAATTACAAAATGTTTATTCAGCAATATTTTGGTTAATTTATATGAATTTATAAGGGAAAATATGTTTTTTGTGCTGTAATTGGTTACCACTTCTCCACTTCATATATATATATTATGTTTTTGTCAACATATTCCAGGGACACTTAAACCTGCATGGTTTTGTTCATGTGTTATGTGTATTTAATTATGCAGTTCTTTGTATACTTACAACATTATTACGAACTTATGATCTACTCAACTGATGTCAACTGCTATATGTTTAATTTACATAAACAATAATACATTTTTAAACATTTTAAGAAAAAAATGTTCTAAAAAATATGTTTTATTTATGTATTTTTACAGTGCACCATGGACATTGCACCTTCATACTTTTATATTACTTAACATTTTTATACACTTCTATATAAAATATTATAAAATAAATACACACATGCTAAATATTTTATAGTTTTTACATGCTGTATTGCATGTCACACTGCAGAAAACTGTCAGTTTTCTCTTAATGAGTACGCTATATGAAGCAGATTGTCTTTTTATGAGGAAACAGATACTCTCAGATCAACAAATGCTAACTCTCTCTAACTTTCAGAGCGCAAACACGCATCACCTCAGCAGAAGTCCTGTCTGCTCCTGTACCCCCGCTAGCATCCGCTAGCACCCACTTCAAATCAGCTAAGCGGCTTAGCCTACCATAAAACGTGTTCTCCCAAGATAACAAAGACCTCAAATGAAAAGAGGGGGAGCAGGGAAAGAAAACAATTAGCCGCTTGTGAGGCTGTGGGAGCCGCGCGGGCCCCGACAACGACACCGGTGCCATATGGTGGGTGCTCTCTGGATCCAGCTCTGCCTAATTAGTGACCCCTGTGTGATTTACTGGTAATTAGAGGGCTGAAGTCAGTGATTTGCTTTTTTCTTTTGATTTGTGTATCTATCTTATTAAAGTCTTAAGCAGTGCAAGGTCACACACAAAAGCCAGACAGCAGCACATGCCATCTTAAACCCATCTCTCTCGTAGTCTCTCCACCACGGCGGAGGGTCTTTCATTGGAGCCACGAGCACAACAGGTGGTCAGATTGCTCATAAACATGTAACCACAATCAAGTGACCTTTTAATTGCAAAAAGCTTTGTTTAGTTTGAACCCATCGGACTGTTGACACTAAACAATAGATTTAAAGAAGTTTCATATGCCTTATTTTGACTTGGTTGATGTTACTCTTCTCTAATTGGTTTGTTTAAACTCAAAAGATGAATAAGCAGCAGACAGCGTGTAGTGTAGTCTGATGAGGAGATGATCTCTGTGAACCAAGAATCCTCCTTAATACTCCGTTGGCATTAAACTGGTGTCTCAGTCCCACTGACAGAGCCCTCTCTGTTGACCTAAACGAGTGTGTAAAAAGATTACGGCTCCTCGATTAGGTTGGGGTCTATGGGGAGCAGACGGAGCCGCTTGAACTCTGAACGGGAGACTTTAAATCAGTTCTGTCTCACAAAGGCCTTGAAAAAATGAACAACAATCTCACAACTTATGGATGCATGTGTAACTTGTGATTTGCAAACTGTCATTATATATATATACAGGTCTTTCTCAAAAATTAGCATATTGTGATAAAAGTTCATTATTTTCCATAATGTAATGATAAAAATTTAACTTTCATATATTTTAGATTCATTGCACACCAACTGAAATATTTCAGGTCTTTTATTGTTTTAATACTGATGATTTTGGCATACAGCTCATGAATGCCTATCTCAAAAAAATTCCAAAATTCCTATCTCAAAAAATAGCATATCATGAAAAGGTTCTCTAAACGAGCTATTAACCTAATCATCTGAATCAACTAATTAACTCTAAACACCTGCAAAAGTTTCCTGAGGCTTTTAAAAACTCCCAGCCTGGTTCATTACTCAAAACCGCAATCATGGGTAAGACTGCCGACCTGACTGCTGTCCAGAAGGCCATCATTGACACCCTCAAGCGAGAGGGTAAGACACAGAAAGACATTTCTGAACGAATAGGCTGTTCCCAGAGTGCTGTATCAAGGCACCTCAGTGGGAAGTCAGTGGGAAGGAAAATGTGTGGCAAAAAACGCTGCACAACGAGAAGAGGTGACCGGACCCTGAGGAAGATTGTGGAGAAGGACCGATTCCAGACCTTGGGGGACCTGCGGAAGCAGTGGACTGAGTCTGGAGTTGAAACATCCAGAGCCACCGTGCACAGGCGTGTGAAGGAAATGGGCTACAGGTGCCGCATTCCCCAGGTCAAGCCACTTTTGAACCAGAAACAGCGGCAGAAGCGCCTGACCTGGGCCACAGAGAAGCAGCACTGGACTGTCGCTCAAATTTTGCATGTCATTCGGAAATCAAGGTGCCAGAGTCTGGAGGAAGACTGGGGAGAAGGAAATGCCAAAATGCCTGAAGTCCAGTGTCAAGTACCCACAGTCAGTGATGGTCTGGGGTGCCATGTCAGCTGCTGGTGTTGGTCCACTGTGTTTTATCAAGGGCAGGGTCAATGCAGCTAGCTATCAGGAGATTTTGGAGCACTTCATGCTTCCATCTGCTGAAAAGCTTTATGGAGATGAAGATTTCGTTTTTCAGCACGACCTGGCACCTGCTCACAGTGCCAAAACCACTGGTAAATGGTTTACAGACCATGGTATTACTGTGCTCAATTGGCCTGCCAACTCTCCTGACCTGAACCCCATAGAGAATCTGTGGGATATTGTGAAGAGAAAGTTGAGAGACGCAAGAAGCATCTAAGTATCCTGGGCCTCCATAATACCCCAGCAGAGCCACAGGCTGATTGCCTCCATGCCACGCCGCATTAAAGCAGTCATTTCTGCAAAAGGATTCCCGACCAAGTATTGAGTGCAAAACTGAACATAATCATTTGAAGGTTTACTTTTTTTGTATTAAAAACACTTTTATTGGTCAGATGAAATATGCTAATTTTTTTAGATAGGAATTTTGGGTTTTCATGAGCTGTATGCCAAAATCATCAGCATTAAAACAATAAAAGACCTGAAATATTTCAGTTGGTGTGCAATGAATCTAAAATATATGAAATTTTAATTTTATCATTACATTATGGAAAATAATGAACTTTTATCAAAATATGCACAATTTTTTAGATGGACCTGTATATATAGTACCATATAAGTTCTGCCAAAATTTTAGAAACATTACTTATTTTAATGTTTTTGAAAGAAGTATCTAATGCTCATCAAGCCTGCATTTTTTTATCAAAAATACAGAAAAAAAACTGTAATATTGTGAAATAGTATTACAATATTGGTTTTCTAATTTAATAAACTTAAAATATGATTTATTTCTGTGATGCAAAGTTGAATTTTCATCAGCCATTACTTTACAAAAAGTTAAAAAGAGCAGCATTTATTCAAAATAGAAATATTTTCTAACAAAATAAATCTTTACTATCACTTTTATCAAGTTAACAAATCCTTGCTGAATAAAAGTATTAATTAATTATTTATAAAGAAGAAGAAAAAATACTGACCCCAATCTTTTGAATAAGTATGTTGTTACAAAAGATTTCTATTTTGAATAAATGCTGCTCTTTTTAACTTTTGATTCATCAAAAAATCCTGGAAAAAGTATCACATTATAAAAAATATTTAGCAGCAGAACTATTTCCAACATTGATAATAAATCATCATATTAGAATGATTTCTGAAGGATCATGTGACACTCAAGACTGGAGAAATGATGCTGAAAATACAGCTTTGATCACCGAAATAAATTCTATTTTAAAGTTTATTAAAATAGAAAACCATTATTTTAAATCGTAATAATATTTCACAATATTACTGTTTTTTTCTGTTTACCAAAACTTTTTTTGTTTGTTTTGTCTTTCTACTTCAAGGGATGTGGCCAAATTTGCGAAGACTGAGGCAAAAGCCTCAGCTTCTTTCTCTTTGTGACATCTCATCCCATCTGAGTTGTGCCTCGTAATCCATCTCCTCTCATCTCTTATAATTATTTTTTTTATTTCTTCTTTTCTCAACTCCTGCTCTTCCTCCATCTGTTGTTATAACACACATACATGGAAAAACTCCCTTAATGCCAAATTGAAAGCTTTGCATTTGCTACTCTGTAAAATGTTTTCTAAATTCAGGTTTACATTGTGAGATTGGTCTCTAAGTACACATAAAGTATGCCCAACTGTAAGGTTTGTTATATATTTAGGTAGGCAGGTATATTCAACTCCAAAATACCTGATCTGATACCTGACCTCTGAATACTGTTACATCTTGATGACCGTTGTGTCTCTCTGACCATCCGTGTCTCTCTGACCATCGTGTCTCTCTGTAATAAACATATATTTAGCAGAGGTGCAAAGAGCAATTGAAAACCATATTTGAGTAAAACAGATTTCTTACATTGAAAAACAACTCTGTTACAAGTCACCCATTCCAATACGACTTGAGTAAAAGTCTTAAAGTATCTGATTTTAACATAACTTAAGTATTTTACTCATAATAAATATAGGCTCAACGATGCACTAATCCTCGACACCTGAGAGACATACCAGTGAAAATAAGAAACAATTGATTTGTAAGATGAGAAATCATGTTTATTTTCACCTCAAAAAATCACCTCAATATTGCAATAAATCAAGGTCGACACAACAGCCTCCTAAAGGAATACTCCACCGGTTTTAGAAATTTGGCTTATTCAACTTCTTTCCTACATTTAGAAATGTGGGCTAATGCATTTTTGTCTCAGTGCATGCATTGTTTTAGTTTGGCAGGGTCGCCGCTAGCTTAGCTTAGCATAATGAATGGAATCCTATGTTGCCAACTAGCATGTCCTGAGTAAAAGTGATCCAAAAAAAAAACAACAACACCTAATTACTTCTTGTGGCCTGCATAGTCACAACGGATACAAATAGTGATGCAGATTAAGACCTATTTCCTAAGCAGATATTAACTTGGGACTATATTATGGGAGATATCACGCAACACATGCACAACATACGCTGGTATGTTGACGGATGTTTGGGGATTTCATGTGTTGTGTGATATCGCTGCGCCCAAGTAGCAGTGCTTCGCCTGTGCTTCCCTATAATATAGTCCCAAGGAAATATCTGCCTAGGAAATCGCCTAGTCTTAATCTGCATCACTATTTGTATACGTTGTGAATACGCAGGCCACAAGAAGTAACATGGATTCCATTCATTATGCTAAGCTAAGCTAGCGCGACCCTGCCAAACTAAAACAATGCATGCACTGAGAAAATGCATTTGCCCACATATATAAATGTAGGAAAGATGTTGAATTTCTAAAAACGGTGGAGTGTTCCTTTAAACACCTACAAACTCTCAAGACTCAGTTAAGCTCAAGTGCACAAAAAGGTTATAAGTAAACCAATATCCTTAAAAAGGTCTCGTCAATGTAGCGGATAAATAAAATAATGTTAAGTAAAATTAAATAGTCAAAGCCTACTTGCACTAGATGTGCTTGATGAGCCTTATCACCTGCAGTCATGTCCTCATCTCATAAATCAAACACTTGTGATTCATCAACTACCTGCTAATGCACTCGCATTCATGTAAATGTAGCCTTGTTGACATGTTTGGGTGAGTAAAGGCAAAACGCACAAGATATAGTACCTTCAATGCCCTTAGATGGCGATATTGCTTCTTTATAGCAGAAACAAACTGCTGCAGAAACAGTTAGGTGCAAAATGTAATACACAAATATATCAGCACAAATGTATTGGAGTAAAAAGTACATTTGTCAAGTAGAGAGCAAAAATTTCTTTGATACTCAGTACAACTACAAAGTAGCCAAAAAGATACTTAAGTACAGTACCTAATTACATTTACTCAAATACTTTACACCGGTGATATTTAGGTATAATTATTTACTAAAAAGAAACATACAAAATATTCAATACTTCTTTGGTGCAATCTGTTTATTTTAGCAATGGAGGTGTAGACGGTCCCTGTTGACTTATGACTCCAAGAAATCTCTCTGAAATGACAATTTAGTTTATACTTCGCCAACAATGTATTTTATTATGTCTTTGTTAACTGCAGATGCTGTCAAACTGATGTTGTACATTCTCTTCTGCCCAAATTCTTAGAAGAGCCCTGGTATCTTCCACAGACCAGTACTGGCGCTTCTCCATTTACCTTTCACCTTGACCACACATTTAAACCTCAGTTGGCTTAGGACTGAAGTATTCTCCGAACCCCTGGCTGTTGACCCAGAGGAAGCCCCGACGAAGCCTGATCAAGCCCTGGAAGTGACAGTGGAACTGGCCTTGGCATGCACTTGCAAACTCGCTTTTGGCCTGACATTGGAAACACGGCTAGTGGCACATTCAAAAGGCTTAAGAGCAGTGGAAAGCTCTTCAAGCAGACTGCACTGGTCAGGTTTTAAGCCAAGATAGCATTTGCCTGTTTGTGTGATGTATGGGTCAGGTAAGGTTGCAGTTACAGGGCACCTTTGCTCAATCAGTTGGCTAATCATGTGTTCCAGCTTGTACTTAAGTCCTGAACAAGTTTATACTCAGATGATCACATTTATTTTCTTTCAGCTTGCTGCTGGCTAGTTCACATTTTGAAAATGTTCAACAAGACATCTTGCACAAATAGAAGATACACAAGGTCAAGTCCAGCAAGCCTTCTTTATGGCGAAATCCCAAGGTGACACACCATTCCCCAACTGAAATTATGTGCTGCCTTGAATGGTGCTCAGCTGGCCAAACTCCTTGAAAATGATCTCATGCTGGAAATCAGTGGTCATGTGGATATACTCCACAACTGTCCTGGCATTGATAACTTCTGAAGGGACGAGGATAGCAGGGGATAGCCTGGAGATATGCAGATTCGCAAAGTAACCCAGCTGCTGACCTTACCCAGAACACTTTTAGAGCTATCAGTAGCCAACAACTGGAGCCAAGGTACATCATATTTACTCAGACCCGAACCGGAATGGTCAGCTCCTATAGAAAAAACTGAACAGTAAAAGGGAATTTCCTTGGCACCAGAATATGATGAGTCTTAACTGGTCATCCAGGTTGGTTGTCAGCTACATGTACAGAAGGATTGGAGCCATCAGATATCCACCCTAGATCCTCATCACAGAGTCACCAAACTAGTAATAAAGGACTATGATAACAAGCTCTGCCATCCTGGACCAGAGACAGTATTTGCGGAAATAATGAGAATCTTTTGGGTACTAAGAGGACGTCAAGCCGTCCGTAGGCAGTAAAATCTATGCAAAGAATGTCACAAGTGGAAGGGAAAACCAGTCATTCCAAAGATGGCAGATCTGCCTCCAGCCGGACTGAGACTTCAGAAACCACCTTTCTATAGTACTGGCATGGACTGTGTTGGACAATTTCAAAATTGGCAGACACTGTAAGAAGAGATGAGGGATAATCTTGAAGTGCCTTACCACAATATGTGTTCACCTTGACCTTCTTGCCTCTATAGATACTGTTTCTGTCCTAATGGCCCTGCGGAGGTTTGTAGCCCGTCTTGGTAGGCCTTGTGAATTATTCTCAGTCCAAGGCACAACATTTCATGGTGGAGAAAGAGAACTTCAAGAGGCCTTTGCATCCCTCAGTCTTCAACTGCAACAGCATCTGACCAAGCAGAAAATATATTTCCACTTCAACCCACCAAACGCCTCACACTTTGGTGGTGCCTGGAAACAAGAGATTTGCTCTGTAAAAAAATGCCATTTGTATCACCATCACCTAACTGATCCTGACTATACTTGCAGTAGAAGGGATCCTGAATATTAACCTCTGAGGTACGCATCTTCTTGTGTAGCTGACTTCGACCCTGTTATGCCCAATTACCTGCTCATGTGGCAGCCATTATCACCGGTTATATATCCAGCTACAGAGGCAGTAGAGATGGAGGCAAAGTCAGGTGCTAACCGATTAGTTTTGGACAAGCTTTATTCACCACTACGTACCAACACTCCAAGCTCATCACAAATGGTATACAGATGTGAGTGAAATTTCCCTGGTAACTATTGTAATGCTTGAAGACCCACAACACCCATCTGTGTTTGGTTGGTAAAGTAGTTAGGACCTTTCCTTGACACTCTTGCGACAACTAATCTGCTTCCAGCCCTCACAGATGATGAGCATTCTAAAGACTCAGATCTCCCTAAACGACTATTCCATTAACGTAGCAAATGTACCGATGTACCGGTCTGTCGTGGTGAAGAAGGAGCTGAGCTGTAAGGCGAAGCTCTCGATTTACCGTTCAATCTACATTCCTATTCTCACCTATGGTCATGAGTTGTGGGTCATGACTGAAAGGACAAGATCCCTGATACAGGCAACTGAAATGAACTTTCTCCACAGGGTGGATGGGCACTCCCTTAGAGATAGGGCGAGAAGCTCAGTCACTCAGGAGGAGCTCAGAGTAGAACAGTTGCTCCTCCACATCGAGAGGAGCCAGCTGAGGTGGCTCGGGCATCTGTTTCGGATGGCTCCTGGACACCTTCCCGTGGAGGTGTTTCGGACATGTCCCAGCGGGAGGAGACCCCGGGGAAGACCAAGGACACGCTGGAGGGATTATGTCTCCCGGCTGGCCTGGGAATGCCTCGGTATTCCCCCAGAATAGCTGGAGGAATTGTCTAGGGAGAGGGAAGTCTGGGCATCACTGCTTAGACTGTTGCCCCGCGACCCGGCCCCGGATAAGCAGAAGAAGATGGATAATTGGATGGATGGATGGATGGATGGATGGATGGATGGATGGATGGATATCATTGTTAGTTATTTGTGTGATGACTCAGACAAAGACGTACCTAATGGTAAAAAGTGTTATTACCGCAAAATAATTTAAAGTTTATAATGGACAGTCATCAGGTTATGTGCCAGTTATTGTCAGTAATGATGGAAGTCCATGACAAATACTTAGGGCAAGCAGTAAAAAAATTAAAAAATAAAACTGTTTGGAATAAGGATGGAAAATAAAATATTCCATTATATAAACAAATGTATGATTACACAAAAAAAGTAGCAAAAACGTCAGGGATTCTTTTTCTTTTTGCCTTTCACCTGCTGATCTAGAATTGTAGTGTTTACCTGACCTCTGCACCCACTTATTGTGTTTTGTTGGTTTGCTTTTATTTGTTTCCAGACAGCGCGCTCCATGGAAGAATAAGAGCTGAAAGCAGGGGTGTCAAAACATGTGACTGCGAGTTTCCAGAACTAAAGCTCGGCGCATGACACATTCCTGTTGATGTCATGTGTGAGTGACACACCTGAGCGTGTGCTTCTCAGCAGCTCAAAGTGACGCCTGTCACAGCGGCTCGGCATTAGCTGTGTTTATGTAACTAGCAGGTGGCAATAACGCATAATGTTCCTAGTGGCTTTTTAGGACAAGACTTGCTTAGATGAGCAGAGCAGAGATTACCATAAAACAAAGAGATTATATTGGCCTAAAATAGAAGGAATATTATACACTATGACTGATAAGGTTTACAGGTAACCCTCTAAGTTCAACTTCGGATCATTTCAGGTCAAGGCTATTTACTAGGATGCTGGTTAAGCATGTTTGGTGTTCAAATGGTATTTCATAATAATCTTTAGTGCTCAAGTTCTGTATCTTATATACGACACATATGGCGGTTGTATTAAAAGAAAAAACAGTTTAAAATATATTTAAAATATACAAAAATAGGCAAAAACATATTGCTAATATAAAATGTAAACATAAGTATATATGTTTCAATAAGTTTCATACAATGCATATAATTTAGTTTTATATAATAACTATATTTTATATACTCATTTTATATGATTTATATTTCCTCATATATTTTTGCCTATTCTTTACACTTTTATATAATACATTTTAAATACATAAAATATAAATATATTTATGCTATCCAAATACAGATTTGCATTTATTTTGATATAATGTATTGAATTGATATACATTTTGCAATATATTTAGGCATTTGATGGTTTTAACATATACTAAAGTATTTTTTAGAACAATCTTTACAACATATATTTAGCATATTTTTCATATATTTTAAATAATGAAACATTATAATCTGTTTCCCATACAACAAAAAATAAATAAAATAAAATATATATGATTTTTTATGATATAAATGTATATATATATATATATATATATATATATATATATATATATATATATATATATATATATATATATATATATACACACACACACACACACACACACACACACACACACACAGCTCTGGAAAAAGAGACCACTTAACAATGAAAAACTTAGCTTAAGATATAAAATTATATAAAATAATATACTAATAAAATATTAACATACAATTATAAAACGGTAACTTAAGCTACAATAATAAATTAGATATCATACAATATGCAACTACCGACATTTCACTGCATTCATAAAAATTTGTAATAAAATTGAATAATAAAATACATGATGTGCGGTTTGGAAAATGGGAAAACAAAACAAAACAAAACAAAACAAAACAAAACCCACGACCCAAACATAAGCTGTTTGGAGAATAAATTAAATTAAACATATATATTTTTTTAATTTATGGAAAAAATAAAATGCACTAAAATATTCCATTATTTTTGGAAATGTTAATGATTACACACACAAAAAGATTATTTTGCCTTTCACCTGCTGATCTGCAATTGTACTGTTTGCCTGACCTATGCACCACTTTATTGTGTCTGTTGGTTTGCTTTTATTTGTTTCCAGAATGATAACTAAAGCTATAACTATAAATTACATATCAGACAATATGAAACTATACTGCCATTTCATTGCATTCATTGACTTTAAACATTCATACATCATATACCTTTGGCTGTGAACATTCCTTAAGCAACAAAAGACACACTGATCACAATGGCATCTCATTGTCACAGGTTTAGTGTAGCAGAGCAGTCATGGGGCACATTTAAGGCGTTTAGAGTCTGATCTGTGCAGTGCTGACAGTGTAACTCAGCGGGTGTTACATAACCGTATGGTGAAGTCTCTCGCTGTGTCTGCGACCAGACCGTGAACGCCACAGATTACTGTAGGCTCCGTATACGTCAGGGGAAAGCTGTTGATGTAAGACACTCCACGCACAGGACAACATAACAGCCCTGCTTATTACAAACACTTCAATCCACTGTGAAATCCACTGTGATTAGTTGGTCTATAATATTAGGGAAATAACTGTGTTGAGAAAATAAGTGAATTTAAAAATCGTCTTATTAGAGAAATATAGGGTACAGTGTATATTTATGTAAATAATAGGGCAAATAAAAAATAAAAAACTGTATTGTATCTCACACCATAAAACAATTAATGTTACTTTTGATGAAGGAAAAAAAACAAGTAAAAACTAAATACAGTAAAACCCAACGCTATCTCACGACCAATTCGTACATATTTTACGAGGTGGCTATTTCAGACAAATTTGTACGACCTCACTGCACGAATTCATACGTTTTGCCTAAACCACAGTGATGGGTAGGTTTAGGGGCGGGTTGAGGTAGGTCATTCGTGTGAATTCATACGAATTTGCCAACTCACAAATATGTACGATTTAGTAAAAATCGTATGAATTGACGAGTGAGGTCATACAAATTCGTATGAATTAGCCACCTCGTAAAATATGTACGAATTGAGGTGAGATCAGGTTGTAAAACCCCATAAATCCACTGTAAAACAAAAAAAAGGGTAGTATTGTTAATTTCAATGGAGAAAAAATATAACTTATCAAAAACCTAAAAGCTAAAGTAAAGTAGAAAAACTACTTATTGTACCCATATACTGTAAAAACGCACTTGCCCCATATCGGAGTGTCGCCCCCCATATCTTGTTGGCAAGCACTATTTACACTAGCTCCGCCCAACAATGCCTGTCTGGGCCACACAAGATTATGTTTCAATTGCTGCAATCCGTACTAAATAGTATTTGAAAATAGAATTAGTATGTCCCAAATCGTAGTATGTTGAAAAGAGTTTTCCAAAGATACCCGGATGGTATACTATATCCGGTCAGAATTCGAAGTGCAGATTGACGCACACTCTGGCCCTGTCCCAAATGGCATCCTAAACCCTCACGGTCTTCCTCTGAGTCCGCACTTTCACAACGTGAAACCGCTTTGACTGCCGGGTGGAATTCCTCTGTGTAGCTTGCGAACTTGCGGGCTCAGCTGAAGTGCGCATCTAGGGCGCATAGCAGTCGCAAAGCTGCTCGCTCACGAGCACCCTTCTTTAAGCTTAAATGACGAATGGGACATTCTACGGTCTTGTCATGTGGACTTAACGGACACGCGCACGCAGCGGCCATTGTAAGTCCGCAAGACCGAAAGTGCACATGAAGTTTGCCATTTGGGACAGGGCCATAAAAACGGCTGATATTGCCCACAACCCTTTGCGAGCTGGACGAGGATTCGAAACGCAGATAAAAAGTGTTAAAAAACTACAAACATGATGGATGTGCGAGTCCAACGGTTAAGTACAGAGGTTTAGATAAAGGGATTTGAGTGATCAATTATCAGAATTTAACCTGACGAAAATATATTTATTCAATGTTATATTATATTTCACCTGCAGCAGCATTGTGAACTTTTGTAATGATGCGTTTGGCCATTAACTTTTGAATGCATCATTATATTTAACTGCAAACACATTGAGGAGAGTCACTGCATTAAAGACCCACACATGGCAAATCAATGTGCTTCTACATTTCTCTCTGATACAGTAGGAGCTTAAATTGAATGTGGAGGATTTGAACTGTGACGATGATTGACAGGGCAGTTTAAACGGTGACGGGATGCACGTGAGGAAGCGACAGAGTCCTTAATAGATGAGGAAGTTGATGTCCCAAAGCTTGCATACTCTTCTGCTACTCAAAAGTATGTACTTTTTCTTCATAAAAAGAGTACATATTTTTAGGTCGTAGTATTAGTAGGCGAATTGGGACGCAGAAAATGTCTTCATTGGTGTAGTCAGTAGAGCGTAACTGTGCTTTCACACCGTCAGCGGCGAGAGAGTCAAGGTGGCCGGAAGTCATTCATTTTCAATGGGAGCCGGCGGCGAACTTCGGCAAGAGCGGCGCGTCGTGGACAATTTGGGCGTTGAGGAGAGTTGAAATCAGCTCAACTTTATGGTAATGAGCTATGACACGGTTTGGCGGCTACCGGCAGCAACCAATTGGAGTGTAGAAGTGCTCCGTTTGAGAGAGATCCAGAGAACGCAGTGTAAACTTTGGTTCCGAACACACATTAGTTCCAAAGCAAAATGGAGGAGAAGTTGATCATTGCTGTGCAGGTGTAACGGAGGCCAGCTAGTAGTTGCTGTGAGTAAACCTCACTCCTCTGATCTCAAGAGACGCTCTAGCGACTGACGCTAGGGGTTGCAGCCTTTAGCCTCCTTGTTAGAGCGTCCGACTCTCATGCCGGCGGACCCGGGTTCGAGTCCCGCTTGGAGCGGGGCGGTTCGAACAGGAGGGGTTACATTGGTGCCGTGACCCGGATGGGAGTGAGGTTTAGGGGGGTGAGTGTAACGGAGGCCAGCTAGTAGTTGCTGTGCGAGTAAACCTCACTCCTCTGATCTCAAGAGACGCTCTAGCGACTGACGCTAGGGGTTGCAGCCTTTAGCCTCCTTGTTAGAGCGCCCAACTCTCATGCCGGCGGACCGGGTTCGAGTCCCGCTTGGAGCAGGGCGGTTCGAACAGGAGGGGTTACACAGGTTTCCTATAATTTACAACGTGATCATTCATAGTGATGTGAAATTCGTTAAGAAGGCGTGCAACACTATTTTATACAAGCGCTAGAATTGTTTTTCAGCGGGAATGCAATTCATTCTTACTTTCACATTTAAACGATTTCATGTGGTTAACTTGTACCCTACTTTCGATATGTCAGAGCGCCAGCGCGTCCACAAATCTTTCTACAGCATTGTTGGCAGAGCGACCAGAGCGAATTTTGACGCTCTCGCCGGCGGCGGTGTGAACGCACAGTAAGGCTCATGGAACTAAGTTCTGACGCTATCGACCCAGGTTCGAATCCGCATTTTGCCGAGCTTGCTCTTCTTCCTTTTCCCATCACATTGGAAAGGCATTTACTTTTTTAATAAAAATTGAGAAAATGTTCTAAAAGTGGAAAAAGGCATTATGGATAGGGTTTAGGGGTAGGTGTAGGGAGGGCCTTTTTTGTCCCATTAAGGCAGCATACATTTAAAATATTTGAATAAATAATCATTTACACTGTTAACGTACAATAATACTGAGGAGAAAATAGTGTGTATTTGCCAAAATACAGTATAAATATCATCTAATTATTTACACATATTGCAAATAATTGCTACTTGGTGTAATTTCACTTAGTGTAAATAGCATCGCTGAGAAAATCCTGCTATTGTCAATCAGTGTAAACAGAATCTAGTCGCTACTTACACAATGCTAATAGCCACAGCCAAAAAAAAGTTTCAAAAAACAGCCGCTGCTGCTTCAAAAATACAATTCACCTAATAATTTATCACGCAAGGTTCATTTCCAGAATTCCTGAAACATCACATTTGTTTTGACTTTATATTTAAAAAGTTTATTTTTATTTTTGTTATCAGTTGTGTACACTGGCGTTTCGGTCATGTGATGGTTTGCGAAGGTTGCATTGTAACATTTATTTACAATAATTTTTATGCAATTGCCATCTTATTTGTAAATCATATACAATTGTATATAGACACAAAAATGTTGGGGTCTCTGGCTGTTAAGCATGAAATATACTGCCTTTCAAAAATGCTAACCAATGATTTTATAAAACTGATAGAAAATTGTTATAATATATGAACAATATTATTCTTTAATATAGCCATATGTATTTTGAAAGTTTGGTATTCCCCCAAACATGTATAAAGTTAAATCTAAATAAAATGACCAGTTAGAGTAGGCTATTTCTAATATTGAAGAGTAAGAGTACTCGATTGCTCTGGAGGGTTCTGGAGCAGAAGCTCTGGAGGGTTCTGGAGCAGAACGCGAGGTGAGTCTCACTCAGAGCTCCTCTCCTCCGCCTAAAGCGCGGCCTGACCTAGATCTCTGACAGTAAACAGATGCCGCGCAGGCCGTAGCGCTGCTGCCATCAGCAGAATGCAGCGCTGGGCGGATCACTGTCAGATTACCGCTGAGGAGCTCCATCCGGCCCGGCCTGCCATCACTGCTGCAGGGGGCCGAGCTCACCGACTGACGGCTGACCGCGCCGACGCCACGTGTCACCGACTGTATGCCACGAGCGGAAGGAACGGGCGGTGAAGCATTAAATCAATAAAGACACGTCATATTTAAAGAAGTTAAGAACTTACTGCTAAATTTGCCTGCAAATATGTTCTGAGGGTAAATCAATTCATGGATACATTTAATGGGTTTAATACGTTCACGCCAAAATTAAAAATAAATAAATAATAATAATACTCTTGAATTATGGTAAATTAAATTAATGTTATGAAATATGTATATTTTATGTAAGAAAAACTATTAATTTTAATATAAGCACATTTTAAAATAGTGGTGGTATAACCATGGTTTTATATATATTCATGTACCATGATACTCATATACAATTTTATGAAACTACCATTGTTTATGTCCAAAAATTTTTGTTTAATTATAAATGAAGTATCTAGTAAAAATGTAAATAAATACAGATGTAAACAAATTAAGTATTATATTATATTAATTATATTGTATTTTTGCAATTTGGAGTTTATATGGAAAATCAGAATTGCAAGATAATAAAAAGTCACAATTACCTTTTTTCATTTGATTTATTGTTTATTCTGTTGTGGAAACAAGCCTCCATTAGTTAACATGAATGAGCAATACTTCTACAACATTTATTAATCTAAGTTAATGTTAATTTCAACATTTACTAATACATGATTAAAACAAATGTTATATCTGTTAATATTAGTTCATGCACTTTGAGCTAAAATGAACAATCAATGAACAGCTGGATTTTTATTAACTAATGTTAACAAAGATTAATAAATACTGTAACAAATGTATTGTTAGTTCATGTTAGTTAATACATTGATGTTAACAAATGAGACCTCATTGTAAAGTGTTACCATGATGTCATATAATTATTGTGTAAATATATTGGAAAAATTGGTGTGCAAATATTGTAAAATACTGTACAAAAATACATAAACACATGACAATTGTGTGTACATACACACACACACACACACACAATTGTCATGTATTTATGTATTGTCTATATGAATTTGTTTAATTATTTAAAATTATTATTTATGCTTTGTAGTGTTGATTATTTATAGATGTAGGCCTATTTATAAGGGAATATATATGAAAAGGACAGAGGACAGACAGGCACCTGTGCATCAGAAATAGCCGCGTGTTTTCCGCAGGTGAAGTGGATGTCCTTGAAGGCATATTGACAGAAGTTCACATCTCCGTGCATCACATAAGGCGCTTTGCGTATAATCTCTTTGAATGTCAGCTCTTGTCAAAGAGTGAGGGTAACTTTTACAGTGTGCAAGAACATGTGCTTGCTGAAACAAGATGGTGACTTAGTCCAGTTCTATCTAGGTGTCATTATTGTTTGATTACACTACAGTATAGTGTTTTTATAAAATGTAGCACACTTTAAGGTGTCTTTAACTATTATGTACTTACATAAAAAAATTGTTAGGTACAATGTACTTACTGAGTTCATGTTGTATTGCAAAACAGTGCTGCTATTGAGGTGGGATACAGTGCAGATCATTTATAGACATCATAGCTCATAATACCTGCCTTCATACATAGCTGTAATTGCATGCAGGCATTACATTGTAAGTACAATGTAAAACATGTATAAACACAATAAGTGTATCGTATCAAGTTTTTGCTCTTACACATTTAAATTGTTCTTACACAGTAGTTAAAGACACTGAATATAAAGAGGGTCAAAACAAAACAATAAAAAAACAACACAAAACAAAAAATACAAACACTATACAAAACAAACAAAATACAAATACAAAACAAAATACAAACACTATGCAAAACAAACAAAAACTAAATACAAAACAAAATACAAACACTACAAAACAAACAAAACTAAATACAAACACTATACAAAACAAACAAAACTAAATACAGAACAAAACAAACACTATACAAAACAAACAAAAACTAAATACAAAACTAAATACAAACACTATACAAAACAAACAAAAACTAAATACAAAACAAAATACAAACACTACAAAACAAACAAAACTAAATACAAAACTAAATACAAACACTATACAAAACAAACAAAACTAAATACAAAACTAAATACAAACACTATACAAAACAAACAAAACTAAATACAAAACTAAATACAAACACTATACAAAACAAACAAAACTAAATACAGAACAAAACAAACACTATACAAAACAAACAAAACTAAATACAGAACAAAACAAACACTATACAAAACAAACAAAACTAAATACAGAACAAAACAAACACTATACAAAACAAACAAAAACTAAATACAAAACAAAATACAAACACTATACAAAACAAACAAAACTAAATACAAACACTATACAAAACAAACAAAACTAAATACAGAACAAAACAAACACTATACAAAACAAACAAAAACTAAATACAAACACTATACAAAACTAAATACAGAACAAAATACAGTACAAAACAAAATACAAAATAAAACAATATAGAAATAAAACAAACTAAATACAAACAAAACACTACAAACAAAACATAAAACAAAAAACAATACAAAACAAACAAAAACAAAACAATATAAAAACCACAAAACAACATCAAAACAAAATAAGAAATAAAACACAAAACAATATCAAAACAAACAAAAACAAAACACAAACGTTAAAACTAAATACAAATCTGTATATTTCATACACATATTAAAGCTACTATTTAGTCTATTAATATTTGTTCGCATTATGACATTATTTTATAGCAATCAAACACCCCCCAATACTAATTTTATGTATGTTATATTTATTCATTTATTTTTGTAACTCCTATTAATCTCAATGATGATTCTAATTAGATTCTCATTAGTAATATTTATTCTTTTTACTATACTAAACAGTTTAAAATTACTGTAATTTATAATACTGACATTTACATCAGAATAATTTCAAGACAACTAATATTATCAATATTTTATATTATTATTATTTTTTTTTCACAAAGTGGGTTTTTGATTATTACAGACTAAAAATGGGGGTGTGTGCTTAATTTAATTAAAAATAGTAAAACAAAGCAAAAAAGCACATTTCTTTAAGTAAAGTTTTTTATAGACTGAAACCAGGACCTGGCAAGGCCCGTTTCCTCCTGTATGAACTGTTCTCAGTTCACTGAAGCTTTATGGCTTAAATCAGTGAAGTAGCTGCCATGACAAACTGCACACAGATCACTGAGCAAAGTAAATTAGACAGAGACAGGGATAATCACTCTAGGATACGGATGCAGATCTTCTAGAAAACAAACTGCAAAGGTTGAACAATTAGATATCCTATACATATCCCCCCTTTTGTGATTTGTTGCAGCTATGTCTGAGTTTTATTTGTATAATTAATGACATCTAACACACTTTTTTGATCATTTATGTAACTTATACATAGTTTTAGAGCTACTTCTAGTACAGTGAGTGAAACAATGCAGCTGTCCTTTTTACAGTATGGCTTATGGCATACAGTTGCCAATAATAGGCTCTAATCATGAAATAAAAACGAATAAGCTCTAAAATCTAATTAGGGCCATTTATCATATTCAGAAAAAGCCCTAATGCCCCTGTCATGGTGGAAGGAAGCCAGCGATTTATAAATCTATGACTCATTGTGATTAATCTTTGTGTTTGGGATTAAACGCATTCATGGACACAAATGGCCATATGCTCCTCATGTTGAACTTGTGTAAATGGGGTACTGAGGAAAATTGGCACAAAACAACACGCTTTGTTTTAGCACTAATTAACTAATGAGATTATTAACTAGATTTCCGAATCGACATTAACCGACAGAGAAATTGCAAGTCGCTTGCCAAGTGAGGAGAATTTGGCGGGAAATCTCATTTCAGCGAATAGTCTTTTGCTCATATTACATGTGTAATTTCTAACTTTGTAAGATGATATTTTATCATCACTTTAACAATATGTGCAAGATATGCTTAATATGAGGTGTTTTTGCTATATAAACACAGCTACATCCTTAACATTTTTGAGTCTTTAACGTCACAGGTCATTCCAGGTTACCATCGTCCACATCCATAGTAAGCTAAAGGTCATGTAGGGGTCAGTCTACCATCCTTCACACTGGACGGGTGGATGTAGGGGAACAGAAAAGGGCAGGTGGGAATGGGGCGACACCGTTGCCTTCTGGGATTAGCCAATCCCTGCCATCTGCTAGCGGCAGCATAATCCCGTCAATGAGAAAATCAATTGTCTAAGTAAATATCAAAGGCATGTAAGCTCATTTTGGCAAGTAACTTAAACATTATGAGGACTTAAGTTAAAAGACCATGTTAGTGCTGAGCAAGGGATAGGGAGGCTTATTCATTACGTGCAACTCGCTGCTGAATCGTCAAAAAAGGATCAAGCTGCAATTAACAGAGACAACTGAAAAATAGACTCACAGTAATAAAAAAAGTGTGATAAATATGTAGGTGTTTGTCTTCATACAAACTAAAAAAACGTAATCTCTTATCTCATAAATGAAATTGTAGTGCTTAAAATATTTTATATTTGAATCACATATAGATGTAAAGTATATATACATATATATATTTTCTAATACTATATATTTTTAAATACGACACACACACACATCATATTGTTTAATAATAGATTATTTAAAAAACAAGTATTATCATTTTAACTAATATGTAATGAAAATATTAAATATTTGTAGAATTATAATTTCATGTATCCATAGATAGAGAATATTTTATTTATTATTATTTTTTTTTTTTTATAATTAGTGGTAATTAGTAATTGTTTATTTAAAAGAATTTTAGACCCTAAAATTCACAATAAAAACAAAAGTATCTATAAAGAATGTTGCAGACACTGTTATTGTCACCTAAAACTATTACAAATGTTAATAGAAATAATATTTTTAACATAAAACATAACACAAGGATTACATAAATATATTGAAACAGATGTGCTAAATATGGTAATATTGCAGTATTTGTATAGAATTAAATAACATTTTCATTCATATATATATATATATATATATATATATATATAGAGAGAGAGAGAGAGAGAGAGAGAGAGAATTTTAATTAATATAATTATCAATATTAAATATTTAATATTTATCTAAGACAATTTTAGACCCTAAAATTCATTTATATATATATATATATATATATATATATATATATATATATATATATATATATATATATATATATATATAGCTAAAAGAATGTTTCAGAAATGTTGCCCTGGCAAGTAATTGAAATAAAATAAGTTGAAGTTGACATCCTAAAATTACTAAAACTGAAGAAAATATAAGTTAAAGTGAAAATAGAAATAAAAAAGACAAAATTACTAAAACTTAAATTAATTTATTATATATATAGCAGATCCTATTAACTCTAATGGGGGTTTAAACAGGAGCTGAAGTAGGACACTCTGAGGCGCGAATGTCTAAAACCACACACTACTGCAGAAAGCACCTGGAACCAATGTCTTTTTTTAATTTGTATGTATGTACAAATAAAAATAAATGTATGTTAGAACTGGGGATTAGTGGTTAAGATGTTGAGCTCTGGTGCTTTTTTGGGCTTTTTAAATTTGAGTCTAGCTTTCAATATTTTAAAATCTCGTTCCCACCTCTTCACCCCATCATACCCTGTACTGTATGATGATATATACATACAAATTAAAAAAAGACATTGGTTCCAGGTGCTTTCTGCAGTAGTGTGTGGTTTTAGACATTCGCGCCTCATAGTGTCCTACTTCAGCTCCTGTTTAAACCCCCATTAGAGTTAATAGGATCTGCTTCCGTGAGGATGGGGAGACGGGATTGCTGTCGCGGTGGCAGACGATTTCATTAAATGTGTAGCTGCTTTACATCAGCCATTTACCTCATGCTCAACACATTTGGGAAGTCATAAACAAACATAACCTTTGTTAAATAAATGATCAACTAACTGACTGAGTTATGAATATATTTCTCATTTAATACAAACATTTAAACAAGTGCAACTTTATACTTTTTGGGGCCATTGTATTTAGGGCTAAATATATTTAATTAAGAAAGAAGATTAACTCCCAAACCATTCTTGCAGAGATCTTTATTAATAAAATTCACATTTTCTTTTGCAAAAGTCTGTTAACATAATAAAAAATAAAATAAAAAATGTGCAAATTCAGAAGCAATATTCCAGTGGACAAAAGCATCCCTCTTTAGTTTCAGTGAACTTACAGCCCATTATACTCATGCTTACAATGGCCAACAAACAGAGGCTCCGCCTGAATCCCCCGCCTGCAGAAACACAAACAAGTCAATCACTTATCATTTAAAACTCTTAAATAACATGTTTTATGTGTACTGTGTGACTTATAATCCAGAGGTTGGTAAATAATATATTTCCATACTTTAGAAGTTGACAGCGAAACTCTTCCAGGCGAGGGAAGGCTAGATCTGCGTTCAAAGTTTTTTCTTCATCGCTCCACAATCTCTCAGCAGCAGCGCAGGCTCTCGGCCTTCACAAACACAATCACAAAGACAAATCTAGAACTATAGAAGTTTTGCATCAATAATAATATCATTAATTAATGATCTTGTCTGTGTATTAGTTCATACCACAGACGTGGGGTCAGATTGGTGGCGTCGACATATTCACCCCACATGGCGACCTCTCCGCCGATCACCAACTTCTTTTGCTCATCTGTCCCTAAATCGTGGGCGGAAAAAACACATATCACATGTAATCAACACTCTTGAAAATAAAGGTTCTTTATCACTAAAAATGCTAAAACTGAAATAAAAATTAAATAAAAAGAAATACTTAAAATGAATAAATAAAAAATAATTATTTTGCTCTTCTGTCCCTAAAACATGGAAGGATATGCACAAAACTAAGCAGATGTACACTGAAAATACACCAGCACTGCACTGCACTGCAAACAAACAACAAAGCAAACGAAATGGTTAATTTCATTAAAAGTTCAAGATAAGTGTTCATTTGTCATTAATTAGAGCTGACTAATTTATTAAATTAACTCAACCACCAGCCCATAAATTAGAATCAACTGTATCTGAACCAGGAAACGGCATCAGGCTCTTATTAATCGCCCGTTTGCTTTTCTATTTCATATCAAATATTACAATTTGGACCCCAGCCTAACATGCTGCTCCACACACCGGAGAAATTCTGGGGCTGCACTGCGTAGGAAATACGCCAGTCCTGGCCGTAGCTGATGTGGTTGATGTACCAGGGGGCAGAGAGCAGAACCCTGTGCCCGGCCTTGGTCATCTTGCTCAGTTCAGCCTGGTAACCTTTACCCTTCCAGATCTCCAGAACCGTGTCCTGTGGAATCTGAGACAGCGTACAGACAGGAAACACTAGGTCACACGCATTGCACTCTTCATGCATTATCGGCCTCTATGGATTGATCAATAACCTCAGCTTTATTAATCTGTATGAATGCAACATTTTTAAACTTGTATCTCTTTTATTGAGCGTATTGTGGTGTGAGTTCAGGGTATGATGGGGTGAAGAGGTGGGAACGAGATTTTAAAAATATTGGAAGCTAGACTCAAATTTAAAAAGCCCAAAAAAGCACCAGAGCTCAACATCTTAACCACTAATCCCCAGTTCTAACATTCATTTATTTTTATTTTGTGCATAAATGCAAAATTTGGGGCTTTTACCAAATTTATTGACCATATTGTAGAGCGAGGACAGGAAATTATGGGTGTAGAGGTGGAAACGAGATTTTAAAAGTGTTGCAAGTTAGACTCAAACATTAAAAAAGTTTTAAAAAAAGCATCAGATCTCAACGTCTTAACCACTAATCCACTGTTCTGACATACTTTATACAACATTTTTTTATACATATATACATATTATATATATATATATATATATATATATATATATATATAAATGCAACATTTTGGGTCTTTATCACTTTTATTAAGCGTATTGTGTGGAGCGAGGACAGGAAATGATGGGGTGAAGAGTTGGAAACGAGATTTTATGAATGTTGCAAGCTAGACTCAAACTCGAAAAGCCCAAAAAAGCACCAGAGCTCAACTGTCTTAACCACTAATCGACAGTTCTGACGTAAACATTTTTTTTGTGCATAAATGCAACATTTTGGGGCTTTTATCACTTTTAAATGGAGCGTATTGTGGTGCAAGGACAGGAAATGATGGGCTGAAGAGGTGGAAGTGAGATTTTAGAAAATATTGCAAGCTAGAATCAAACTCAAAAAGCCCAAAAAAAGCACCAGAGCTCAATGTCTCAAAACCACTAATCCACAGTTCTGACATACTATGTATAAATGCAACATTTTGGGGCTTTTATCATTAAGCGTATTGTGTGGAGCGAGGACAGGAATTTATGGGGTGAAGAGGTGGAAACGAGATTTTAAAAATGTTGCAAGCTAGACTCAAAACTTAAAAAGCCCAAACCAGAGCTCAACGTCTAAACAGCTAATCCACAGTTCTGACATACAAAAAATACCTTTTGGCTGGGCTGTTACATTTACAGACATGTTTCACCTCAAAAGTCAACTCTTGGTTGACACCTTCTGGTAAGAATGTGCTTTGCAACAACTGTGACAACAGGATTTCATGCAGCATTCTGGGTAAGAAGGCAGCGTGGTGAACATGAGATGTTACATTCTTGTGTTTTTCTTAAAATAGTTATTTACTAAGTATTTGATGCAATTCCTATTGAAAAAGAGTATAATACCAAAATAAAAAGACCAGTCTTGTGACTAAAACTAAACCTACTCTAATAAAACATTAATTTAAATGTATTATTTTAAATTAAAGCTGAATTTAAAGCTAATTTAAATGGGAAATAGAATAAATTATTAGAACTACAAAAGTACTAAATTTACTAAAATTGACAAAAAAAGACAGAAAAATATCAAAACTAATAAAAAAGCATAAAAAAATCCTAAACATTGAAAATATACAAATACAAATATTAATACAAACTATAATAACTATATATTTATAAATAATAATAATAATAATAATATAACGCAGGTAAAGTCATGCTTATCAATAGCATGATTCTCAAGCAGAACACACACTTTCACACTGGACTGAATTAAAATGTAAGAAAAATGATCACTGCACTGAGACACAGCACTGCAATCTCTTGTACTTGTTAGTGTTTTGCACTCATGCTCTGACCCCTAAAGGCTAGTGGCCGCACGATGTAATAGCGGGCCCATCTGTGAGTGGGTATCGGCAGGTCGAGGTAGAAAGGAGCCGCCAAGATGACCTTTAACCCTGCCTTAGTCACCCGGCGCATCTCGCACAGGTAACATCCCTGCTTCCAAACCTCCACCACATACTTAGATCTGGGCTAGAAGAGAAGCGTCTCATTCCGGTTAAACCACACGCACTACTTTTGAGGTTTGAAAGACACTAGTGTAGAGCAGATTTCTACTCACTCGCTCATGGTAGTCAAACACGTCCTGCCAAACAATGGAGGTTTTGTTGAGAGCGGCGGTCATGTTCATTATACTGAAGAACATAAAGAGAGACATAAAGACACAAAGAAAAACCATAGGCACTGTGTTCATGAATGTTCTGTTTCTTATGTATAAGCAGTAAATCTGTCAAATAAACAGTTCAATTGTATCACAAGGAAATGTATATATGCTAAAACAGGATTGAATCAATGCAGTCACAGATGAGCTTATATCAGTTTTTTTTTTAACTTAACACATTTTAGAAATATTAATTTTAGAATCTGGGATTAAACTTGTTAAAATGACACTTAAATATTAATTAAATTGTACCACTAAACCATCTTTATTTTTTATAATATATATTTATCATTAATTATGATTGGATCAATATGAAGGGATCATGAAGGAAAAGTAACCATTTTATTCTAAAATGTGAAAAATATTAATAAAAAAAGAATAAGTAGTTGTATTCAAATTTCTGACTTGTGGTGTATTTCCAAGTTTTAGGTTCATAAAGATTAAGAAATTAATACTTATATTCAGCAAGGGTGCATTAAATTGATCAAAAGTGACAGTAAACATTTATAATGTTGCAAAATATTTTCCTTTTTAGCTTTCTGTTCATCAAAGAATTCTGGAAAAATATATATTATGGTTTCTAGCACAATTGTTTTCTATGGAAGGATATCGCGGACAATTTTCAAAAGGAATTGCCAGTTGTATTTGCAATTGCGTTTTCAATTTGTGGACGCATAAAATGTGGCATAATTCAAACGCAATTGCAAATCGCGCATTTACGTTTGCATTTTCGTTTACGCGAACGCACAAGGACTGCCATATTTCAAATTAAAAAGCAAAGTTTGTTTGCAATTACAATTACAATGTCTTTCAAGTTATGACCCTGCCATTGTGGAATAGTAATAGAAAATCACATTTCATTTCCTCCGTGTCCTGCCACAACCTGCACAAAATTCAAATGATATTGCAATCCCCTTTGCGTTTGCATATCCGACTTCTAACTCAGTCAACTGTCAATCAGGCTTGAGGGCGGGGTTTCTTGATGTAGTCTGAAAGTTATTTTAAATTGTAATAATATTTCACAATATTACAGTTTTTATGGTATTATTGGTGAGCATGAGATACTTCCTTTTAGAAACATTTAAAAATCTTACTTTGAACAGAAGTGTGTAGTTTAAAATTTGAAACACTCTCACAATTTTACTAACCTCTCCATATAGAATGATTCCAGTTTGGTAAAATCATTCCCAAAGCCCATCTTTTGCATAAACTTTCGCACATTGGGATTGGACTGCCTGTTTGAGAAAATGACTGTTAAAATCTTCAAATAACCACCTCTTTGCTAAACCGTGTGACAAAAGTGCTTACCAGCAGGCAAAACTGACCTCATCCCCTCCTAAGTGAACATATGAGTCAGGAAAGACATATTTCACCTCTTTCAAGAGGCGTTCCATGAACATATAAGTGGTGTCTACCGTTGGATCGACAGGTCCAAATGAACCAGAGGGCACATCTCCCTTGTAACAAGGTGTCAAGAGGTCTGGTTGTCCTGATAATAAGGGACAAGCATCATTATTCTTTGTAGGGTTTTCAAACGATACCAGTCGGTACTAAAAAAAAGAAAGAGAGATACTGTACCAGCATTTCTGTAGTACTAGTAGTACACAGTATCGGGCATATTAGGTACTACCCACTGATGGATGCTGCTTTCAAACGCTCCCATTCTTGTTTGTATGAGACTCAAAGGTTTCTATTTACAACGTATTTTCATAAGCGTTGAGCCATTCATAATCATATGTACAATTCCGTATTTTTCTTTCAAGTTTTAATTTATTGTTTATTATTTCCTTATTTTAAATTAATTTATAACACTTTGTTAAAACTGCAATTTTATAATAGTAATGTTCAAAGCATAGTTTCCCGCTATTTTAATTCCTGTGTGAATGCATTTATGCCGCTTTACAGTAGCATTAACAGTCTGTGTAAATGCACATTTTTGTGATTTTAAGTCACTTCAGATTTGGTTTCTGTGGCACCTTTGCTGTGTGAAGATGCATTAAGAAAGCTTTTTTCATAAAAAAGTAATTGTTACTTTTTTAGAAAATAATGCAACATTGTAACGCATTACTTTTAAAAGTAACTTTCCACAACACTGGATGTGTGTGTGTGTGTGTGTGTGTGTGTGTGTGTGTGTGTGTACCTTTCCCCCATGACTGAGTGTGTCCAGGCGAGTCAAACTCAGGTATGACTCTAATGCCCCTCATTCTAGCGTGTTCAATCACTCTCATCACATCTGACTGCGTGTAGATATGAGTAAACGGATGAAAAGCCCCCTAGAAGAAGATATGCCAGTGTTATTATTGGTAGCTTAAACTATTAAAAATCTCTCATCAACTGAAATAATGCTAAAATAAAATAAAATCATAGAAACATTGCCTTGGCAACTAAATGAAATAAAAAATAATAATAATTACTAAAACTCAAATAAAATAAAGCTAAATCGAAATATTTTATTAAACAAAACAAAAAGCAGATAAAAGAGACCAATTTAAAATATAAAAATAAAAGCGTATTCAAAATATGAATGAATAAGAATGAATACCATAATAGTAAAACATACTAAAATAACACTGTAGCTGTCCTGAGATATAGATACATTATGACTACACTCCTAATATGGTGTGCTGTGGTATCTGGCACCAAGATGTTAGCAGCAGATCCTTTAAGTCCTGTAAGTTGTGAGGTGGGGCCTTCATGGATCGGACCTGTTTGTACTGCACATCCCACAGATGCTCGATTGGATTGAGATCTGGGGAATTTGGAAGCCAAGTCAACACCTCAAAATCGGAAAACACCTGAACCATTTTTGCTTTGTGGCAGGACGCATTATCCTGCTGAAAGAGGCCACAGCCACCAGGGAATACCGTTTCCATGAAAGGGTGTACATGGTCTGCAACAATGCTTAGGTAGGTGGTATGTGTAAAAGTAACATCCACATGGATGGCAGGACCCAAGGTTTCCCAGCAGAACATTGCCCAAAGCATCACACTGCCTCCGCCGGCTTGCCTTCTTCCCATAGTGCATCCTGGTGCCATGTGTTCCCCAGGTAAGTGACGCACACACCCCCAGCCATCCACGTGATGTATAAGAAAACGTGGTTTATCAGACCAGGCCACCTTCTTCCATTGCTCCGTGGTCTAGTGCTGATGCTCACATGGCTACTGTTGGTGCTTTCAGCGGTGGACAGGGGTCAGCATGGGCACCCTGACTTGTCTGTGGCTATGCAGCCCCATACACAACAAACTGTGATCCTCTGTGTATTCTGACACCTTTCTATCAGAACCAGCATTAATTTCTTGAGCAATTTGAGCTACAGTAGCTCCTCTGGTCGGACCACACAGGCCAGCCTTTCCACCCCACATGTATCCATGGCCAGACAAAATGTTCACTTTCTGCCTAATATATCCCACCCACTAACAGGTGCCGTGATGAAGAGATAATCAGTGTTATTCACTTCACCTCATAATGGTCATAACGATATCCCTGATTGGTGTAAATTATAATGCAATATTTCGATAAATGCATATAATAACTTTACTGCAGGTGATTCTACCTTATTACTGAGGTCAGGAAAGGTGCGGCTCTGATACGGAAAGGAAGGGTCATCCACGATGTGCCAGTGAAAGACGTTGAACTTACTGTAGGCCATAGCATCCTAAGGAAAATAAAAATTGTGTTTATTTCACAATTCTTTATTCAGCAAGGAATTAAATTGATCAAAAGCGACAGTAAAGAAATGTATTATGTTACAAAAGTTTCTATTTAAATAAATGCTGTCTGTCTAGTCATCAAAATATCCTTTAAAAATGTATAAAGTTTTCCAAGAAAATATGAAGCAGCACAACTGTTTTCAACATTGATAATAATAATAATAAATGTTTTTTGAGCATCCAATCATCATATTAGAATTACATTACAGTAAATACATACCAGGGTCTTCAAAATAGCATCTAGGGGTAAATAATGCCTTGAAGTGTCCAGTAAAAGTCCTCTAAATGCAAACCGTGGGAAGTCTACAATTTCTGTCTTGTTGAGAAAATACTGCATGGAAAGGTTGAATAAAAGAACATATTTAACATGCTAATATGCCACGGCACGATAGCAATTTATTAAAATCACATGACACTGTCACACAACACTTACAGAGCCATAATCATCCTGGTACACAAGCTGACTTAAGGACTCCAGACCTGATTTTCAGGTTTCATAAAAAAAAAAAAAAAAAGACAAATAATTAGTTAGTGCTTTCAAGCTAAAAAATTGCACAAATGAAAAACAAAATCACCTCTCAGAGAACCCCATACAGTCACTGATCTCAGAACAGCCTGGCCATTAGACACACTCAGGTTATCTGCAACAACAAAACATGTTTAGATAGTCATTCGAATGTCTTAGCATAATTATACATGTCATAAAATGACACAAAACATATATTTAAAAAAAAAATCTGGACAGTGTAATTACACCTTCTAGTATAGCAGACTTTCTCTAAAATGATCGGAGAAAATAAAAGGTCAAAAGTCAGCAGGCGTTCTATCACATGATCAGGAAACACTCACAGCTCTCATCTGAATCTTCATCAGGGTAGCCGTCACATCCTCTGCTTTTTACACTCACTGACACCACAAAAGGTTTTGGCTCCGGCCACAAGAAACGAAGCTCATTTTCTGTTAAAATAAACAATAACATATCAACAGCAACACATTATTTAGCATTGCAAAATTTTTCATTTGACTATGAAGAGCTACTTAGATGCCCACAGGCTGTCTAAACCATGTTTAAACATGGGAAAACATGTGTTTACTTAGCTACACTTTTAGAATTTCCTTTAGAAATGTATAATAAAATTTGTAAAAATGTATAGAAGTTTATTTGAAAGAATTAAAAGAGAAGTTTCATATCTATCCTTGTATTTTTCAACTGGCCGAGGTTGATATGGGATTTATAAAGTAGTAATAAGTAATGCAAGTGAGTCTCTTAAAGGGATAGTTCACTCAAAAATGTAATTTCTGTCATTAATGACTCACCCTTATGTCGTTCCAAACCCGTAAGACCTTTGTTCATCTTCGGAACACAAATTAAGATATTTTTGATGAAATGTTAGAGCTCTCTGACCCCTCCATAGACAGCTATTTAATTAACACTTTCAAGGCCCAGAAGGGTAAAAATATTGTTAAAATAGTCCATGCGACTCCAGTGGTTCAACCTTAATTTAATGAAGCGACGAGAATACTTTATGAGTACCAAAAACAAACAAAAATAACAACTTTATTCAACAATTTCTGCACATGTGTCTGTCTTTTTATTTTTTAATTGGATTTAAAGAAATATAAATGTAACAACAGTCAGGGGTACAGTGAATAAACACAGTAAGACATAAAAACAATTGAATAGTGATAAACTTTAAAGTGAAATAAAAATATTCTGTTGGCAATACAGTGCAGCACTTCCGAGTTATGTCAGAGCTAGGCCAGAACTCTGGCTTACCATTGGCCGATGCTGTTCACGTGATCTTCACGACGCGCGCGATGCTGACAAACAGCATTGGAGACTGACACAGACAAGAAGAAATTGTTGAATAAAGTCGTTATTTTTTTTTTTTTTTTTGCGCACAAAAAGTATTCTCTTAGATTCATAACAGGTTGAACCACTGGAATCACATGTTTTACTACATTTCTGGACCTTGAAAGTGTTAAATAGCTGTCTATAGAGGGGTGAGCAATTAATGACATGAGGGTGAGTAAGTTACGTTAATTAATGACAGAAATTTCATTTTTGGGTGAACTGACCCTTTAATATCTTGTACCTTAATTGAATTACACGGTTGAAGATGTAATTAGAAGCTAGTAATGAATTAAAACCCTAACCAACACTGGTCCTAACTTACACGGAAGCACATTTGTTTCATTCATTGCCAGGCGTAAACCAACCTGATCTTTGTGTAAAGTCAGGGAATATGATGGAGAAGTATCTTTTGAAAGCAGCATCTAGGACGGAGCATCCGGTCTGAGCAGACGAGTCCTTTGCGTAAGTGAAGGAGAAGACCTGCGGACTCAGACTGTCTCTGTCCGCGGACTGATGGATCTGCTGCGGCAGCGGCCAGACTCCCTCCACCTGCTCCAACGTGAGACTGACAACAACCAGAGAGAACCAAACCTGCAGACAACGAGAGTACGTGCCGGTGTGAGCCATGTTACTGTAGCTTCAGTCGTGCTTCACTGCTGTCGGACTGCAGGTTTGTGTCGTTGTGTCACGAGGAAAGCGCTGAACGAAACACGAGTCATGACAGTTAATCGTTAGCTAGTGTTTTTTGTTTAGCTGACTTGAGCTGCGGTGATTCTCATTGGCTCAGCTCGAGTCACGTGGTCTCTTTCCGGACAATAATACAAGTAATAAAGGTGCGTTACCTCGTAATATATATTCATTTTTTTCAAAGAACAATAACATATAATGTATCAAAAAACAGTATAAAAATAAAAAAGGGGGAAAACGAGATAACAATTTACAATCAATAAAACAGTTGCCAGGGGGAAGTAAATATAAACATTAAGAGCAAAAAGAGGAAATACATACAAATACCTATGACAAATACATCCATAGATAAAAAATCAGATAAATGTATTATACGTTTTGCAGGCTTTCAAAGTTCTTAAAGTTTTTTAAATATTTTTTTTATTCAAAAAGCCACCTACAGTAGTAAATACACATTCTCTGTAAAAGCTATAGGTATGTGTATTATTGGCACAATATTTTTATAATTTTTTTCCCTTTCACTTTTTTTATTGTTTGTGCTGATATTCTGGTAATGAAACATCAATAATCAAGTAGGCCTACTTTGAAATAAACTTGAACTAAAACTTGAACTTGAATTAAATGTGAAATTCAGAAAATGCCTCTAGGTGGTGTTAGTATGCAGTCAAACAAACTCAGCCTCAGGTTTTTCTAAACCTGTATGTATTAGTTTCTTTCTTCTGTTGAAAAAGAAATAAATATAAATTGAAGAAATGTTTTTAGTCAACAGTTGACAGCACCCATTGACTTCCATAGTGTTTTTTCCTATTATGGAAGTCAGTGTCTGGATTTCTTCAAATTATCTTAAAAAACTAAAAACATTAAAAAAAAAAACACACAACAAAACAAATAAAAACCAAATATAATTTTTCAGTGTATTTATTTTATTTTGTTGTTGTTGTTGATTGTTTTAAATCTGTAGCACTTTGAGACGTGGTTTAATATAAAGTGTGATACAAATAAAATGTATTATTATTGTTATTATTATTATTAATAATAATAAATAAAACAAGAGCAAAAGCAAAACACAACAAAGCAAAACAAGGATAAAACAAAATAAAAAAACCAAAAACACACAAAACAAAACAACAAAGCAAAACAAAACAAAAGCAAAGCAGAACAAACTTAAAACACAAAACATAAAACAAGACACACTAAAACAAAGCAAAGAAAACAAAAACACACGCATACGAAACACAACACACAACAAAGCAAAACAAACAAACAAAAAAAAACAATACAAGGCAAAGCAAAAAAATTAATAAATCAAAACACACACACAAAAAAAAATACACACAAAAAAACAACACACAACAAAGCCAGGACAAACAAACAAAACACACAAAATAAAAACACTACACACAACAAAGTGAAACAAAAAATAAAAACACAATACAGGGCAAAGCAAAAGCAAAAAAAAAACTAAAAACACAAAAAAATAACACACAGCAAAACAAAAAACCACAACACACAACAAAGCAAAACAAACTAAAAACACATCTGAAAACGCCTGTGTTAGTATGCAGTCAAACAAACTCTTAAATTCTACACTTATGTAGTTCACCCAAGGGATAGTTCACCCAAAGATTTGGTCAAGTCCCTAACCTTCTTTCTTCTGTTCGGAAGATTTAGTTACCAGTCAGGCACCCATAGTATTTTTTTTTACTATGGAAGTCGATCCATGTTTGATTACCAATATTCTTCAAAATATCCTCTTTTGTTTCACAGAAGAAAGAAAATCATACAGGTTTGGAAAAACTTGAGGGTGGGTAAATGATGATTTTTGGTTGAACTATCCCTTTAAATTTGCAGCAATTTTGGAGAAGTTACCAATCATTAATCCTTTTTTAGTTAAAAATCATTTGTATTTTCCCTGTATTGTGATTTATTAAAATCCTAAACATAACAGAAGTAATGGTATTTTAAAATGACACGACTAATGGGATCACTTAAAAAAAATAAAGATATTTATTATGTCATCTGATTAAAGTAACACCACTGTCATTGTAGTGTCTGTACTTCTGAGACAGCTTAACTGGATTAAATTACCATTAGTCATAACCCCATTGTTCTATGAAAGAAAGTCAATATTATATAACTGCGTTCAATGATGAATCAATATCAAAGCATACGGCCAACCTAATAAGACAAATTAAACAGTAATTAATATGTACTTTTAAAAAAGCTTTGATTTAAGCTTTATTTAGCACATTTTAAAATTCTTTCAAAAGCCTACGACTTTCTTTCTTCAGTGAAACACACACACACAAAAAAACTTTATAATGTTTACTTTTTTATCATGGTCCCCATCCACTTTCATGAAATAAGAAAACATTTTTAATAAAGATGTACATAAAATTAAAAGTACTGTATTGGCATCTATGGTTCATGAAGAACCCTTGGAATGTTTCCATTCCATTAGAACTTTAAATTGTTCTTCACGTTAATAATAAAAGGTTCTTTTAACTGTTACTGAAGGTTCTTTGAGGGGAAAAAAAAAGGTTCTTCAAGGACATCACTGTGAAAACCCCCTTTGGAACCTTTATTTTTAAGAGTGTTTCATTTTCGTGTTGAATGGCTGGTTGTTTGGGCTATGGTGGATTTAAGCTTCTCAGTTCATACTTAAAAAAAAAAAGGAATACACACACACATACACCCCCACCTTCCCTTTCTGGAAACCCCTCCCTGTGTGTTACTGCTCATCTTTACGCAGAATCAAGGGAACTTCATGTCACAACTGTCGTCTACTCCCTGTTCCAGTTCTCTGAATGTCATTGGCCGGAAATGCCGTACTGTACTTTGCCAAATGCCGTACTGTAGTGACGCAAGTATGAGTCATTCAAATGTTATCCATGCCCTTATCAAATATATTTCATGCTTTGAGAAGTCATAATTCTTATGATTTTCGATGGCATTCACTGTCACAACGATGAGCGGGAATACTTTTTGGCATCTATACTTTATTAATTGATAAATATTGTAATTTAAAGATAAATGGCAAGTTTGCCTCAGCATTTGTAATAATTATTATGTAATGATATTGCAATAGCTTTCCATTGTAATTGTTGAGTTTTATTTGCATTTTATCAGAACCACTCCCAGTTAAACATAATAAGTCACCTACAGTAGTAAATACACACTCTCTGTAAAAGTACACTTATTGAGAATTAATTTCAGGTTAAGCCCCAAGCTAGGTGTGTGTTGATAATTATTATCTAATAAATCGCTCTGAAAAAAGTTTCACTTTTGTCTACTTAATGTTTTTTTAATTTTATTTGGTGGGGAACTTTAAAATGTTGGCGCAACTGTGCTCACCAATATTTATCTTAGTTTCTAAATGACTGAACTATTTTTCAGAACTGATGAAAAATCTGGCTTCATTCTATATTCACTTGTAATTAGTCGTTATGGCCTGTTCAGAGGGTCTGTTTACTGTAGTTTTACTGCTTTTGTCTTTATGGCATATTGTTAATTACATGGTTCACATCAGTCAAGATCATAAAATGGTTATCTTAGTCTGAATCGCTATCGCTGACCTTTTATGTTTGGTCTTCTTTACAGTAGACACTGCCATATCATCTGGGCTCAGAGTCTTTTGTAAAAACAAATACATTATGATCTCCACAGCAAACCTCTTTGTCAGACGTTTCAATCAATAATGTGTACATCAAAATTGCAAATTGGCACATTGTTAATCTTAATCCTATAACAGAAAATCTGCATTTATTTGATTTATTATTAATTTTTTTAGATTGTTTGTGTTGTCCATGATTTTGTGAACCTAACAGTTTTAAAGCGAGTACTCTTCATAATGTCAAAATGTCTAACATCTAAAGTTTTAATTATTGTAACCACAATAACCGCTTGCCATAACTGGGATGGTGATTAAATTCTGTGGCTAGTTCTGAAGAAAATTGTTATTGCAGGTGTCATAGTCAGCAAAATAATTAGCATTACATTAATGAAACTCAGAACACAAACTCTCTCTCTCTCACGCACGCACACACACACACACAAAATACAGCACATAATGCAACACACAACAAAACAAAGCAAACAAAAAACTCAAAACACAAAAACGCAACAAAGCAATGTAATGCAAGCGTACAAAAAAACAACAACAACAACAACCTCAACACACACACACACACAAATGATACACAACACAAAAACTCAAAACAGAAAAACAACAACAAAACAAAGCAGAACAAACAAAAAAAACTAAAAACACAAATACAACACACAACAAAGCAAAGCAAGGATATAAAAAAAACACAAAAATCTAAACAAAACAAAGCAAATAAAAAAACTAAAAACAAAAAGAACAACAAAACCAAACCAGATAAAACAAAACACAACAAAGCAAAGCAAGGATATAACAAAACAAACAAACAAAAAACTGAAAACACAAAAAGAAACAAAACAAAACAAAGCAAAGCAACAACAAAAATGAAAAAACCAATAGCTAAAAAAAAACTTTACTGTATGTTACTTCTAATTACTTTTCGATTTGAATCGCAGTGGCAGATTATCAATTTGTTAAACCAAATATAAGTAGTTTATACATTTCCAATAGTGTCTTTATGCCTCGTGACAGTAGTTTATTTTAGCATAATGGATCTACAGCTCGTTTCACAGGGCATTTCGTGCTATTCATACTTGAGAGTTGCCAGACTCCATGTCTAAGGTGGATTAAGGTGGTACAAAGTTAAAAATGTTTCTCATAGGGAAGGGCAAGTGATTCTGTCTTTGACTGAATGACACTTTTGACACCAGCCCTGGCCTGAGGAAATCTCTATAAAATGTACACCTTTATTTCTCAAAGTGACTCATGTATTGAAGCTCAGTACTGGATACTGTAATCATTAGTGATGCCACCCCACTGACACACGGGCTTGTCTTATAAGACTGATTAAGGGATCGCATGACCAATGAAAATATTTCACTCTATGTCCAAATTAACCAATGTCAATAATACAGTAAGTGATCCCATTATCAAGCTTTGAATGTTGACTTGATAGAACCATGTCTGAAAGTTCACAGGTTCGTTTGAAGATGTATAAGGTTGTTATTATAGGTTATTACATGCATAATGTAACAATTTTTTAAAAATTTATTTAAAAGCAATTCTGTTGATTTTGAACTTTCATCAAAGAATCCTGAAAAATAAATGCATCAGATTTCCTCAAAAACATTACCCACTATGGCCATACCCGTCGAGCCATGGTGTCCCCTAGACCCCTGAAGGTGTGCTGTGGTGTCTGACACCAAGATGTCAGCAGCAGATCCTTTAAAGGGTTAGTTCACCCAAAAATGAAAATTAGTGATTTACTCACCCTCAAGTCATCCTAAGTGTATATGACATTCTTCTTTTAGACAAATAAAGAGTTATATTAAAAATGTCCTGGCTCTTTCAAGCGTTATAATGGCAGTATGGGCACCCTGACTGGTCTGCCGCTATGCCGCCCCATACACAACAAACTGTGACACACTGTGTATTCTGACACCTTTCTATCAGAACCAGCATTAACTTCTTGAGCAATTTGAGCTACAGTAGCTCGTCTGTTTGATCGGACAGCACTGGCCAGCCTTCGCTCCCCACGTGCATCAATGAGCCTTGGCCGCCCATGGCCCTGTCGCCGGTTAACCACCATATATATGGGGAAAATTTGTAATAGGTCTAATACATTTCATATAATGGTTGTACTGGTTGTAGTGGTTTCATAAAATAAAGTTAAATGTACTGTTTTGAAAGCAAAATGAGCAATCATTTAGAGAAAAGCTGTACACTGACATTCACAGAATTCCGTGTGTGACACTTCACATTTTTAATTTTAACATTTATGTTTTTACTTCTACTTATTTTGTTCTTGTCAGTTACATTAGGGTTTTATGTTACATCACTCTAAAACTGCTGGGTTATTTCAACCCAAGTTTCGGTCAAATGCGGACAAACCCAACCGTTCTTTTAAATTAACCTAGATTAACTTAAACCAAAGGTTGGGTTTGTCCATATTTGACTCAAACACTGAAATAACCCAGCATTTCTTAAGTGCGTATGTTGTATTCGTGTGTATGACACCTCTATACATAGTATTTATATAAATATATAAATCTAGGAACTTGATGTGCTATTTACACTGTAAAAAAATATATATATTTTCATGATTTAACACAACTTTTTTATTTATTTAATAATACATTTCAATGAACAAGGTAAGGTAAATTACTTTTTTGAGTTAAACCAACAATATTTTACAGGGCAGTGTTTAGCTTTATTTCTTTCTGTAAAAGCTGTATTTTACTTCGGCTGTTTTACGTTGCTCACTCCTTGCGTGACGTTTGCATCACACCTACACCTGCAGACTTTAGTCTTTCTCCACTACAAATGTCTGTCACCTAATCATACACACACACACGACACACACACACACACCTCCTTTAATTCAGGGGATTGGTAACCAGAAAAGTGATCATGAATAGACACAGATGTACTGTTTTTTATTGTGATAAGGGCGTTGCCACAGGAGATTCTATATCTTCTTGTCACCCTGAGTAAGCTGTCAGATTTTATCAAGCCAACTGCGAGACTGCACACTAAAATACAGCCCAACAACATTTTCTCAGCACTGGAACTATTCGCTAAATCCTGCTGACTGGCGAGTACAAAGATTGGTGAGTAGAAATATAAAAGCAAACACTTTCTATGTGTTTTTAGCTTTCAATAATTGCTTAATAGTGTCATCTTCTGAACAAGCATGATTCAGCTTCGTGAACAAGCCTGAAAATGCTGTCTGAACTTAAATCTATCAGTAAGTGACTCAGTGGCTTTAGGCTCTTGATAACTTTGTGAGGAATATGCTGATTTGCTAACTTTTTTTAAATGCTGACATTTCCAATGACATTTTCTGTGATGACCAGTCTGCACTAAGAAATAGTATAAACATAGGCTAATTCAAGGTTTGAATTCAATTTAAAATGATATAAAATGGCAAATATTTATATTGAGTTTATATTGACCCAAATCTAATTTCAAATCTAAAGATAAATTGAGTGTATGGCATTGGTAAAATTCAGCTGAAAAGTATCTTATCGTCATTTTTCATCAGATAGTTTAAATGTGTTTGAGTTTCATGGAAAGCAAAAGCCCACACGAGGTTTTATATGAAGGAGAAACATCGAATTCATCATGATCTCCCGCGTCTCCAGGTCCTCCCGTTGCTAGGCGACGATACAACAACAACAACAACAACCTGTTGAAACGGTGGCCTACCTCGCCTGCATGTCAGAGCGCGTTGTCTTCAGAGTAGATGCAGTGACGACAAGAAGGAGAACGATTTATTTGAGTATTAACTGCAATGGAAGAATAGGCTGTATTATTCACGACTATTTAATTTCCTGCGGCTGTTCATATTTACACGGTAAATGTTTAAAAATAAAGGTTGTCCGTTGGCATTGATGAACATCCATATGGAATCTTTCCATTCCACGAAAGGTTCTTTAAAGACTATTCAAACGTTCTTCACACAGTTCTTTTATAAACTGATCACTGAAAGGTTCTTTGGGAACCAAACCCTTTTGGAACCTTTATTGTTAAGAGTGAGGTAACCTAAAAATAGTTATTATTTGTAGGCTATAATTTATTTTTTAATACCGTAAAGAAAAACAAAAGCAAAAAAAAAAAAAAAAAAATTACAAAGTTATCGTTAATGTAATAGGAAACCATTCTTGATATACATAATTTATTTAGTGCATATTATGGTATGGTAATATGCACATTATGCATATATAGGCTATGTATAAGCCTATAAATATCATACTTTGGAAGAAATACATAAATAAATATATTTCTATTTGACTTTAAAACACGATTAAATCATCCCGGTTGATGAGTTTACCTGGCTCAGGTAACCGATGACTCCCCTATCTAAACCCCGCCCACTTTAACTCCCACCTGTGGAAAAGCCGCAGATTTCAGATCAAACGTCAGTGCGTCGCCTCATAGTTCCAGCTTCAGCGCAGAGAAACACAAGCTGAATAACCAAAGACGCGTTATTGTATAGCTTCGCAGTGGATCTATCTCTTTTCCACTCTCTCTGGTGGGACTGTAACTTTTCGGTCTTGGTGGTTCAGCTCGGTTCCATCGTCGCTTCGCAATGAGTGTGAGTGTGACCACGGAGAACGTCTTTCTGACGGCGCTGCAGCCCAATTCGACCGTCAGTACTTACGCGGTCCCGTCCGAAAACGAGCTCGCGCATGGAGGGTCTCACGCCAAGGAGGAGGCGAGATTTAAGCGCGTGCAACAGCAGGTGAACATGAGACTGGCGGAGAAGTCCTCGCTCCCGCGCCAGAACGGCTCCTCGTCACAATACGCAGCCTCAGGTGTGTCACTGTACGCTTTGATCTATTGTAATACACCTATAATAACACAACGGCCTTTGAATTATTAATCTGCTCATCATCTGACTACACAAAAGGCTTTGCCCTGTGCTTTTATGCAGTAGGCTTGAATTACATCTTTGTTAACTTTTGGGAAAGTTAGTTTTTTGGTTTGAACTTGAAATCATTGAACTTGATTTGATATCAAAAGCAAATGCATTTGTATTAAATTCACAGGTACAGTCTGTACTGTGGTGTTTACACTTGAGTATGCAAATCATTAAATATTTATAAGGCAAAACTGCCTGTAGCAAAACTGCGGTGTCACATGATTTCTGTTATTTGGATATAATACAGTAAGACAAAACTACATTTGTACACAATGACATGATCTAAAGTAAGTTGAATGTACCTTTGTTTCAGGTGATTATATATATATATATATATATAATTAGCACTAACATAGACAGAAATACTATGCGACTTCTGGTTTGGTGTTAATAATTTACAGGGGCGAGCTGAGCAAGGTTCAAGTGTAATCTCAGTTCCTGTTACAAGACTAAGTGAGAGTGAAAGTTTCAAAGCTCTCCTTTGAAGAAAAACCCTACCCTCTCTAAACAAAAAAAGTGCTTAGCATTGCACAAAAGGAATGTAATTTGGTGCTGTCAATCATAACGGCTTGAATACCAATTGGCGTGACGGAAAGCCGAAGAATTTAACGTGAGAGTTTTAGTTTCTCAATGTAGAAAGCCAGAGTTTTTGTTTCAGTGCACAACCTTCAGTGCCCACAAGTGAAACTCATAGTACAATACGTTGTTAAATACATCCAAACTTCATTATACATTTGTGTTTGTGTGTGTACGGTCCGTCAAACGCTTTTAAGAATTTGTGGTTCTGGTTGAATTCCTGGCTTTATGAGGGTCTGCCGCAGATATTTTCTGTGTAAAACCGTTGGTGCTTAGTGGATACGTTAACCTGACCCCTGGTTTATGAGGTTACCTGCATTTTGACAAGTTCAAACAGCCTTACGTATTCCTGTTACTGGCCCAAGGCTTCCTGGCAGACGTCTTGAAAATGTCTGAAAACTAGATCTGACAATGGTGAAATACCAAGCATATGTTACGAGTTTGAGAGTAACATTTTCTTAAAGATGTAGGTCCAATGGATTGTTTTAAAACAAAACTGCATTTTGACTTCTGATGAAAGTAACTTGGTTATAGTATAGTTATCTGAGTTTCATTCAGCTAAGCAATGTACTAGGGCAGGGCGAGGCAGGGAAAAGGGCGTGTTTTTTTGGGGTAGGGACATTGGGAGTGTCCCAGTCATCAGACCGGTTCGGTATTTTCTGCTACTGTTGTCTACAATTCACTCTACACTTATTCACTCATCAAACGCTTACACCACTCCCTAATTCACCTTCTCAAACTCGTGTACATGCATGCCCATAGATACAACCCCATCTGTTGCTGAGCCAGAACAAAAACGCTGTAAAATTGTTGTAAACTTGCACTGCAGTATTTTGTGCAACTCTACACGTTTGCCTCATATTGTACTTGCAGTGTCATCAAGGGCATATGCTGAGCAAACTGATGTTTTTTGTTGTTTTTTTTTACAGGGCAGTAAATCTTCGGCTTTACATTAGAGCCGTCTGTAACTTATTTCCCGCTGCGGACAATATACGCAGACTTTTATGCTATCCATTTAGCTACTTTATTACATTCAAAAAAGACATGCAAACTTGCATACAATGGTGTCATAAACCTGACTACAAAGAAGCAAAGAGTTGATGTACAAACGTATGCACATGGCTATCACAAACATGAAACTAAGCAAAGTTGTTTAATTAATTGGAGCTGAAATGCATGTTTACATAAAAAAAACTTGTGTGCAAAAGCTATCGTAAACCAGACTAAAGTGAATAAAACGCGTTTGTTTGATTCATTGTTCCATCAAAGGAGAAACATGCATGTTTATGTAAAAAAAGACAATGGTATTATAAACAAGACTAAAGTCAATCAAACGAATTTGATTAATTGTTCCATCAAAGGAAAAACATGCATGTTTATGTAAAAAACTTGCTTGCAAAGCTATCATAAACAAGATTAAAAAGTGAATCAAAACATGTTTGTTTGATTAATTGTTCCATCAAAGAAAAAACATGCATGTTTACCTAAAAACAACTAGTGTGCAAAAGCTATCGTAAACAAGACTAAAATAAATCAAAACGCATTTGTTTGATTAATTGTTCCATCAAAGAAAAAACATGCATGTTTACCTAAAAACAACTAGTGTGCAAAAGCTATCGTAAACAAGACTAAAATAAATCAAAACGCATTTGTTAGATTAATTGTTCCATCAAAGGAAAAACATGCATGTTTATGTAAAAAACTTGCTTGCAAAGCTATTATAAACAAGATTAAAAAGTGAATCAAAACATGTTTGTTTGATTAATTGTTCCATCAAAGAAAAAACATGCATGTTTGTAGACAAACTTGTGTACAAAGACATCTGAAACATGACTAATGTGAAACAATTTCAAAACAACAAAGTTGTTTGTTTACTTGTATTAAAGAATGTCATGCATGTTTACTCAAGGCTTACAATAGCTTTGTTAATAGATGTGTGCAAAATTTTGTGAAACGAAAGCATTCCATTAGTTGAATCTAGCTCATTTTCTTTGTGCCAATTATTATCTTATAGTTTTTTTTAACATTTAGAGATTCGTGTAAGAATTGCTAATCAAAGGCCATATTATTAGAATGAGGATCTGTGGTTTAATTTTAGCTGGTTATTGTTAATAGTTTCAGTCCACACCAATTAAAGGGCAATCTAATACCAAATTAAGAAATTTGATTAAAATAAGCTGTAGCCGAGCTGTTAGGTGTGACGCTTGTGTTCAGAAACTTGTAGAATGTGAAAACACTTTGAGAAAGTTCACTGGGAGGATAACTAGTCCATGGTATTTTCCCATCATGGTCACAAATTCCCATTCAGATGAACATTTCTATTAATTATCTGTATTTTTCTTCTCCTAGAATCCGGGGATTATCCAACCATGACAAAATATTCAACAATGAGCCAGAATTTCACCCCAAATTTCAGCTCTAAATCCTACGCCTCTTCCGCCGGCAGACCAATGGTGGTAAGATTCCTTCAACTTACAAACACAAAAATGTAATTGCGGTTTGCTTGTTTGAAAGACATATCACTTATTGAGCTACGGTAAAGAAATCTTTTTAGTGTGTGACTGTTTGGACGTGTATCTTGAAATGAGTAATAGAGATTGTGTTAGTTAGGCGTGATATTTCACAGGAAAGCTCTACTCAGCAACCCTATATGAAAAGTCACAAGCTTACAAATCTCAAAGCGTCACTTTCAGTTATTTTCCTATTGAGTAATACTATGTTTAAATTTGGGCTGTCGATTTAATGTATTAAAAATGCATTAAATGTATTCATCACATTTACATACTATGTACTGTTTGTTACAATGTACTTATTGTGTTCATGTTGTATTGCAAAACACTTTTGCTGCTATTGGGGTGGGATAAGGGTAAGGTTAGGTGGTATGGTTCGGTTTTAGGATGGGTTAACGTGTAAGGTAAGGGTCAACCATCAATAATTCAAACTTAAATTATCATCCTAATATTTTTGCACTTATCATATATCTCAATTATATTCATTTGGGGGCCTTTATCCAAAAATATCGATGTGGCTAAAGGGATAGTTTATCCAAAAATGAAAATTCTGTGATTAATTACTCAGCCTCATATCGTTCCAAACCCGTCAAACCCATTCATCTTCGGAAAACAAATGATGATATTTTTTATGAAATCTGTCCCACCATTGACAGCTATGCAACTACTACATCTTTCAAGCCTCAGAAAGGTAGTAAACATCATTAAAGTAATCCATGTGACAGCAGTGTGAAGCAGCGTGAGTTCTTTGTTTGCACAACAACAACAAAAAGCATGTTTGAGCTGTTGTAACTAAAAGCAACTTGCACTGACATATCTTAAAATATGTCACTGCCATTGTTTTGTCTCAAGATGCACACCAGTAATGTTTTTTTCTGAGGAACATTTATAAAATGTACTTAGGGTGTGTTCACACTTGGCATGTTTGGTTGGATTAAAACAAACTCTGGTGCGATTGCTCTGTTAGTGCGGTTCATTTGAATAAGTGTGAACGCTGCCATCCGAAACCCTGCTGCAAACCAAACAAGCGGACTGGGGCCGCTGAAAAGATGGGTCTCGTTACACTTCCAAACTTGCGCTGGTGCGGTTCGAATTATATATTAGCACAACACAGACCAAAGACATGTAAACGAACCAAAAACGGGACATTATGTCACAAGATGCGACCCTAAAAAGACTGAATGCTCCAGCATTCCCGTTTGTCATATTCGCAATGTTGTTAAACGCAGTTGGTACAGGCATCAGAACCGCAACTCTTCGAAACAGATCTTCATTTGTGTGTGTAACGGAGGGATTCCTGCCGCTGTTTTCAATCCTTTACATATTTTATGAGCTCTTCATGAGTTCTCAGCTGGTCAAAATACCATCATATGTAGCATACGTTGCACATACAACGAGCGCATTTAGCCCAGCACACAGAATTGTTTTGGATGTTCTGTAAATATATATATATATATTTAAATATACAAAATAAAAGCCAACCAATCATTTTGTGAACTTATCCCTGTGACTTTAGGTTGTTGTATATCTTAAGGTTCAGAGTTAAATGCCAATGTGAACTTGAGCAAACCAGGGCCAATTTTTTGGGGGGTCTGGATCAAACAAACCAAGTGAATCCAACTAAGGCCACATCCACACCAAGCCAGAGCTATGGAAATAACTGCATACACACGAAAACACTGAAACGACTCAAAACGATGTAGTATACGTGCCAGACCAGTATGTGGCGCTGTAATTCTGCCACAGAGATACACTAAAAAAACGTAGAAGAAGACTTGGAGCATGCGCAAGATGTGGGGTGATGACATCATCATTTCACAAAATATACGGATTGGCTGTACACATGAAAACGCAAGAGTGTCGTTTTCAGATTTATCCAATCTGGGACCTGGTTTCAAAAAATAGCAGTTTAAGCATCCTAAAATGTTGGATCCATCTGGACGAAACGCTGATACGATACAAAATGTTTACATATACAGCGAAACGTGTGTACGGGGCCTAAAATGTCAGAATTTAACTAATACTTAATCCTGGCTTAATCCAAGCCCTATCTGTAAAACCAGGCCTTTATTTACAAAATATTATTTTCAACATATTTTTTGTTAAGTGGTAAATTATGTTTTTTGTGCAAACAAAGCACTTGTGTCGCTTCTTAAGACTGAGGTTAAACCACTGGAGTCATTAAAAAGATCTTCATTTGTATTCCGAAGAAAAGTATTGCAGGTTTGGAATGACATGAGGTGAACTAACCCTTTAATATCAATTTTATAGTTGATATCATTATAGATATTCAATATTCAACATTGTCTTGTTTCTACTAGGCCCAGCGTCCATCCCAGTACTCTACAAGTTACTCATCCCGTTCCGCCATTGATTTCGCCCCAAGAACCAAAATCAGTTACACAGCAGGAGGAGGTGGTGGTGGAGGAGGCGGGGCTTATTACCATGAAGAGGCTGTGGGAGGCGGTTACCATGGTGGCGGATACCAATCTGCTTGTGGCCAAGCTCATCTGCAGCAGGCCGGCTCAATGACTCGTTCCTTCAGCCGAATGGGGGCCGACCCGGAGACGTTGTCAATGCATTCCATGCGTGTGGCATCCATGCCACGCAAGGCTGTTTCTTCTTGGGTCGGACAGGATGACAGCGACGGAGGTAGCCAAGTTTCAGAACGGGATGCTACTTATGCACAACAGGCTTCCATGCAAAGCATGAGCAATGGCTACGCTGCCAAAACCTTCCCACGACCGGCCACGTTTTCCACCTCTAGAGTGAACAGATTTGAAAGCGGACAGCAGCAGGCCAGTTCCATGACACTACCGGCCATGAAACACTCCCTCAGCGGAACGCTCACCTCGGTCGGTGGAGGTGGCCTGGAGCAGGAAGTCTACGTTAGCCGGCAGTCCTTCAAAGGCCCTGCCCACCGCACCATCAGCCGAATCAACAATCGCCAAACGAATCGCGCATCCAATGTCTCATCTGGCATGTATGGAACTATTGGAGGATTCAGCGGCTCCCAGGGCAACCTGGCGCTGGTGCAGCAGGGAAGGCTGTCTCGTGCCGGCTCCGTAAGGAGTATGCATAGTGTCGGGAGAGGCAAGGATGTGTTTGACGGCATGGATTTCACTGGCAGCATGGGCAATCTAAGCGGGTAAGATCACGTATCATAGGTGTGTGAAAATAGAGCAAAACACGTCCCAAACAAGTCAAGCCAAGGAAGAAATTATTGAAATTGCGATGAAAAGCAAATAGCATTTTTTTTTCCATATTGTGAAGTACATCTGAGTAAAATGGCTTATGTAGGATGACACTTGGTTCAATCCTTCAGTTGTGGATTGGATGGAGGCAGATCCGAATGCAAGCTTGCAGTCAATTGAAAGAGAGAGGTTGAGATAAGCGGACTAAATGATTGGCGAAGTCTGGTATACGTCACTAAAAATAAGTCTTTCGATTCACCAGAAGATCATGTTCCGATATTTTCTTTCAAAATTACAGTATTTATATATATATATGGATAAATCATTCACAATAAGATCAATAACATGCATTTAGAAAATGGATAAGGTGAATTCGTTTTTCATGGCGAATTTAAGGGTTGTTGTTAGGCACAAAGGAAAGCAAAGTTTAGTTTTGTACAGTTGCTGAGCTTCGTCAAAACTTGCCGACTTGAAGGTAGAATGATGTTGAATGGTTTTATTGTTTCAAGTTTTTTTTTCCCACCCAGATGTTACATAAGGCTCATAAAGTTTTTTGTGCTAACACCATACTTCATTATGGACAATCTTATCTTTTAATTTGCATCCATCAAGTCAATGATTACGAGAACCTAATTTAATTAAAAACTCTGGATTATTCGAAAAAAGCCATTGTAGAATAGGTAATATATATAAAACAACTCAAATATATAGATATATACAAAAACACACACAACACTAAATAAATTAGGATTTTGGATATACTGCTCATTTAGAAGCAATGACTATTGCTTATATAACTAAGGATATCTGGTATAAAAACATTAGGAAATTGACTTGCTTAAATTATTAAAATATTTTAAAGATGTAAGCAAAAGTAGTATGCTAGCACCATTAGCGTTAACTGACTCAGAAGTAGGCCTTATTGCTTAAAATGCACAAATAACATGTCTAACCACAAATTACATGTCTTCCCAAACGCTTCCTTATTATTGTTGGTCGAAATTTCCCAGAATTATGTACCATAGCTATTTGAGCCACACAAACACTGCATATTACTCTTTGCAAATTAGCCTGTTAGCTTTTCTCGTTAAAATACTTAGTTTGGTGTGCAAGTATGGCTAACAGTCATTACCCACAGTGAGTACAGCTGACCTTTGAAGTAAGAACTGATTCATACTTTACTTTAATAGCCTGTCAGTACACCCACACTTAGCTTATCTGTCCTTGTTGCGCTAAGAGTGTGTGTGTGTGTGTGTGTGTGTGTGTGTGTGTGTGTGTGTGTGTGTGTGTGTGTGTGTTTGATGTTGCCCAGCCCTGCCTATATGTGTGTAAAAAGTGAAGAGCAAGTCTGTTGCGAAGGCACACCCAAACCAGTCCAGCCACCTCACACTTCACAAACCCTGGGAAAAAAAAACACACTTCCTAGCACTCCGGCGACATGCACCAGCACACACAAACACACATGGAGGAATGTCTGTTAAGCAGAACTTATTTTCAAATAATGCTGACTCTTAAAATGGAAGTAGCACTAGTGAAGAAGCTAAGATAAGCTAGTTTATCAATTACTTCACAACGGAACAACCTTTCTCTTCAAGCTCAACTTTATAGGCATAAATCGAAATGAATAGTGTTTATTTTAACAATATTTGGACATTTTGAGAAGAGATGAGAACCCAAATTTCATACATAAGTTCCATATCTCAGTGCTAATGTGCTAATCGCTATCTAGCTAACAAAAATATGTTCTAAGAACATTTTGCTAAGGTTCCCATTAATTTTTTTTTTTTAATGAAAACATTTCTTGGTTATGCGAACATTAACGGAACATTCCATTTTATAATTCTTCAAAATTATGATAACGTTACTTTTGAATGTTCTGAACATTCTGAAAAAATTTCAATGAACACTTATTACCATTTTTAAAGACCAGATAACTTTGAACAAATATGTTATTAACATTACTGGAAGGTTTGTTCATAACTTTGAGAGAACCTTGGCAGAACATTAGCCAAACCTTCCCTGTCAGCTGGGTAATATTTTGAAAGTCCTTGAACTTGATCTTTACAGGACAACTTTACTAAATAAATGTTCATTTTTTTGTACAGACTAGACAACTTGGACATGCCTACTGCAATTACCTATCTTGATCAGCCCGATTTTGAACTTCAGATGTTGGGAGCTGCCTACATCCAACATGAGTGTTACAGTAAAAAAGATGCAAAGATACAGGTATGCAGTTGCTTTTCATCTGAAGCTGAAATGTGTAAATGTGTGTTTTTCGATTTGAGTCGAACGCCTGTGTGTCTTTCAGGTGAACAAGTTGAAGGGAATTCCTCAGCTGGTGCAGCTGTTCAACAGTGAGAGTCAGGAGGTTCAGCGCTATGCCACTGGCGCCACAAGGAACATCATCTATGAGAACATGGACAACAAAGTGGCCCTTTTTGAAGCCGGCGGGATCCCCAAGCTCATACAGGCCCTAAAAGAAGACGACGATGAACTCCGCAAGAACATCACAGGTGGGCATTTCAGTCATGTTGCTCTAGTTAAAAAAATTTAAATCAGGAATGGTGAGCGAACATTGAGTTTGGTCCGTTTTTCGTCTAAACTTGGGTCTCCCGTCTGGCTAGCACGCTTCCCATTATGTTTACACATTAAGTCAGTAGGTGGAGAGTAGGTGTCTTTTGTGGCTGTTCCAGTGCATTACACATACACTACGAAACCAATCCAGTCAAATGAGTTTTCAACTAACTTTAGAAGTGGTCGAAAGTGGAAAACCTCTGAACTTTTTAGACCCCATTTAGCCATCCACTCGATCCAATCGACCTTAACACCAGGCGTAAACAGGGCCCATGATGCAAACATTTTCACCTGCACCTTTTAAAGTGAATTTGATTTCTTGGGCTGCATAACAAAGCTTAATTTTCACCCAAGAAGCCTAAAGGTGTGGTCACATTTACCGTTGTTCGACAAGTTTTGCGGGCAAAATCCAGTCATTTCAATAGGGATCCAAGCGATCAGGAATTTGGCTTGAGGACAAAAGTTTCACCATTAGGATTTCTCAGTGGGTTCAAGTTGATCACGTGGATTGATCTCTTCAGTTCTCGCTATTGACTAGTTGCCTATTAACATGCATATTACTAGGATATTGGCTGTTTATTAGAACTTATGGTCCCACTTTATATTAGGTGGCCTTCTAATATGTACTTACATCAAAACATATGTACAATATATTTATTGTGTTCATATTGTATTGCAAAAGACTTTTGCTGATATTGAGGTGGATATGGGTAAAGTTAGAGACAGATGTGGTGGTATGGGTAAGTTTAAGGGTAGGGTTAGGTGTAAGGGAAGTGTCAACAGTGTAATTATTAATGTATTCACAGAAATGAATAACAGGTGTAATTACATGCAGGTAATTTTTTAATGTAAGTACAATGTAAAAACATGTATGTACACAATAAGTGCATTGTATCAAATGATTATTTAAAATGTTAGTACATAGTGGTTAAGGCCACCTAATATAAAGTGGGTCCGTACTCATTAAGCACATATTAATGCCCTATTCTGCACAACCATATTTTACATCCCTTAATCCTAACCAATACCTAAACATAACTACCTTATTAACTATTAGTAAGCAGTAGCTAGGCAGGTCATAGTTGGCAAAAGTCATAGTTGATAGTGAGAATTGGACCCTAAACTAAAGGTTGACCAAATACTCTAGAGTCTACTGAGCCTTAAAAGGACAGTTCATCCAAAAATGAACATTTCTGTCATCATTTACTCACCCTCAAGTCGTTCCAAACCCGTTAGACTTTTGTTCATCTTCGGAACACAAATGTAGATCTTTTTGATTAAAGATTTCTGTCCTTCCATTCATGCGACTCCAGTGGTTTAACCTCAATTTTAACGCAAAAGAAGATATTTTGAAGAATGTTTGTGACCAAGCAGATAGAGCAACCATTGACTACCATAGTAGGGGAAAAAATCCATGGTAGTCAATGGTTGCTCAATCTGCTACATTCTTCAAAATATCTTCTTTTGTGTTCAGCAGAGCAAAGAGACTCATACGGGTTTGGAACAACTTGAGGGTTAGTAAATGATGACAGAATTACATTTTTTGGGTGAACTATCCCTTTAAGACTGCATGATAATAACGAACCTCATTGTTGACTAATTTTGGAACGCTCTACGTAAGAAGCAACTTGCGTGCCACAGAAAACAGATTCACAGTTGATTCCAGTGAAGTTTGATGTTAGCATGTTGCTAAGCTAACGACTCAATATTCAAATTAGCATAAATAGCATAACAGTATTCTCTGAAACATAGTCTAAACTGTTTTATTGATAATTAGCAGTACAGGATGAAATATAATTGGATTATGGACTTTTTTTTATCGTAATTGATACTGAGATACAGCTGATTTTGATACAGCTGAGATACAGCTGATTTTGCTCTTTGTAGTTTTATAGTATGTCTAAAAATTGTGGAAAATATAGATAAAACATTTATCTTTCACTTAAAGACTTTCATTCATAATAGTGAGGTTCAGCATCATTTTACGTCATTAAATGACTTGATGTACGAACAAAGTCAGTCTAGATGTGTGTGTTTATGTATCCGCATGCGCTCCGTAGGGCGTTGACCGATCTCACAGTATTGCATCAAGCTGCATTAATTTTTGCTCAACGTTGTCTCAACATGTGCAGTGGAATGAGCGGACTCCTTTAGCGAAAGTTTGTGAGTCAGGGTTTATGTCAGTGCTTACGGCTTTGTGCATGTCTGGATATGCAGGATCGCCAATAAACAGGCATCTATGAGAACACCACTACTAAACATGGGGGCTTTTAAGAGGATGACATTGTAACGAAAGTCAAGGAGGATGTAAATCTTTAACAAGGAATGTCAATTTGTGATTTCTGATGCCTTTCCCTGTTTTTTTTGTTTTGTTTTCTCCTTTGTTTGTTTCCTTATCAAATACTTATCTATTTCCCATGCTACTTTCCCATGCTCTTTTCCTCATTCTCTTTATCTGTCTCCCTCCTGCTCTCACCCCCTGTAGGCATTCTGTGGAATCTGTCCTCTAAGGATAACCTGAAAGAAAGGTTGGCACAAGAAACTCTTCCCGAATTGACGGAGAAGATTCTGATTCCCCTCTCTGGCACTGGAAGGCAGGAAATCATTGAGCTGAACGCCTCAGAGTCTGACATTTTCTACAACACCACTGGCTGTCTCAGGTACACACACACATAAACACACATGTTAGGTTTTTGTGAATTGTGGGAACTTTCCATAGGCGTAATGCATTTTATACTGTACAAGCTGTACATTCTATCCCCTACACTGCCCCTGCCCCTAAACCTACCCATCACAGGAAACATTCTGCATTTTTACATAAAAAAAAAACATAATTTAGTATGTTTATAAATCCCTACAATGTAGGTAATCTCAGGTTTATATTACAAGTACAATATAAACAAGTACACACACACACACGCACACACACTTTTTTGAGTTCTCCTTTACTTCTTCCTGTTCCTATAGTTCCTATTTCATTAAACTTCAGTGAATGCAAATCCCCACTAGGCACATCACTGCTAGGAAACCTGAGAACAAAAACACTTAAGAGTCATGTTTCAATCCGAAACCCAACCCAAAAAGAAATAATATTCTAGGAAATTATTAAAATTAATAGATATAATATTAATATATAATAATATTAGAAAATTATAGAAAATTATGCCTATTTTTTTGGAATGTTATTATTATTATTATTTTTTTTAAATGAAGCCTATATTTAGGACTGTTATTTTTTTGACAATTATAGAAAATGTATTCTATTTTTTTAGGACTGTTATTATAGATAAATTATAGAAAATTAAGCTTATTTTGACAGTAGGACTTCAATTTTTAGAAAATTATTTTTCCCCTTTTTTGAAAAGGAAATTATAGAACATATATTTATTTTATTTAGAACTATATTTTAGGATTGTCATTTTTATAAAATTATAGAAATTTGATTTAATTTTTAGCATGTACTATAGAGTTATGGTTAGAGTTAGGGTTTGGTAATTATGCATAATTTACTGTTATTACTAGAGGAAGTACATGTAGTAACGTGTAACTTCGTCACCTAAAAAATAAAGTGTTACGGTTTTTTTTCCTTTGGAAAATAAAGCTGATTTTTAGGACTATTTGTTTGCATTTTCATGACAGTTAATCTAATATTTTTTTTGTACTTTTGAAAATCTACTTCAGTTGAGAAAATGTAATAAGACTCACCACTGAAAATAATGGTGACTACAAATAAATGTATTTTAAAAATAAAATATATGTAGCGAGCAGGGTGGGGCCAATAGCCATGGGAATGGAGTGAGAATATATAACATATTTTTCACTTTTCGAATCTCGAAGATTAAGTCTTTATTTAATATAAGCTTCTACTTCCTTGTACAGGAACTTGAGCTCAGTGAACGAGAGGACCAGACAAAAGATGAGAGAGACCCCTGGCCTTATAAATGCTTTGGTTGGCTATATTCAGAAATGCTTGCTGGACAATACTAAAGTGGAGGAGAAGGTACTTGTGTAACACACACTTTACTTTCTGCCTCTGTTGTTGACTCTGCTTGCAAATTGAGTGTTCATGTGGCCATTCATGTGTGTGTTCCTCTATCAGGGTGTGGAGAACGCGGTGTGTGTCTTGAGGAATCTGTCCTTTCAGCTGTACAGTGAGATTCCCGCCCATGCACAGCTACGATTGGAGGGTCCAAGCAGAGCTCAGGGCTCTTCGAAAGGAGAAGCTATCGGCTGCTTCACCCCTAATAGCAAGAAGGCCAAAGACGTAAGGAAAAGCTGCTTTCAAATTCTTATTTAAATATACTAATTTCATTCTCAAATTACAGCTTAATCTCAAATTTCATTTTTACTTCCAGAGACAAAACCAGGACCTCACCACATTTGCAGAAGTGTCACGGGAGCCCTCAGACATCGAGTGGCTCTGGCACCCTAAGATAGTGGATTTGTACAACCAGGTGCTGCAGCGCTGTGAGGTCAACTCCACCACACGAGAGGCCGCGGCCGGAGCCCTGCAGAACATCACTGCCGGAGAGAAGAGGGTAAAACATTTACATTAGAAACTTACTAGAAATGCCTTAGCACCTACCCAAAACATCTGACCCTGGCAACGGTTCAAATTACTCTCGGTTCGGTTTGTTTCATGGTTTTAGGCTCACAGTTTCAGTATGGTTCGGTATGTGCAATGTTCAGGGGGAAAAAGGACTACGGTCAAATAAAAATAAGACCAAATAATCAAACTACAAGGAATACCACTAATAAATACAATAGAGCAAATATGCAAATTAAAAACAGTTATTTCCAGGTATCTAACAGTAGTTTGCAGGTACAGAAATTTTATACAGTATTCAAATGTAAAATAACACTTAATATAATCTTAAATAAATTAAATAAAGTAGAAAAAAACTATTTAGTCTAGAGCAGTGGGTGATTTCCTAGTCTTTTGTTGTTTGATTAACATTAAAAACACAGATAGCAGGAATATTAGGCTACTGTCGCTTTAAGATTAATGCACAGATCCAGTACAGTACACTGATACACATGCATTGGCTCTCTAGACCGTTTATCCTTACTTAAGACATATAGACCGGTTTCACAGACAAGGCTTAGATTTGGTCTTAGTTCAATTAGGACATTTAAGTAGCTTTTATAAATGTGCCCTAGAAAAAAAACTAGTGGCGGGCATAGATTATTTTTTTAATCTAGATTAATCTCACTGTGATTTTGAATTAATCTAGATTAAAATGGCTCATTTGAATTCTGCGAAGGCATTCAGAATATGTGTGCTACCCAAATAATGACTGGTGCTTTCACACTTGGTTCGATTGCCAGGACCGAACCCGAGTAAGATTGCTCCTCCCGCTGGACCGTGTTCATATGATATTATTTGGGTCCGAACCGGGGTCATCAGAGCAGCAGCTGTTTACCCCGTTACTTGGTAAAGACGTCGAGCGAGAAGGTGGCAAAACAAATAGCGTTGTTCACCTAACTTTTATATTTTTGTTTTTTAACCGTTAGTTTTGTTACCAAAGCTTCAGTATGTAATGACACTTGCGTCTATCTGCCGCGGATGTACTGCAAATGCTCTAAAGAACGCTGACGACGAGCAGAAATGAGATTTACAGCTCTCTGCTTACAGTATGTCAGTCACGCTCGTCAGGACTCGGAAGAGTTCGGAAGACAGCATTCACGCTTGATGTGGTAATAATTTCACAGCATACACGCAGGTTCGAAGACTCGTTCTCGCTCCCTACAGTGCAATTCGGCTTAGGTACATCCACGCTAAAATATCAAGGTGAAAGTCATCATAGCTTGCGTAGTATAGACCCAGCTCCCAACCCAACTTTGAGAATAGATTAACGGCGATATTTTTTTTATCGCCAGATAAGAGTCTCACGTTAACGCAGCACGTTAACACCGATAACGGCCCACTAAAAAAAACATCACTGGTGTGCATCTTGAGACTAAACAATGGCACTGACATATTTTATGATATCTAAGTGTAAGTTGCTTTCAGTAAAAACTGCTCAAACATTTATTTTAGTCTGGAACTAGGTTTTTTTTTAGTCTGGGTCTAAGCTTTGACTGTGGAACCAGCCAATAACCTATTATGTTTGCATTTCAAAACGGGCTTGTTTTTGTGTGAATGTGTCCGTTCAAGCACAAGAAGACTTGAAAGCAAACTCAGTTTAGTATGCTTGTGCTGTCTGAGACGTGTGCAGGCTTCGGATGAGCGCGCACACTTTTGTGCCTTCTTGCACATGAGAGTTTAAATTGGCAAGCTTTAAAAACACGCAGGAATTATCAACTTTTGTGACGATGCAGAACTGGCCCGATCGGGACAGTGACAGGTCCGTCAACTGTGTCTTTCACTCTGACCCCAGGCAAAGTCCTTTTCAAGGAAAGTCTGTTCACTCGACGACCAAGTCCTATCTATTTGAATGGGGAAATGCTGAAATGTCAAAAACTGCTTGCCGAACTCACAATGAAATAACATATTTCAAATCAGCAACATAATCTGATATGAACTGTCCCATAAATGTTGTTTCTTATGCTCAAATATCATTAAAAAAAGCTTTTTTTTAAAAGGACAGACAGCCAATGCGAATGTGCAGTCCTAAGCTCGAGTCTCAGGTTTCTATGGGAACCGGAGCTTCGAACGGCAGCTGCGCAATGACTTTACCAATCAGCGATTGGCTCTTTTACTTTAGAAGACGGGACGTATTCCATCACATTTCACGTTGCAGTTTCTCCCATTCATGAGTCAAAGTGAACCATCTTTCTAAATCTATAGTCTTTGTCCCAGTCAATCAGGAAGTCCCTATTGTTGATTCCTGCCCAGAACTTTCATTATTGTTTTGTGCCTGTAGGATTTAGCAATGAGTGTCTGTTTTAGCAAAGAAGGCAAAGCGTTCTGTTTCGCGCTATCAACATCACGGTGATGACAGTGTAAATGACTGGTTATAATGGAGCATACAGCACTCGCATCAAACTATGTTTACAAAGAGTGACTGTTTTGTCCCCCTTTTTTTTACCATCGCCGTAACGTATTGGGAAACCAAAATGTTCCCAGACAGGAGATTTATATGAAGCAGGCAGTAGCTTGTCTCCTTCACTTGCCATGCTAAACTACGACACACCAACACATGAGGAACTGTGATGTCAGCAACAGATTTACATACTAACAGTTAGTGGGACTGCTGTTCTCATTCGAAATGCATGCAGAGCGTATCCATCGACAGAAACATAGGTTAGCAGTCTGCCATGAACATTGATTTTTTGTCTTCAAGGAACTGTTATAGATGCCAGATTTGAGATTAACCACGGTGCAATTGCAACCCCTACTAGCAACTGCTCAGAAAACCCTATCAACACTACAGCAACCACTCAGAAAACCCTCACGAAACCACCCAGAACACCCTAGCAACAAATTCACAGCATCTTGGTGTGAACTAGTACTTGCACATTAGAAACGGTCTAGCAACCATCTATTAACTAATTCATTTCAACCATTAAACTTCTCTTTTTCTTTTTTATATCTCAGTGGGCGTCCATCTTGAGTCGTGTGGCATTAGAGCAGAATAGGATGTTGCCTGTCATTCTGGATCTCCTCAGGACCAACAACGATCTAGAGCTCCGTTCTCTCACCGGCTTCCTCAGAAACCTCTCTCGTCATGCCAGGGACAAGAACGACATGGGTGAGGCTTCCCTCTCTTGGCACAAAACTGGAGTCAGTCGCACCTCTGTAGCATTAGAAAAGCTCATGCCTCAATTTCTTTCACTTCAGCTACTAAGGTGGTAAATCCCTTGCTCACGAAACTGCCCTCCGACGGCCGCCAGAAGGAGCCGTCAACTGAAGTGGTGGTGAACATCTGTGGAGCCCTCAACAATCTGGTGACCAGCAGCATGGTGGCTGCACGGGACATCGCCTACTTCGATGGCCTGCCCAAACTGGTGGGCATCAAGACCTCCCATGACAGCAGGTAAAACTAAAAGTCCTCCAACTATACAACAAACATCTCAAAATGATATTGCTTCCATACTAATGTTACAATTTCATTATTTTTATCCAGTCCTGCCAAACTGAAAGCTGCCAAAGCAGCAGCGACAGTGCTAAGCAACATGTTCCAGTACAAGAAACTACACAAAGATTACCGAAGCGTAAGTGCTATGATCGTATAAATTACACACTCACACATGAGACAAATTCTACATGGAGCGGGTCGACTCATGGTGGTTGACATTTTGAGCTCACACAACCAGCCGAAAACAAATCAATGCATAACTTCGCAATTATCAGACATTTTTAGTCTTGTGCAACAAATACACCTGTAAATAGAGTGTAACAGTTGGTTCCGGAAGTAAAAACTCTATTCATATTCTCCATAAGGAAAATGGTTGTTGAGCGATAACTTATAAACCTTTAAAGGCAGCCCTACTGTGAGCGACGAGGTTGTTAATCCATAGCTTTTTTTTTTTTTAATAATGGTATTTAGCAGTGGAACTCCTGGTGAAAAACTACATTACCCATGATGCTAAACTGTAAATTACACCAATCAGAAATAGCCTAGCAACCACAGGGCAAAACTTTGACAACCACCCCATAACACCTTAGCATCATGGAGGCAACTTTTATAAGGCAAGCACTACTCACATTCACTTAATAAATTGTAAAAGTATTTTTTTTTCAATACTTTAGTAGCACTTGGACTAAAAATCAACATGAGAGAAAAAAACTACATGGAGCGGGTCACCCCCTCATGGTGGCGTGAGTTTGGTGCCCTTGGGTGGCTTGGTCACAGAGTTATAGCCGTTCAAATTTCAAGGCCTATGGAGGATGTGAAAATTACTCCAAAAATTCAAACTGCGTCTGACCTCCACCCTGTCCGGCGCCCTCAGCCAAGCTGAGGAAGGCTCACCCTCCCGGCCACACTCAGTTTGTACTGCCGCCCTGGAAGTTGACCTGGGTGGGTTTGGCTCTGGAGTGGAACTTTGACCGGGCATAACTCCAAAGCCAAGCCAAGTTTGGGCTCCATACTCCAGGTGTGTGTGGGTCCCACATGTACCTCCCCACACCAGGAGTATGGAGCTCCAACTCGGCTTGGCTCATGAGATATGGCTGGTCAAAGCTGGACAGAAAGTGGCCATATCTCAGAACCGGAAGGTCCCAGGAGCTGGGGACGGTGGGGGTATAAGGGGCCCTCTGGGACCTCTCTACGCCCGGAGTATGTGTGTTCTTCATCTCCAGTGCTGCTCTGAGAGTCACTTCATGAGCACTTTATCATAAACGCACAGAAACTCAAAGGTCTTCACGGCAACCTGTCAAAAAAAAAGTTCTGTTTAACTTGAAGAAATTGTGACAGAAATATATTACTGTCGTGCAGTAGAGTTTAGCTACGTCTCAATGTAGTAATAATACTAACACTAATAATAATAACAATAAATTATTATTTTTTAAGGAATAATCACACATTTTCTTCCCTGTTTTAATATGAACAGCAAAGCTCTGTTATACAACTCGTTGTTTGACAAAAACTTTTAATTTCTTATGATTAAAATATAAATTAAATTGTCTTAATTTGATTGCCAAAAAAAATGAATTCATATAAAGTAAAAAAAAAAATTGTTTTTATGAATTGAATTAATTAGACTTACTTTTTGTATATTAAAATGTAATTAAACCATTAAAATTGAATCCAGAAAACTTCAAACAGAAAACACAGAATTTAATAAAAAAATAAAGAAAAAAGAATAACACGTATTTCATAGGGCCCAAAAATGTCACTTTGTCATTAAACTGTATAAGTTTCATGATTTTAATTAATTAGACATGCTTTTTGATGGAGTCCAAAACAATTAAACGAAGGGAAAAAGCACAGAATCCAGAAAAATGTTAATGAAAAAAACGTCTTTCGTTATTTGCAGTCAGCTTAGAAAGACCCACCCTCAGATGTGTCTGTTTGTGTTTTGTACGTTTCGAACTTGTAGTCACAGTTACTGTCATTCCGCCCTGCCCTCTAGTCATTTCCCAGTTATTTGAAGACAGTGGGATTGTATGTACGCATGTTGCTTTTCAAACAAACACAACAAACACATATCATACTGAATAATCAAAAGCAAAACAGCCCGCTAATATTGGAGTTGCTTTTTTTCCAAAACACACTAGCACACTTAAAGAGTGTTGATATGAGAGGTAGATGTTCAGACACACCCTGGATTTCAGGTGATTTCCTCGTGAGCATGTCCAAACACACCATAGAACGGCTACGGCTGGGGAAAAAAACCCAAAACATGTTCTTTCTTCAATTCTGGGATGGTAGCCAGAGTTGCTCTCTGGTTCAACTATGTGCCTGTTAAGATTCAGAGCGTCACTCACTCCTGTGGTGTTTTCTGCTTGTGTTTTACAGAGAGGATACCAGAAAGAAAACTTTTCAGACATGGGCTTCTGAACCAACTAGATTGTGGAATAGGAAGATATTTAATAAGGACAATGGATAAAGAAAATATAAAATACTGCCGGAACACCTGCAACACACTGTATTTTGAAACATGAAAATGTGGATTGCACACACATTTAGCCTTTTACCCGAAAAAAAAACAAAAAATCCTCAGGGATTTTTATTGCAATATTTGTCTTTTTTTACTGGCTGTTGCCTGTATTTTTTCTTTTTTTTTGTTATTATAGGACCACAAAATATCCATGATATAATAATTATATCCTGGGCATTTAATTACTCTTTTTTTAAAATAGCTGCATTTAATTTTTGTAGAAAAATATATGTATTGAAAAATTGGAATTGTAAGATTATGGATGATTTGAGAAGACTGTCATATCTTTTAAAATACACATAAATATTGTAAACACAGGCCGGACAGATTGAAGCTGTTAATCAGCTTGCTTGTCATAATAGAGTTGCTTATTTCTTACTAGGCTGATTCAATTCTAGTGGGTTTTCTTTTTTTTTTTGGTGTTTTATGTGTGTACAGAAATTGTGTATCATTATTTCCTGTACAAATTATAGGAAGTTTAATAATAACTATAATTATATGAGGACACATCTGAATGTTTGAATGGAAATGATTGAGTAATGGTTGATGCCGTAGGGATCAGAGATTGGTTTTCAAAAATATTACTAAAATATGCCAAATAAATAATTTCTGTTCACTTACAAATGTTCTTATTTTTCGCAATTGTATATTGTGCAATATGTGCATTATGTTTGACAGTAAGCAACTTTACTCACATGTAGTGTTCTTTTTTTTTTTTTTTTGTATAAACTTTTTTATTATGGTAGCCAAATATTGAATGTTTGGTTTGGGTTGCTGTTTTTTCAATTTTGATTCAATCTGGTGCGTATGCATGCAGTCAAATAGACTGTTATGAGTGATTTGCAATCTTTAAATATCTGAGACTGGCTTGTATTGGGTCATGAGTTGCTCCTGCAAAGGTCTTGGACTTTCTGACCTTTAATAATGCATGGAATGTTCTCTTTCCAAAGCATTTTATTTTATAATTCAGCATAAATGTCCTTGTTAAATGCATGTGCCCGAGTGTCATAGATCTATGTTAATGTAAAAACACAATAAAAAGGAAATAAAGTGAGTTTGTGTTTTTTTTTTTTTTAAACCTCATTTTGTTGAAATTCTGTATTAGAATCTCTTAATCCTCTGGTGCTCTTGGGTCAGTTTTGACCAAAAAAGTGTTTTTATTATTATTATTATTTAAACACAAAAAATCATGCACATGATTCAAAAAGTCCAAATGGTTAAGTTTAAAAAAGAGTCATGACTGGCATAGAAATGAATGGTAAATAATAATAATAAATATAGCTGCGAGCAACAATAATCAGGGTTCAAAAGTTGAAGGCCTTTAAGCACATGCGTAAAAATATATGTTTTATTTAGCAAGCATGTAACCACTTAGATAGTAGAGGAAAAGACCATTTACAGGCAATTTATTTAATCAAATATTTTGTTTTGAAGTTATAGACACTTATATTCATGGGAGAAATAAAAATGACCCATCGGCGACTGGATTTCTTTGCCACTCCCTATCAATATTTTGACATTTGTGCATTATTGTTTAGCTATCGACCCCTTTTTTTTTTAAAGCACTGGCTCAAAACCGGTGTCACATACTGAGTTTCGCTCTCATCGGCCTCTGTTAACCCTGTCTAATAAATGCTCACATTTCATTGGTTGATGGCGGACATGTTTTTTGAGATAATGCAATGTCCCCATAGACAGACATTATGCCCTGGACAAAAACACTGCATTTTTGCCAATTTTCAAGTCAATCAGACTAACGGTTAGGTGGTTATCATGTTACAATTATCATAATTTTTTTATAGCGCCACCAAGTGGTCATTGAGTTTGGTGAAAATATCTCATTCTGTTCATTAAGTAAAAGTGACTGCTCCCACTTAAAACCTTTTGGTGGCCTTTGAACCAAAATTTCTGCTTCTGCTTCTGCTTCTATCTTTTTTGATAGCTATTAACAATCAAACTCCAGAGAATCTTCCTGCGCGGGTTGGTTCCAATTGGGCCTATAACTTTTGCATTTTGTCCGTCTTGAGCCAAGAATTCCAGCGATATAACTGATCATTTTGGGGGGGTACAATCTATAAATCAGCACACAGTAGCCTAATTAAGGGGTTCATAGAAAAAAAAAAATCATATATATATATAATTTTATTAAATGTTTTAGAATGTTTATATGTATAATATATAATGTAAATATATATATATATATATATATATTATAATTGTTTTTATTGTATTGTACAAATTGGAAACACATGGATTCTAATTATTGCATAAATATTATTTAGTATCATGAAAATATTACATAAAAATATTATTGAATAAAAATATATTATATTGACTTTAAAAAAGGACTGTGACCCCTAAATACGGAGCACCAGAGAGTTAAAGGGACAGTGCACTAAAAATATATTCTAATTTGCATTTATGTAAAAACACCTCCGGTTTTGTAACCGAAATTCCAATTCCAGCTGATTTCAGCCCAGTTTATGTTTCTCACAAGTCAGCAAAAATGGTTAAAAATGTCTTGAATCCCACCCGCCCTTTTCTTTTGCACTTTATGTCTGTTTCCAGTTCTTTTCTGTCCGTTTCTAATGTCGACCCAACCCGTATTTGCATACTTTCTCTCTGCTTCGACATGACAGTCATCTGCCACACCCTACAGCAAACTCGATGACTTCCTCAAGAGCAGCCACATTTCGGCCACAACATATCTAAATCACAGATTGCCCAATAAGTCTGAATATATCTGACTGTGATGATATGTATTGATGACATTTGAATCATAACAAAACCTTTCTTAGTGTTGCATGTTCAACGTTTTTTAAGAATTTTGACCTCAAGGACACAGCTCTGGCCGATGACAAGGGCAGATATGTGCCTCAGAGCAAATTGCAGGGTACAAAACATTCCCTGTTTATGTCACACCCACAGTGTCACAGACTGTTCTTTGCTAGTGTTGACTGATGGCAGTTTTTGAAGAGGTCATTAATCTTCCATTCAGAACTTAACTCTTGAAGAGATTTATTTCCCTTATTCCAAAGCCTGAAAAAGATTCTCTCTTAACTGACAATTGCTGACCAATTACACTTCTTACGCTTGACTAGAAAATCTTAGCCTTAGTATATGCTAATAGATTATTGAAGAAACACAGTCAGGTTTTGTTTAAGGTAGGCATTTAGTAATAATATAAGACTTGTCTTAGATTTATTGGACTATGCTGACTTTAAAGCCATTATCCCATTCTTAGACTTTTATAAGACCTTCAGCACCATTGAACATGGATTTATTCTGCAATCTCTCAAATAGTTTGGTTTTGGTGATTCATTTGATAATGTAATTGAAATGTTTTATAAAGGAATTACCAGCTCTATCATAGTCAATATGTTCACCTTTCAAATATTTTTTATAAAACATGGTATCAGACAAGGCTGCCCGATTTCCCCCTTTTTATTTATTTTGGTTACTGAGTTATTATCATTAAGTGTTCTGTACAGTATATTATGTATATATTAAGTATAGCACAGTCAAAACTTGAAGGATATTTCCATCTTTGATAGGAAAATGAAAATCTTGCAGCTGGCTGATGACACCGCTCTTTTTTTAAAAGATAAAAAACTACGTTCACAAGCCTTTTCTTGTGTGCTTCTGGTTTTGATCCTATGTGAGATAATGTCACTACATAAATGTGGTGACAGAATAATTTATGGTAAAGTATTTGGGTATTTATTTGACCACAACTTTGAGACAACTTAATTTTTCTAGTCGGAATAAGAAAAGAGACCTTTCTCTTTACGGTAGGGTTCTCCTCTCTAAAGCGAAAGGTCTTTCTTGCTTTGTGTATCCTTCAGTCTCTTTATACGTGAATGATTGTACTGCTAAAGGTGTCAATTAACTTTTCATTGACTTTATATGGAAAAACTAATCTCATAAACTTAAAAAAGCAGTAATAGCTAATTGTAGACGTGATGGGGGACTGGAAGTTCAAATTTTTCATAACACCATTTGTGTGTTTAAAATAAATTGGCTAAGAAGATGTCTAATAAATCCAAATTCTGAATTGTTTTTCGTTTCCTAATTATATTTTTTTATAAAATATCTTAAATGTAATTATATGAATAATAAACGCCCTGTTAAATTAGCTAATTGCTAATTGTCACAACAACAATTTCTCACCTCACATAAATCTCTTGTGGAATAATATAGATGTAACTTAGGAACAAATCTATTTTTGTAATAGAGGTTTAATTCATATTCTTTGTTTATTTGATGATTCTGGTAACGTCTTGTCTTATGAACGCTTCATGACTGTCCATGATTTCCCAACCCGATCTCACGGCAATTCGTACATATTTTACGGTGGCTAATTAAATGCAATTTATGCGACCTCACTCGATTTAATTCATACGATTTTTACTAAATCGTACATATTTGACGAGTTGGCAAATTCGTATGAATTGCACGAATGACCTACCTCAACCCCGCCCTAAACCTACCCATCACTGGGGTTTAGGCAAAACGCATTTAATTCATTTAGTGAGGTCGTACAAATTTGTACGAAATAGCCACCTCGTAAAATATGTATGAATTGGTCGTGAGATAGCGTTGATTTCCCTATTCCTTTTAAAGAATACAATAAATCTTAGAGCTGTTCCCACAGGTCTAATACAGCTGATCATAGGTAATATATTTTATGGCCATAAAGATACAAAGGAATCAGCTTTGTTACTGGATGGCATTGGTATTTATGACAACAAGTGTAATAATAAACATATTAGCCAGATTTTTCAGAAGAGAGACCAAATGTTTCCTCAAGGCAGATCTCATTGGGCTGCATTAATTGATAATATAACCTGGAGAAGAGCATGGCTGTTACCTCATAAATATTTTATTCCCAACAAAACCAAAAAAGTCCACTTTAAAATACTGCATAAAATATGCCCTGTCAATTCAACAATGTCCAAATATGTTGATATTGCACAGTTTGTGGTAACGAAGATGAAACAATACATTCTATTCTTGTGACGTGGTTCAGAAGATAAACAAACCTCACATCGTTGTGCAATCTTTTAATTGGCAAGATATTTGTTGTTATTACTCTGATTCTGCCAAAAGATCTAAATAACATATCTTTCTTTTTTATTTTTTTTATTTTTTGGGGGGGGCAATTTTTGATCCATAAACAAAAATGTATGGCCGCACTTCCAACTTTTCACATTTTCTGATTGAGGTAGACGCACTGCTAAAGTCTTTTTGTTTAACCAGCAATGTGATAGGTTTCTAAAACTCTATGAAAAAGAAATCACAGTTTAAACTGTTTTTTTTTCTCTCCTTTCATTTTTTGTATGTATTTGTTTTATTTTAATTATTCTTCTCTTGTTATCATTGTTTCTTTATAGGGATTGTATATCTTATCCTCTTCATATATGATTTTCATAACTTCTGTCCTGTATTTACATCCAATTGTTTTCTTTTGAAAAACACTTGAAGAGATAGTAGTTATACCAACTTCAGTACATGATACAGTGCCACTGCAGGTCAGTGTGGGGGTTTATTAATGCACATGTTATTGTCTCTTTTGAAAAACATTTTGGTTTTAGGCTGCTAATGCAGAAGTCACATGTTAATATGGCTGATGTTACTATGCTGCCCTCTACTGGTAGAATAGAATTCATAAATACTCTCAAAACACTTTTTGCAATAGGCAAAGTTTCATTTATACAGTTATGACAAACTAGATTAAAGGATTAGTTCACTTTTAAATTAAAATTTTGCTGATAATTTACTCACCCCCATGTCATCCAAGATGTCCATGTCTTTCTTTCTGCAGTCGAAAAGAAATTAAGGTTTTTGATGCAAACATTTCTCCTTATAATGGAGGCAATGGACCCCAAACGGTTACAGGTCCGAATGACAGTTTCAGTGCAGCTTCAAAGGGCTTTAAACCATACCAGACGATGAATAAGGGTCTTATCTAGCCAAACGATCAGTTTCTGAGAGAAACCGAGCAGTATTTATGCTATTATTTTACCTCTTATCAGACAAACGTGCTCATGTCTGAGCTCCGCCATAACTTCCGCCAAGTGAGGTCAAATACGAGCGTGGTCATAGATATATACGTAGATGCCTCATTAGCGCCTGCACGGATCAGTAGAATGAGGCATCTACGATTGATATATCTATGACCACGCTCGTATTTGACCTCACTTGGCGGAAGTTATGGCGGAGCTCAGAGATGATCACGCTCGTCTAATAAGAGGTAAAATAATAGCATAAATACTGCTCGGTTTATCGCAGAAACTGATCGTTTGGCTAGATAAGACCCTTATTCATCGTCTGGTATGGTTTAAAGCCCTTTGAAGCTGCACTGAAACTGTCATTCGGACCTGTAACCGTTTGGGGTCCATTGCCTCCATTATAAGGAGAAATGTTTGCATCAAAAACCTTAATTTCTTTTCGACTGAAGAAAGAAAGACATGGACATCTTGGATGACATGGGGGTGAGTAAATTATCAGCAAAAGTTTTTTTTAAAGTGAACTAATCCTTTAAGTTTAATGACTGAAAGTCAAGTCACCTTTATTTTTATAGCACTTGTATAGCCTACAATAGGCATTGTTTCTAAGCATAGCCTAATATAAATATGTTTTTTTTTTTTAATCTATTTCTGTGACATCGTGGTTGACATTTCAATGATTATCTCAGAAACATGTTTTGTACAGTAAGCCTATTGAAGCTGCAGTCCGTAACTTTTTTAGGTTAAAAATGATCCAAAATAAACCTTTTTAAGCAAGTACATAACCAGCTAGTGCTCAAAACTATCTCCTCACCCTAGCCCGATTCACAACAGTAAGCTTGTAATAATGTATTATAATTTTAGTGGTACTGGTGGATTTCTGCAGGAAATTCAAGCATATGGCATGCTCATATTTGCGTCATTACGTCAAGTCAGTATACATAAAGAAGGAGTCCGGCTAGTAGGCTATGTCATGTGAGGATGCTGCAGGTGGTGGATCATTTATAGCCTTTTCTCACTGCAGATGGAATAATTAAATGTATAATTTTGATGGTGGATTGTAATCCAGAAAGGTCCATACAACAATCATCAGTGACAACTGGAGATTCACCTGTATTCAGAAGCAAAAGATTAGATTGTACAGAAATCTACAGGTAACGCTAATAAACACTAAATACACGTAGTCACACAATGCTGATGAACAAAAAGTATAACAATAATTTGCACGTTTTGATGTGATATGAGCTAAGTGAACGTTAGATTTAATCACCATTGGTAGCGCGATTTTGATAATGCTTTTTTTTGTAACTTACTTGTTCAGATTACATTATCTGGTGAAAACTCTTATTTTGGTGATACTTCCAAGACTTAGACTCTGTGATGGCCTATGGCAGCGTTGCCGGAGGGAGGAGCCATGGTGGAGAGAGTCCCGACGACCACCCCCAAGATGGAAGCAAGTATCCGGAAGACTGAGGTGGAGCTGGAGTGACAGAGGGTGGATATGGAGGGAGGCGCTAGCCGGAGCTGCAGGGTTGGAGGGCCGGAAAGCAGCCGACGGCCCACAGGTCCATGGCGAAGGTGGCATGATTTTCTACCCAGGTGGAGTCGACGGTCCTGGGGACCTGAATCCCCGATGGTCACTGCTGACCTTGAGGGAGGGAGAGGCGCAGGTGGAGGAGTCAGGGCGATGGGTCGAGGTTGAATCATGTGATCTGAAGCTTGATGTGGAGCCACAGGATCCCCATGCCCTGTAGGAGGTGGCTCACAGTAGGCCAGCAGTGTAACCACATCACTGAGTGGAGGCAATGGAGGCATAGAGTGACTGATTGGAAACAACTTTAGCAGGGCAGTATATGTGGATGGGGTCTGGGAAGAAGGTTGAGATAAAGAACTGGCAAGACAACTATCCACAGGAACATTTTGAAGGGAGGTTGTGTGGGACCAGTGAATCCACAACAGAATAATCAGGCTATTCATGAGTTAAATCTAAATGATAGTCCAGAAGCTCACGCTCAATGATGGACGGGGCTCCTATCCAAACCCTCAACTACCCAAATACTCCCTCAGCAATGGATAGGAAAGTCGGCTCGCACACCTGGTTCCACTTAAGTTCTGTGTAATGTCAGGCTTGATCGCTACTCCAAGTCCGCTCCTTGCAGTCTGTGGGTTTCTGGATTGGCATTGTGTCAGCAAGGTAGTATGGATCAGGGGTAGAGCCTCTCCAGATATCGAACAATTGCCTTCCTCCAGTCAAGTCCTTTCATGTCTGGGAGGTCTTCTTGTAGTAGTTTGCCCAAATCTAATAGTGATTTATATGAATCCTGCTTGCATTATGTTCATAACAGCACCGACATCACCGCTGCCATACACTGTGAGTGTATGGTTAAATCAAGGATGCCATCTTATTACCCTGCAATGTGTTTGCAGAAGTCTAATGTTTGTGCAACTTGCTCTTACGGCCGCTATGTCGCTGCTTATTAAGTCTTCCATTGCATGAAGCACTTTTTGCTAAGGTCAGTAGCTTTGCTTAAAGCTTAGCTGGACCCTTGCTATTAACACGGCGGGATTTTATGAGATCCCCATAGCATCAGCTACTGACGCAATGTTGAGAGAAACGAAATTGAAAGGGAACGTCTCTGGTTACCTCACGTAACCTCGGTTCCCTGAGAAGAGGGAAAAATACATTGTGTAAGCTGCCATGTTACATAGCTCAAAGTCTTTGCCAGCTACGCTCCGCTTCAGTTCAAAGATTCGGAGGGACTGACGTTCGGCGCCACCCTATAGAGCGGAGGAACAGTCTCTAATTCAAGCGCTTGAGAATTCTCGCCTGCGAGATTTCATAGGGCTTCAGTATTCTCTGAGAAAAGGTGTTTCCCAAAGCATCCCTACTGACGCAATGTCTCATTCCCTCGTCTCAGGGAACTGAGGTTATGTTGGTCACGTTTGCATACCTACTATATATAGGGAAGTAGGCATATTCAGACATAAGGATGGTGTTATAATGAAGTCAAAACCAAATAAAACATGGACCCAACAACTTTATTAATATATATATATATATATATATATATATATATATATATATATATATATATATATATATATACACAATTAAAGTCCCTATGACTATACATGAAATGTTATTAAACATTTTGCATAAAAACATAAAGAAGTGTGCATGCAAAACTTTACAGGTGGAGATAAAAAAATCTAAGAAAACAGTGACAGTAACATGAAATCATTGGAGGAAAGTGACTTAAAAGTGCAAAAAGGAACAGGAGTGTGTGTCTCATATATCGTCCTCCGAGACCAGGCAGTAAAAGTCTGTGCGGGCGGCGTAGTTCCTCGAGCCGAGGTCAGATACATCTATCTCTGAGGGTTTGGGTTCATCCGTCACACCTGGACCTGCAGGAAGCACCGGAGCTTTGGAGGGAAGGGTCTTGTAGATGGGCAAACGCAAACCTGTGAGGTAAACACATTGCAACAGTTCATTAGCATTGATAAATACAAATCTAGCTCTGTCACCTTTTTTCTGTGGAGTGCCTCAAGGATCTGTTCTTGGTCCACTTCTATTTTGAATTGACATGCTTCCTCTCGGTTGAACATCTGATGCTATGGTCTTAATTTCCACAGTTATGCGATGATATGCAAATACATTTTATTTCACAGCCCAAATGTGTTTTTCCTCCTCCTGAACTTTAGGGGTAGGCGATATAGCCTCAAAATGATATCACGATATTTTACGAATATTCGCGATAATGATATTTATGACGATATAGAAAAAATATATGGAACAACATTTTATTGGTGATTGCAATCAAATGTAAGCAAAGTAAAAAAAGTAGCCTTGGTAGTGTTTTCCCTGGAAATCTTAAGTAAAAGTATAACATACGTCCTTAACATTTGAATGTAACAATAACCAAGTAATTTATGCCATGGTCTGTCTGAATACTCGAGTCTGATTGCACAATAAAATTGTTTAATAATAATGGCAAATGACCATGGCATAAGTGCTTTGTGTCGCCCGGTTCTTTGCCCCCTTTGTTGGAGGTCTGTCTTCTTGTAACCAAACCACTTCCATATTATTGCAGTAGCTCCCTTTTCATGTACTAAATCATCATCAGACGCTGACATGCTGCTCTCAGGTGTAGTTGTTGTACGCACTAGGGAACGTTAATACGCCATACATCATCGCATGGCTATATCATTGATATCGTGATATGACACTTTTTATTATGTAAAAATTTATACGGTGTTATCGTGGACGGTATGATATGGCACACCCTACTTAACATCTTACCTATATGATCTTATTGTATGGATGGCACAACATTTCTTAAAATTGAATAATGGAAAACAGAAATCCTGTTAGTAGACCTTAAATCTCTTCGATTCATGTTCGGCAGCGGCAGATCTTAAAGTGACAGCAGACTAATAAACCAGTTGCTGTGATGTCTTTCATTAATTTTAATCAAAGAACAAAAGTAACAGAGAAAATTGTAGCTTTAATAAGGATTAATCTATATTAAATGTATTATTTATGCAGTACAGACTGTTTGATAACTTTATTCAATTTCTGTATATTTCCTGTTATAGATGTAGGAAGGCCACAATGACATTTATTATAATGGGTTTATATGGAGATTATTTTAAGTTCACTTAAATTAAAAGCTGTAATTTTTTTTAAAGCCTAATAAATGCTGAAATTGATATATATATTAATGTAAAAAAAAAAATCAATTTCATAGAGACATCAGTAGCAGTATTAGTATCATTGATAAAGCCTTCATTCATAAAAAGATGCCATTACTACAAATATTTAAAATATACTGTCTTTAAGTTGCTTCTACATTAATTTGGAGAGTAACTGGGAAATTATTACAATATAAAACATTTCAAATGTTAAAAACTGATATTTTAATTAAAAATATTTTTTTTAAAAGTGTGATTAATTAGGTTTCTTTAATCGATTGACAGCACTAATATATATATATATATATATATATATATATATATATATATATATATATATATATATATATATATATATATATAAACAAATATACATTCCTCAAAACTACGATTTATTATATTTGATTCTCAATTTTTAACATGATTTTTCTAAAAAATGATGTACCGATAATCAAGTAAACCAATGTTGCTTCAGTCTAGAAAGTGTTCATCTCAAAATATTACTAACATTATAAAAGTTATTCTTACATTTACTTACATTTACATCATTACAAATTCTACCGCAAAAAGAATTTAGAATCATACTACAATACCTTTTACTTGCTAAAATGTATAAACTATAAATCAAAATAATTATTTTGATAATTTGAAGGCTTTCTTTATAGGGTTATAAACTGTAGTAAAGTTGTCTTAAAAGGATAGTTCAATGAAAAATAAGTTGAAGAAATGTTCTTTAAAATATCTTAAAAAAGTAAATGAATAAATGGTCACAGAGATTAAAATTTTGGCAAAATTTTTAACTATGACTTTATATATCATTGTTGGAATGACACTCAAATTAAGATGATCTCTTTTGATTCAAGAAGCACGTTTCGTACCCAGGTCTCCTGCTGGATCTGGGTCCGGTCTGCAGTCCAGGTAATCAGGCTGCTGCGTGAGCATCGGATCTTTATCACCTTGCAACAAAGTCTGCGGATCGCCCGCCGATTTCCTGTGAAATGTCACCTTACGCGGCATTGCCAACGCAAGCTCCTTCCAGAACCCTGAAGAGGGGGTCTGTGAGAAGGGAAAGAGATTGATTAGGTTTCTGTTTACCCTAAATCTTAGAGATTTATTGAGCATTGTGAGGGTCTCACCATGGAATGTGCGCCCCAGGTGATGATTGTGATTCGAGGTTGGTGTTGTCTCAGCTGTTGACTGATGTCCTGGCTTATTTGCTTCTGCTGCGACTGAAATATGATGAAAATGGGCTTCCTCGACAGATCCATCAGGTGCCATAGACCCTGTCTGAACATAAAAACAGCATCCAACGGTAAAGGTCGTATTTTTATTTTTAAATATACCTAACATGCAAAAATACAATAGCTTATATACACAGGGAAAAGATTAGCAAGACACAGATGCACTCGGGAGTAATAAGGGGATCCAAACCAACTACAAATGACAACATAACAGAAATAGGAAACAGGGAACTAACTCAAACTAAAGATAAAATACATAAAATGATACCTAAAGTTGGCTGTGCACCACTCCTGCTCCAGGTACGACTGAGAAAGCACCACAATCAGCCGTCGACAGCGGCTAATGTTCATCAGCAGCTCTGCAGACGGCTCTGAGGAAATAAGACACAATACACGTTGTGCTTTTAACCCTTAAACGCTTATCTCGGATCTTTCGTAATGTCATTCACTACCCTCCTTCTCATTTATCTTTTTAAGTTAGACATCAACCTTTTTAGTATTCCTCAATCAATTCATTATAAACAATATAACGAGAAAAAAAAGTATAAAATTATAAAAGAATGCCTGTTTTCCCATTCATTTTCCGTCAAAATTGTTTAGGGTCACTAAAGACCCGAAGTGTGTAATATAGTATAAATTTTTTCTGCACAACAATATTTGAATCTTTGATGACTGAGTGCAATTCACTTTTATGATAAACTGATGCACAATGACGAAGTGACGTTTCACTCATAATCACCGCAGGCAGAAAACAAAAGAATAGGATGAATCATCAGCAAAACTTGAAACGGCTCAGAGATTTACTGCAGAGCAACTGAATGCAATTAGAGATTACTGTCACTGTCACTTGATGGAAGATCTGGTGAAGAAGCTGTCAGCGATCCAAATTTACCATTTACCATAGTTTTGAGAATATGTTTGAGATGGCGAATATGAGGCAGATGCTGAATGTACTGGGAAATGAGCTCTGATGAGAACAGGGATGATAGTATAAAACATCTCAAACTGAACCCTTCCAAGCTCCAAAAGGTAACAAAATATGCTTTATTTTATTCTTCTCTAATTGTTACTCTAATATCAGGAGACTTTTATATTATCGCGACAGGTAGAGACCCATCTGTGTTAGATATAGATCCAGGTCGCTAAAGACCTGAATATGTAATAATGATTGATGCATTTAAGGGTTAAAGAAATTGTGCATTTTCCTAGACTATCAAAGAGGAGACCATATTTAATTTGATACAAAAAAAATTTAAATAAATAAATAAATAAACAAAGTGCTGTCTGTTAAATATGTCATATTATGTCAAGTGTTCAATGACAATTAAGCTTTATGTAAAGCTTAATTGCCTATTTCTGTAGCTCAACAAACAGTAGAGCATGACACTAGCGATGCCTAAGTTATGGGTTCCATATCCTGGGAATGTAACTAATAAAATGTGCACCTTGAATGCAGTGTAAGTTACCTTACCTACTGCCAAATTCATAAATTGATCAACACATTTTTCTGCAAGGACGCATTAAATTGATCAAAAGTGACAGTAAAGACATTTATAATGTCACTTATACATTTATAATAAAAGATTTCTGTTTCAAATAAATGCCGTTCTTTTGAACTTCCTATTCATCAAGAATCTTCAAGAATGTTTCTTGAGCATCAAATCATCATATTAGAATGTTTTCTGAAGGATCATGTGACACTGAAGACTGGAGTAATGATTTAACCCTATGCCCATATAAATCTGAATATAGCTGTGAGATTTACCAGCTCCAGGAAGGATGTTTGTGTCGTTGAGTAGAAGCTTATGACTGTACTTGTTCTCCAAATGAGGCTTCAGGATAAAATTGACAAACTTCCTGTCATTCTCATTGTTGACATATGAGATGTAGGCGTCATACATTTTGCCATCTGAGAAACAGCAAAACATCTTTATGAAATGAAAATGCGACGTTATGAAAGATTATAAAGGGCTTTAATGAACAGTATACAGACTTACCATTAAGCTCATACTCTCCATAAATGTTCTTATACCACAGTTTAAAGTTGAGTCGGCACTTGGAATAGACCACCGCTGAAAGAGCGAGTGCAACCAACATGACCACTGACGCAACCACTGCTCCGCTGTGACTTGGGTACTCTAGGATAAAAAATGGGATAAATTGACCATATACACAGAAGTGCAGAAGAATTACACTTAATATGCTTGTTTCTTACTGTAATCTTTTACGTTGAATTGCGCCGTGCTGTTCCTCACCACGCAAAAATACACACCAAAATCAGCCCGATCTCTCAGGGTCAGTGTTAGATCACTGCTCCTAATGATGTGACTCTCATCAGCGTACCTGCCAAGTGTTTGGATAGTCATGAAACTCTACATGGTACAGGCTCTATTACCAAACCATTACCACATGGCACAAACTGAAGCCTCTGCTGATCCAGCAGCCATAGTGCAGCAATAGTGTGGGTCAGTATTTGCTGTAGTCTTGCAGCACGCTATCAGAGTTCCTCTGAAACCCTCCACCTCCCCCAGCTCCACCTGTCTATACCTGCTATGGGATTTAGTTTCTGCAGCAGCAGCATATCTGTGTACAGCTGTGCTCAAAAGTTTACTGGATGTCGTTAATTGGATGATCCACAACTGTTTTTTTATTTATTTATTTTTATGATTGTTCTTGAGTCCCTTGTTTGTCCTGAGCAGTTGTCCTGCCCAATTTTCTTCAAAAACTCCTTCAGGTCCTGCAGTTTTCCAGCATCTTTTGCATATTTGAACCCTATCCAACAGTGACCGTATGATTTTGATATCTTATCTTTTTACACTAAAAGAAACAATTGAGGGACTCAAACACGTCTATTAAAAAATATTCAAACATTCACTGATGCGCCAGAAGGAAACACAATGCATTAAGAGCCAGGGGGTGGAAACTTTTGAACAGGATGAAGATTTTTCTTAATTTGTTCAAAAAATCTTCTTTTTTTTCCATTTAGTACTGCCCTTTAGAAGAAACAGAAGATACTTGCATGTTTCCCGGAAGACAAATTAAGTCAAATTTACCTTGATCTTCAAATTGGATTTCAAAACCATGGAGTCACTACTGGAAAGGATTCAAATATGCAAAGATGCTGGAAAAATGAAGAATTTGCAGAACCTGGAGGATTTTTTTCTGAAGAAAATTGGTCAGGACAACTGCTCAGGACAAACAAGGGACTCAAGAACAACCATCACAAAACAACAAAACAGTCATGGATCATCCAGGTATCAACACACAGTTCATGTTTACATATCCATCATGTTCACACAGCGAACACACCACGCCTTTGCACTTACTCCTGATTTCTCTCAACATGGGGACAAGAGAGCTGTCATTCAATAAATAGGAAAATAAATTAATTTGAATAAGTAAAATTTTGTACATTTTGAAAGTAATGCTTTACTTTACTAGTTACTTGAAAATAGTAATCTGATTACATAACTCAAGTTACTTGTAATGCGTTGCCCCCAACACTGCATAAGTGCAAGTTTTTCAAACTTTCACATATTATTTTTGAAAAATGCACTAAATGATATAGTGTATACTGCGGAGTATGCTAGTATTCAAAACACAGTCATAGAGATTAATCTCATTCTAAAGTATCTAAATCTCTCATATTTTCAGTCAAATGTGCCATATTACAATATTTTCAACATTAATAACGATACACTACAAGTACTCAGTGTTGGGCATTATATCGCATCATATACCCACCTGTCTTTTATATTTTGAGGGTAGATGGTGAGGTTGGTAAGTGGTGCGCCGTTTTTCATCCACTTCAGGTGGTCTTCACAGTCTGAATCTGTGCGGTTCGAACCCATGGAGGCTTCGCATTTTAGGACCACGCTGTGGCCAAGCGTCCCAAAAACCGTCTGAGTTTGATCATGCTTGAACTCTGGAGCGCTGCTACAAAGCGGATCTTTTGTTTTGAAAGAGATGAGAAATGAGAAATATGTGAGCATCCATGTGTTCAAGCCCGTTCATACCAAGAACATAACTGTAAAGATATCTATAATGATAACTGTATTTGCATCCACACCAATGCACAACATCAATTAGTCCTTTTAGTTAGTCCTTGTGGCGAGGGGCGTGGTTTAGCGAAGTCTGTGACGGGAGAGAGTCAGAGGACGAGCGGCACGTAAGTAGGTCAAGTGCAAATGACGAACACCTGTCTCTTGTTGCAGTAATTGGCGTGGAGAGACAGGATAAAAGCCTGCAGGAAAGGAGGATCAAGGAGAGAGAGAACCACTACGGCTCTGGGACTCGGGGTGCTGAAACAGAGAGGAACTGTTAAAAACCGACGATTGAAGCAGAGAGAAACCTGTGTATTGAGTTTATGTTTGAGTGCGATGTGCACCCTGTTTTGCTTACTGAGTTACAAATAAAGAGAACCTTAGTCCCAGACACGCCGACCCCTCGTCTTCTTCCTCACCCACTCTGAACTGTGTTACATTGGTGCCGAAACCCGGGAGGAAGAAGACAGCTGCCGCCGCCATGCAGTCCCGTCCAGGATCGCCATTTGCGGAGGTAATCCACTCGCTCGCGGGCCTGCACCGGGAGCAACATCAGGCCATGCTGGAGATCCGGGACGAGCAGGAACGGAGATTCCAGGCGCTCATCCAGACCCAGCAGCAGGACCGCGAGCTGTTCCGGAGCTGGTTAGACCGGGAGGTTCAAGCCGGGGGAACACCAACGACCCCGGCTCCACCCCCCCACATAACCCTCAGCAAGATGGGACCGCACGACGATCCAGAAGCGTTTCTGGATCTCTTTGAGAGGTCCGCTGAGGCAGGGGGTGGCCACGCCGACTGGCCGATGCGCCTCGCCCGTTGTTATCGGAGAGGCGCAGATAGCAGCACAGCAGTTGCCAGTCCAGAACCTCCTGGTTTATGACGACCCACGGCGGGCCATCCTTCAACGCGTGTCGGTCTCTCCCCCGAACAGCATCGTCAGCGCTTCCGGTCGCTGACCCTGGGGGAGAATAGCCGACCATTTGTGATGGCCCAACAGCTCCGGGACGCCTGCCGCAGATGGCTGATGCCGGACCTAAACGACGCCAACAACATCGTGGATCAGGTGGTGCTGGAGCAGTTTATTGCGCGGTTGCCGAAGAAAACCGCGCAGTGGGTCCAGTGCCACCGCCCGGCGTCGTTGGACCAGGCCATCCAGCTGGCGGAGGACCAAATGGTGGCGTGCCCAGGGGTCGGCGAATCCCTACCATCTGTCTCTCTCTCTCCCTTCCCTTCTTCTCTCTCCTCCTCCTTACAGGCCAGTACCGGCTCCTCGCACCAGGGGGAGTTTCCTGCCCCGGGGGGCAGGTCGGGGAAGACCCGGGGGGTTCCCGGACCGATTCTGGAGTCCCCGAGCGCCGCCTAGAGGGGCGGAGCGGGCCGACAGGGAACGGCCATCTGATCCTGTAACCCCTCTCTCCACGCCAATTCCTTGACTTACAGCCACTGGGGCGGCGGGAAGTCTGGGCCGGCCTGTTGGCGGTGCGGGGATCCAGGTCACTTTATAGATCGGTGTCCGGTCATGGAAGTGGGGACGCTGATCCGGATCCCCGATGCGCCACGGGCTGCCCCTGATCGAGCCGGGCTGTACCAGATACCAGTGAGTATCCAGGGGGGTACCTATCCGGCTTTGGTGGATTCAGGGTGTAACCAAACCTCAATTCATCAAAGCCTGATACAGCCGTTGGCATTGGATAAGAGCCGCGTGGTTAAGGTACGGTGTGCACGGGATGTGGTGAATTACCCATTGGTGACTGCTGTCATTCAATTTCGGGGACAAAAGCATAGTGTGGAGGTGGCGGTTAGTCCACACCTCAGACATCCGCTAATTTTGGGAACAAATTGGCCAGCGTTTAGTAATTTATTGGGATATCTATGCACGGATGTCTCTTGGGAGAGAGCAGGGCGGGGAGAGAGAGCGGTTGTGCAGGTAGGAGAAACTGAGCCGGGACCGCTGGGGACTGATGCAGAGGAACCGAGCGTTGTGGAGAGGCTGAACCTCACCGAACGCGATGACTTTCCTCTGGAACAGTCCCAAGATGAGTCATTAAAAAATGCTTTTGCTCAGGTCCGCTCGATCGACGGACAGTTTCTCTGCCCTGACCAACCAATTTCGTATCCTTATTTTGCCATAATAAAAGATAGGTTGTATCGAGTGATCCAAGACGCTCAAACAAAGCAGGATACAACCCAGTTATTAGTTCGAGCAGCCGGAAATGCTTTTCCAGGCGGCTCATTGTAATCCGATGGCAGGGCATCTAGGCAGGCGGCAACACTTAATCGTCTAATGGTCCGGTTCTTTTGGCCGGGCATCCACGCAGAATGTGCGCAGATGGTGCGCGGCTTGTCGTGAATGTCAGCTGGTAAACCCACCGCCCTTTCAAAAGCGCCTTTGCGCCCGTTACCGCTTATGCAGGCCCCCTTCGAAAGAATTGGCATGGACCTCATCGGACCATTAGAACGATCACAGAGGGCATCGCTTTTGCATTAGTCCTGGTGGATTATGCAACACGATACCCCCGAAGCAATTGCCCTCCGCAGCATTTCGGCAAAGAGTGTTGCGGACGCATTGTTTCGGTTAATCTCCGAGTGGGGATCGAAAGAGATCCTCACTGATCAGGGCACGCGCTTTATGTCACGTACATTACGCGAACTTTACGAATTATTGGGCATTAAATCGGTTCGCACCAGCGCCTATCACCCACAAACAGATGGCTTGGTGGAACGATTTAATCGCACTTTGAAAACAATGATTCGGAAGTTCGCATAAGAAGACGCCAAAAATTGGGATAAATGGTTGGAACCCCTGTTGTTTGCTGTACGTGAGGTCCCGCAAGCCTCCACCGGTTTTCCCGCTCGAGCTTCTCTACGGACGCCAGCCCGTGGGGTATTAGACGCTTCTGAGAGAAGCTTGGGAGGACGGACCTTCGCAAGGCAAGAACGAAATTCAGTATGTCATGGACCTGAGAACAAAACTCCACACCTTGGGGCGGCTCTCTATGGAGAATTTGTTACAGGCTCAGGACAAACAAAGCCGGCTATACAACAGGGGAACTAAACTGCGCAATTTTGCACCGGGAGATAAAGTGCTGATATTACTCCCAACTTCTAGCTCAAAATTACTCGCCAAGTGGCAAGGACCCTTCGTGGTCACACGACGAGTAGGAGATCTTGATTATGAGGTAATTCGATCGGATAGGAACGGAGCACATCAAATATACCACCTCAACCTCCTTAAAAAGTGGAGCGAGGAGTCAGTGATGCTGGCAACGGTGAGTGGGGAGGAGGATCTCGGGCCAGAGGTGAACACAAAAGGTACATCTCTCACTCTGGCCCCAGGAGGAGATCACCTCTCGCCGTTGCAGCTCACTGACATAGCCCGGTTGCAAGAGATTTTTTCGGATGTGTTCTCGCCCCTGCCCGGTCGGACGAACCTCATTCAGCACCATATCGAGACCGAGCCCGTGTGGTAATTCGCAGTCGGTCAGATAGGTTACCTGAACACAAGAAAAAAGTGGTTCAGGAAGAATTAGAGGCGATGTTGGATATGGGAGTAATAGAAGAATCCTACAGTGACTGGGCCAGCCCGATAGTTTTAGTCCCTAAAACGGACGGCTCGGTCCGGTTCTGTGTGGATTATCGCAAGGTGAACGCTGTGTCGAAATTCGACGCATATCCAATGCCAAGGGTTGACGAGTTGCTCGATCGGCTGGGTGCAGCTCGCTTTTATTCGACACTGGATTTAACAAAGGGATATTGGCAGATCCCCTTAACGCCTTTATCTAAAGAAAAGACAGCCTTTACGACGCCGTTTGGATTACACCAATTTGTTACGCTTCCATTCGGGTTGTTCGGGCTCGGCCACGCGTTCAGCGCCTCATGGATAAAATTCTTCGGCCGCACACTGCATATGCCGCTGCTTACTTGGATGATATTATCATCTATAGCAATGACTGGCAGCGGCATATGGAGCATGTGCGCGCCGTCCTGAGGTCGCTGAGGGTGGCCGGGCTAACGGCCAACCCGAAGAAGTGTGCGATTGGGCGCGTGGAGGTCAGGTATCTGGGTTTCCACTTGGGTCATGGACAGGTGCGTCCGCAAATTGACAAGACAGCAGCAGTTGCAACCTGCCCAAGACCCAAGACCAAGAAGGAGGTGAGGCAGTTCCTGGGGCTGGCGGGATATTATAGGAGGTTTGTTCCTAATTATTCGGACCTCACCAGCCCGCTGACTGACCTCACTAAAAAGGAAGCACCAGATCCGGTCCAGTGGTCAGAGCTGTGCCAGCAGGCTTTACCCAGGTGAAGGCTGCTCTATGTGGCGGCCGCTTACAATCACCTGATTTTTCTCTCCCTTTTATGTTACAGACGGACGCGTCGGACAGGGGGCTGGGCGCGGTCCTGACCCAGGAGAGGGAGGGGTGGAGCGGCCGGTGCTGTACATCAGTCGCAAGCTCTCTAAGAGAGGCGTACAGCACCATAGAAAAGGAGTGCTTGGCAATCCGGTGGGCCGTTCTTACCCTCCGGTACTATCTCTTGGGAGGGAGTTCACCCTCTGTTCGGACCACGCCTCTGCAGTGGCTCCATCAAGATGAAAGATACCAACGCGGATCACCCGTTGGTATCTAGCTTTACAGCCATTTAAATTCAAGGTGGTCCACAGGCCGGGTGCTCAGATGGCTGTGGCTGACTTCCTTTCCAGGAATGGGGAGGCTGCAGGTCGGATGGCTCCCGGCCTGAGTCGGGCGGTGGGGTATGTGGCGAGGGGGGCGTGGTTTAGCGAAGTCTGTGACGGGAGAGAGAGTCAGAGGACGAGCGGCACGTAAGTAGGTCAAGTGCAAATGACGAACACCTGTCTCTTGTTGCAGTAATTGGCGTGGAGAGACAGGATAAAAGCCTGCAGGAAAGGAGGATCAAGGAGAGAGAGAACCACTACGGCTCTGGGACTCGGGGTGCTGAAACAGAGAGGAACTGTTAAAAACCGACGATTGAAGCAGAGAGAAACCTGTGTATTGAGTTTATGTTTGAGTGCGATGTGCACCCTGTTTTGCTTACTGAGTTACAAATAAAGAGAACCTTACGAGTCCCAGACACGCCGACCCCTCGTCTTCTTCCTCACCCACTCTGAACTGTGTTACAGTCCTTATTGTGAACGGCCTTTACAATTAATAAAATGTGACTTTTTATAAGTTGCGTCACAACTAAACTGCTAGATTCTTAATACAGTTAGAGCTGTATGGAATGAGCACACCTGAAAGGCGCTCAGCTAAAAACAATGACTTCTTTATTAGTGCAACCTTGCTTGAGTCTTGTGGAGGATATCTAATCTCAAGAGAGATGAGTGAAACTCTATTCTGATGCACAGGTGAGGCTGTTTCTCATCAGCACTGTTTCATATTCCCATGTTTGAGTAAAATGTTCTTCATCTGCCCACATGGATATGGTATGTTATGCTATAAAAGGGAAGCAGTTCATAAAAAGTTAATTTAACGGGCCTTCATTACGAAGTTATTTTTGAAAGCTCGGCTGGTGACGAGTCCATTAAGGACACTGATGTTTAATAGAAATCACAGCATAAATACTGTAAGTGTAGATTTCCGGGGAAATGGATGGAAGACTCCAATGTGGGCAGAGTTTGGGAGTAGGTCCATAAATCCTTCAACCAACAAACTTTGGACATCTCACCTGACATTTCACTTTGAAGTGTCGCCAAACGTGGACGAAATGTAATATCATTTTGCAGAAATGTTACCACATGCACGTTTTCCAGTAAGCCTGTGTTGGATCAAATACTTTTTTGAATTCCTCTGCAACATTAGACCCAGAGCACGTTTACGCTAGGGTTGTGTACACTGTACTTGATGTAATTATCATAATCAGTACTTTACATGGCAGCCAGATTTGTTCTAAACGTGTACAATGTACGTTCCGCTCGCACATGCGCTTTGAATTTTGCGTTTGTCCACAAGGTGGCGACACTAGGCCAAGCCGTTGTATCACATTCGGAGAAGAAAAGCACACAGAAAAACAGTAAAAAACTACTGAAGAAGCAACAACAATAGACACCAGTGCTGATGAGCGTTTTAGTGAGAGGTTTAAACGATAAACACAACTAAATGCGTACAAACACATTTATTATTAGTCATGACTTCTGGAGAGAAATAGAGAACAGGCGTCGAGCACACACTATCAAATCCAGTATACGTTGAAAGGCGAATGAAGTCTGGTTTCACATTAGTTTCATGCTCCACAGCAGCACACACACACACACACACACATCAATGGCTCTGGTCTAAAGTTAGACTAGAGACAGGAGAGCGCAGCGCAGATCATATGCTCAAGTCAGCGCTGACAACAAAACATATCGAACCCATTTTAATTCTACACAGAATGCTGTATTTCAAAGCGATATGGAGGAGATTATGATGATAAACGGTAAGAGGAAACTGGCTTTACCAAACAGAAAGGCACTAGTCAAACTGTGGTATTAACGAAATGCTATTGGCTGTTTCAAAACAGGGGAGGAGCTGCTAACAGCTGGAGCCATTTCAGGGGAAATTAAGTCAACACATTGAATAATGTGTCGCATTCTCAATTAATTAATTATAAATATTATAACAAGAAAAAGAAAAAATATATATAAAAAATGGCAGTTTTCCCCATTCATCTTTTGTAAAAATTGTATAGGGTCGTTAACGACCCCGATATGTGTAACAGTGCAAGTATTTTTTTTTCTGCACAGCAATAATTTAATCTTTGGTGACTGAATAAGTGCAATACACTTTTATGATATACTGACACACAATGATGAAGTGACGTTTCACTCATAGTCACCGCAGGCAGAAAACAAAAGAATAGGAAGAATCATCAGCAAAACTTGAAACGGCTCAGAGATTTACTGCAGAGCAACTGAACGCAATCAGATATTACTGTCACTGTCACTGCATCAGGTGAAGAAGCTGTCAGCGATCCAAATATTGATTTTGAAGATGTTGAAAATGATAGGAGGCAGATGCTGAATGTACTGGGAAATGAGCTCTGATGAGGACAGTGATGGTATAAAACATCTCAAACTGAACCCTTTCAAGCTCCAAAAGGGAACAAAATATGCTATTATTGTTAAACTGTTAAACCTTGCTGTAGATTTCTGGGTAAATAACTGTAAAATCGGTATTTAGCTTTAACATCATTGGAAGGTATTTTACTGTAATATGAGGTGAGGTTATGCTGCACTAATTATAAACTGCAGTACATTACTTTCAGCGCCCATGAAGGCAAATAACTGTAATATTAACTGGTAAATTACTGGTCTACAGTCCTGTGATGCATTACGTCACTGTTTCTTTCAAACTGTTTACATCTTCAGTCAGAAAACAAGGATTAATGCATTAACACACATACGCATGCAAGCATGCATGTGAGCACAAATACATTCACAGAGGCGGATGTTTGAGCCTTCACTAGCAGGTGTCACTCCTTTGCCTTGATTATCTTGGAGTTTGTTTGCTAATGAGCATGCTGTGTTGAGAACTCCTATAGCAGATTTGTATGTTTTCAGTCTTAACATGAATAGCACAACTACAAGTAAGTAAAAGATTCAAATATATATATTTTTTTATAAAAAAAATTATTTAAAATGTTAAGTTAGATTGTTTATATGCATGGTTTGAAGTAGCTTCCTGATTAGCAAGTTTTCAACTCCTCACTAAGTAATATCTCTTTGTGTAGAACTCTTGCTGATTAACAGCTTGTTTTATCATTGCTTTCAGTTTTCTTGGTTAGTCTGGATTTGCCACAATGTACAGATGCAAATTTTGCAATTTGCCTTTTCGCCAACTAACTGCTTTTTATACACATATAAAACAACACCAACATAGAGCAAATTTTCAGTTTGTGTGTGGAATGCAGCAGTGCCATTGTACTTTTAAAAAATTGTCATCATTACAATCACATATGCACCGAAATCACAGGCAGCCACAAACACAGAATACACATAGGCATCCACAGGTGAACCTTCACTGTCAGGTTCCTGGATGTGTATTTGTGGCTAATACTTTTTCAGAGCTGTGTGTCCACCTGCGTATTCACATTAGAGATGGCAGAAAAATATGCTGTCCAGTTGATGGCTGCTTTAGTTATTTTAGAGTGAGAACATCTTTCACCACTCATTTGTCACGGAAGCATAAGCAGTCTGGTTCAGCACAGCTGTCCACAGACAGTGTGAGACTGAACCCACAACAGATTTGTGTCTTGAGAATGACCTAACTGCTACAGATCAGTGTCTTCGTGATGTACCATCAACATCAATTGAAAGTCAAAAAAATGCCATAGATGAAGAGCCTTTTTTACATAACTTGGCTCTGTTTTACTTGAAGATGCAGGCCAAAATGTTGTTGCCTGCTAGTTCTATTCAATGTATTATTGAGGAGTTTCAAGCACTTCATGTTGGTAGAATTCAGGACATGCTTGTTAGACTAAAGGAAAAGTTGTTGTCATCAACAGACATACCTTCAAGTGATGTAGACAAACTTCTCGATGAACTAGTGTCACAAGATTTGTTAACTTTGTACAATGAAGGTCAGTTGAGGTCTGACCGAACCAGAAAGAACTTCTTCAAACAGAAGTTTAACTTTGTTGAGCCAAAACAGATCTATCTAGGCACTGAAACAGCTGGTAAAGAACGCTTTTGTCAGTATGTGCCACTTAAAGAAACGCTGGCATCTCTGTTTAGGCAGACATCGATTAAGGAACAGTACAAACAGACAAAAATGCTTGGTTCTGTTAACAAAGTACTAGAGCAGGGTTCCTCAAACTCAGTCCTGGAGGGCCACTGTCCTGCAGAGTTTAGCACCAACCCTAATCAAACACACCTTCCTGTGATTTTCTAGTGATCCTGAATACCTTGATTAGCTTGCTCAGGTGTTTGATTAGGGTTGGTGCTAAACTCTGCAGGACAGTGGCCCTCCAGGACCGAGTTTGAGGAACCCTGTACTAGAGGATATAAAGGATGGCACATGCATTACGAAAAATTCCATCTTTCAAGAGCATCCTTCGTCATTATAAATTATCTTATACCAGGATGCATTTGAAGTTGTAAATCCACTTGGCTCGGGAAGAAAGAAACATAAAATCTTGGCAGTGTACATGACACTAGGTGAAATTTTGCCACACAACCGCTCCTTAGTTGACCCAATGCAACTTGTCTTGCTGTGTATAGAGGAAGACTTTAAACAGTTTGGTCAGCAGAAGGTCTTTGCCTGTCTTGTTGCTGATCTGAATGACTTAGAGGAGTCTGTATTTGAGTCTACTGACGGCACTACTCTTAGAGGAGGGCTTATTGCCATTTGTGGAGATAATCTTGGGTCTCGTTGTATTGGGGGCTTTTCTGAGAATTTCAGTACCAACAAGGATTTCTGTCGCTACTGTTTAATTGACAGAGACACATTTAATCAGCAGCCTTTACATATTGGCCTAAAATGTTGAACAGCTCACAACTACTGATCAGTGTATAATAGAGGGCATCAAATTCAATTCAGTTTTCAATTCCCTTACTTATTTTCATGTCTGTGGTGGACTGCCTCCATAGGGAATGATTTAATTGTGGCTGATGACTTGGCACTTTACATTAAACATTTGGTTTCAGTTGAAAAGCAGTTCACCTACAATGAGTTGAATAGAGCCATTGCACAATTCAGACATTTAGGAAGTGATTGTAACAATGCCCCATGTGTGATTAAAGCTGATGCAAGACGACTTGGTGGTTCTGCTGCACAGAACTGGTGTCTCTTGAGGCTCTTACCAATTTATATAGGACATAAAATGCAAAACGCAATGGACAGTGAGGTTTGGCAGTTGTGCCTTAAACTAAAGGAAATGGTTGAGGTGATTTGTGCGCCCAAAATGAGTCATAATGAGATAGGCTACCTCAAGTTTTTAACACAAGAATATGTTTCTTTAAGAAGTACCTTGTTTCCTGGTAAAAATCTGAAGGCAAAACATCATTACTTGTTGCACTATGCAGATCTTATACTACATTTTGGCCCATTGATTCGCTCGTGGATGCTCAGGTTTGAGAGTAAACATTCATATTTTAAAAACTGTGCAAGGAAACTGCATAATTTTGTTAATCTTTGTAAAACTTTGGCGGAAAGGCACCAGTTGCTTCAGTCCTATCTAGCCTGTGCCAATTTATTCCCTCCTAAAATTCAGTCTGTCAGTGAAGCACGTGAACACAATGACCAGTTATACAATACAGAAATACAACATGCAATAAGGACAGCTAACTGTGTCAGTCAGGGTACTTCAGAGGTGTCAGGGGTTGTTTATAAAGGAGCCAAATATACCAATGGCCTTGTAGTTGTTGTAGCCCAGAGCAGCTGTGGGTTTGTCTTTGGAAAAATATCACTGATACTTATTAATCCAACCAATGTCTACTTTGTTGTCAAACTGTATGACCTTGGACTTCACTCTCTGTACAACACTGATCTCAAGTATGTGTGAGTTAATGCTGACAATCTCTTGAATTACTATCCCCTCCCGGTGTATGAAGTGGCAGGCCTTTCTGTGGTGTCATTACATCACTCCATATGTTCTTTTTAACTTTACTGAGCTGATTCAACAAGAAATCACACAAATTCTTCCAGAATTGGATATTCCAAAACTTAATGTAGTAGTCAATCATCTCTGTTTTGTGGTGGGCGTTAAAAGAACACAGGACCTTGCGCTAGTAGAGCTGACAGACCTTCAAGCCATCTCACTTCCAATACAATGTCGAAAACTAATGATGGCTTTTAAACAAATAGGTAAGCCAAATCAATTCTGATTACATGTCTGTGATCATTATTTTCAACATCATATTCATATTCCATATATGTAGACATAGGCTGGTTTCTCCCAAGGTTTATTTTTCTCCATTAGGTCTCCTGATGGGGTTTTGGTTTCCTTGCCACTGTCGCCTCTGGCTTGGCTTGCTCAGTTGGGGAAAAAACTATTTTTCAAATATATTTCAAAATGAATCTAATTATTAAACTAAATTAACCATATAGACCAAATTACTTATCTAATTACTGATCTAAAGCCCACATTGTTACTGTATGATAATCGAAATATATTCTGTTGCATTATTTTTCTGTTTAACACTGTGAAGCTGCTTTGAAACAATCTGCATTGTTAAAAGCGCTATATAAATAAAGTTGACTTGACTTGACATTTATACTTGTATAATATGCATATTATGTACATTACATGTCTCACTTTCTTTTTCTGTATGTATTTTTCAAAGCATTGAGAGACCAAGTGGATGAGACGTCATTAGAAATAACATTCACCTCGTTACCATCACCAGACTTAGAACAGCCATCCACTTCTTACACTCCTTCAAATTCATACTGGCTCAGTATGTTTCAGATTCCTTGGAACCACATGCCTGCATCCCTTCTTCATGCAGCGTCTAATAAGGAGAAGGCTCCTCTTGGACCAAGAAAAGAGTTTATAAGAGCTTTTGTAGCAGCCATAAGAGAATTTTGCCCAAACCCAAGCTTGGCAGACTGTGGGGAAGTGGCAAGATTTTTTGTTTCCAAATTTCCTTTAACATTTGGAGACTTTACGGAGGAAGGGGAACAACTGCGGAAAGGCTATAGTTCACTTCAAAGACAGCTGAGAACCAGAGTAGAACATTTCAACAGAGACAATGTAGCACACCGGATTCGTCAACCAAAAAGAACCAACACAGCTGATGAAGAACAGGACAACATAGTCAAAAAAGTTTGATGTAAAGTTGACAGTTATGGATGCATTAATTGGCAACCTACCTCCATGCCAGATGGAGAGACATCTGAATCTCTTGAAATTAACAGACAGACTTTATTAGAAATGTTTCAGTCTGGAGGCCCAAGGTCTTGTGAATTGTCTGATGTGGACAAGCTAATGAAAGACTTATATTGCTCAGCGCAAAATGATTAATTCACGCTCCCCTCCTGACATTAGTGACATAGCACACTGGAATGGCCATATCTTTTCAGTAAAAGAGTCCTATGCAATCATTTTGAAACACTTACAGGTGTTGATATAAGCAGTTGCTTGAGTGAATGCCATGCAAAATGGAAAATGCATACGGATTGTGAACTATTTTCAAAAACAGACGTTAAAATGGAATGCCGAGGTCCAGGCTCTCCTCAGAGAAATTGAAGCCTCACCAGCAAGCACTGATACGACTGCCATATCAGCCATCCTACTGACAATGAAACACTTCAAAGAGAAAGAAAACTCGCTCTTCATTTTAGTAGACGTAAGTAATTTATACATTACATGACTAGTAAAGAAATTCCTTGAAATAATAATTGTAGGCTTGGTTTCACAGATCATATGTGACATACCTGTATAAACATGGGCAAAGAAAGTTGGATGTATGATGTCTGTCTGTGCTACATAGTACAGTCTTATTTTTGTAGTATGGGCCTGTATGATGCTACACAGAGCATAAGTGCTTCTATGGACATTTCAGTCTAAAGGGTGTGCTCACAAATCAGAATCAACCTTAGCTGTAAAAGATTTTGAACAGCTTTGTAATGTTTGGCAATTTTTTTTCTAAGAAAACTTCAACCCAAATGTCAGTGGAAAATGAGCTCCGTCTACCAGTCACACCAAGGCTCGTCATGCTTGGTAAGTATGAAATAAATGAGAAATAGTAAATGTGTTTGGCAGTTTTTTTTATGGTGAGTTTTATGGCTGTTTCAGGAGACAGTCTTCTAACTTCATCTAAGTGGATGGTCAGCATTGAGGGAAAAGTGACACATTGCATTGATGAGCAGTTCGATTTCTCTGCGGCACTCTCTGTGTTTTTCAGCGTGTTCTATGTTTTTAACATTGAATACCAAGTCAGCCAGTGCCACATTAGAACTCATTCAAAGGTACATGTTAAAACATTTTTCAATAATGTAACATGATTTTGCCACAGTTGTGCATTTTATTTTTATATATATTTCTTTTTTAGTATGATGTTGTTTTTCTGAACTGTTTAATTTGTTACTCCATTTCTAAAATAGTTGTTGTCTGATTTACTCAACAGGTTTTTAGTGAGGATTAATCCTGAGGTGACAAAGTGTGCTTCCAAAGCTGAACCAGCCGTAAAACTGTGTCATCTGTTAAAAGAAAGATTCAAAACATAAATCCACATGTACGTACATTTTTGCAGAGGCTCACCGAATTTGAGTGGCAACTAAGTGAAAACATTTTTGTTAACGTTTTACTTGTAAGAATATGAGAAGGTCATTTAATTTATGATAACTTAAATAACATGAGGGTCATTGGTGACTGAGAGAGATTTTTGGGTGTTGTATCAAAAACAAACCGGTTGTTTCTGTCTGTTTTTGTAATTCTGTTATGTTGGGATAAACACCTATAGGTAATGAAGTGAATTTGTGTAAAGATTTAAAAGTTCTTTCTTTTTTCTTTTTTAAATGAAGTAACATGAAAGAATGCTTTGTAAGTTTAAGAGTACCACAATGAGTACTGCATTATAAATTATTTAAATGTATATGCAGTATGTTATTACTGTACAGTAAATAACTGAAACCACTGCTGCCAGTTATCAACTGTAATGCCTGATTTACGGTATAAAACTGGAAACACTGTTGCCAGTTAGTCACTGTAACAGATTATTTACAGTAACTAGCTGGCAACAGTGTTGCCAGTATTTTACTTATAAAAAACCTGGTAAGGTTTAACAGTGTACTCTAATATCAGGAGAGTTTTATATTATTGCGACAGGCAGAGATCCATCCATGTTAGATATAGATCCGGGTCAATAAAGACCCTAATATCATGTAACAATGATCGGTGAAACATTCATGCGTTCATGGGTTAAGGTGTTTCACATTAGCGAAATTTCGCTGGCAAAAAAGTTCACTATCTGAATTTGAACCCACTGAGAAATCTGCATGGAGAAATATTTCACCTTCAAGTGAAAATCCTGATCACATGAATGAGCAATAGATAAATGAACAACAATAAAAGCGACAGCACCTTTAAATGAATAAGCATTTTTCATTCTGCAAATTATAATGTTATGATCATTTTGGTTTTTAGTGTTTTAATTTTAATTTATTTAGACAAAATAGTATAGAATATTAATATTAGCCATTTATTAGTTATAAGATGAAAATAATACTTATCATAACGGCCAGAATTGTAATATCATTGCATCCCTACTTACTAGTACACTAGGTTTAGTAGGTTAAATATGTAGAATGGGACCGGCTCTTACAATGTGCGAACATAGTATTTGCATTCTTGTGTACTTGAGTTTCAGGCCTTAGTGCCAATTGCTCTATAAAATACTCTGATAAAAAACTTTCTGTAGGGAACATAAAATGTAAAATCCATTGTACCTCCATTGTGAATGGTTTCCACAATCAACCGATTCTTAGAGCTGACATTCAACAGTTCAGATGATATGCAGCTAAGCATGAAAATAAGAGTGTAGAACTAAATTTGTATGTATTCAAAGCAGGCAGGAATAACTAGTTCCTGTAACTCAACTGGTAGAGCTCAGTGCTATTGTCAAGGATTCAATTCCCAGGCAATTCACACACACACACATATATATATATATATATATATATATATATATATATATATATATATATATATATATATATATATATATATATATATAATACGCTGTAAAGTATAGCTTTAGACAAAAATGTCAAGTAAACTAAATGAAAAAATACTAATGATTCAAAGTTAGGGAGGAAAAGAGTGGCAGAGAGGAAGAACAGCAATGTTATGTGAGCAAATATTGACTGTTCCAGAACAAATTTACACTGGATTGCTCTTTTTATGGCCACTTTTACCCGTGCTGGTGAATCATATGATGGTCATATGAGGTGCTACACACACACACACACACACACACACACACACACAAAAGTCAACATGTATGTGCTCATACAGGTGGAAGAGTGGTTATATTATATTATCATATTGGTTATAACAGGTTTATTACTAATTAATTCAGGCTGAATACTACTAATGTCTTTGGATATAAGAATTGATCTGTCAAGTGCCTACTGAATAGTCACTATGGCTCCAGTATTAAGATCTGATTTTTCAGCACTGCAGCCAGTATCTTCATTCAATCATTAACCAGGAGCGGCTGTGTTTAACAGGCCGTTTACCAGGTACAAAGTTCCTGTTTTTTTATTCTGGTAGACAAACAAGGTTCAGGATAAATGCTTGCATGGACTTCATGAACAATATTAACCGGAAAAACAACTTAAACGTAAGGGGTCATCAGGACATCATCATATTTGTGTTGCGTAAACAAGTGAAGACCATAACACACAGTGATATACATAAAGGCTGAACCGTGTATTTTCATGTCACATGTTTTAAATGTTATGGCCCACATTTATATAGGCTAATTGGTTAACTGCAATATTTACAGGGCAAAACAATGTGTTGACATTTTTATGCTTTTGTAGGGATTTATTTTTTTCCAAAATTGTTTTACTACCAAAGCCTTAATAGGTTTTTAATGGCAGATTCCAATGTGACAACTTACCCACAAAAGGTCAATGTGTTACAATGTGTTTTTACAGGGGCAATATCAGTAAAAATACTAATATAGGCCTAATAGAAAAAAAAAATCTTTAAACTTTATCTAGACAGAAATTGAAAAACATTAATATTCACCAGAGTACAAACTGAAACTAGTCCCAAGCTCCCTATATAATATCCCATAGATAGATAGATATGCAGTCTTACCCGCAGACTGAGTATTCGCGAGACATGTCAGATACAGGATTAGATGACAACGCCACATCGCAGTCCTCTGCTGAATCCTTTCATGAGAGTGTACGTGTAAAACGGTTTGTCAAGAAGTTCACACACGCACTTTCGCCGTGACACAGAGACTGTAGATGTTGCCAGCAGCGCGTGTCATGTCTCGCTGACCAGCTGCATATAAACGCGGAAGGTGCGCGGCGGTTACACTGTCGCCTGGAATCACTGTACGGGGAACACAGGGTCACGTGATCCTGTTCACCTGCGCGTCTCTTGAACAGGTGTACGGGCGATTATATAATAAGACGAGAGCTGTACGGGACGCAATGAAATGGAAACTAACGCAGAGTACAAGAGTCTCGAGATGCGTTGTTAAAGGTTTAACAATTTTTAACCAGAAATTAAAACATCAGTGGGTTCTTAAAGGGATAGTTCACCCAAAAATGAAAAGTATCCCATGATTTACTCGCCCTCAATGACTTCTTTCAGATTAACAAAAATCTGAGAAAAAATATCATTGCTCTTCCAAGCTTTATAATGGCAGTGGTGTTTAGATTTTGAAGCCCAAAAAGTGCATCCATCCATCATAAAAGTCCTCCACACAGCTCCAGGGGGTTAATAAAGACTTTCTGAAGTGAAGAAAAAAATCCATATTTTAAAACTTTATGAAAGTAAAATATCTAGCTTCTTCCAGACGGCCGCACACATCAATTTTACAGCAAAAAGCGACCTTTGATCGTATGCAATGACAAACGTAGCTATAGCGAAACAAAACACCAGTCATAAATTAGAAGTCTAAAACGAGAATTTTTAAAGAGAAATGTTGGAGGAGCTTCTGTTTGTTGCCTAGCCCTTTTTGTTTGAACCGCGAGGCGTTTTTGACGCAAGTCGACTTGTGCAGGCCGTTTGCCGGAATGAGTCTTTGATGGATGATGCACTTTTTTGGGTTTCAAAATCTCGACCCCATTTACTCCCAATAAAAAGCTTTGGAAGAGCAATGATATTTTTAATATAACTCAGATTGTATTCATCTTAAAGAAGAATATCATATACACCTAGGATGGCTTGAGGGATGGTAAATCATGGGATCATTTTCATTTTTGGGGGAACCATCCCTTTAAAGTCACCATTAAGCCCAATTTATACTTCTGCGTCGAGTGTACAAGTACCGTAGGGCGTAGCCTACGCATAGGTGTGTACGCTACGCCATATCCTGACGCGCACCTACCCAAAAATGTACCCAAAGATTACGCAGACCGCAAGATCTGTGATTGGTCAGCTTGGTAGCACTTCCGAATACCAGATCACAGAAAATTTAACCTCCTTCTGCCTCAACTGGTTCATGGGTTGTATGTATCATCTCCTCTGACTCCTCCTCTCGTTTCTGCATTTTAGTTTTAGTAATTTCACTAAAAGAGACCAGGGACAGTTGTAACAGGGGACGGTTGTAACGCTTTGAATTCCTCCAATCAGAGACGACCTAGAGTGATGACATCATGCACATGCGCAGTTAGTTTCCCTCCATTTTTTTCAAAAACGGAGCAACATTTTAAACTTTCTGACGGAGTTATACACAAAAGGCTGTTTTTGAGGTAAAAAATGTACTTTTCTTTCTGATGTACTTTTTTGGATAATGTTATAAGATCAAATTTCTATGAATTCAAACAAGTATTATTAGAATCACTGTGTTGTAAGCTAAAAATAGAAATGGCTAACAAGTGTCAAACTAGCAGTCAAGCTAGCTCACATGAGATGAAAACATGGCTGGTGATACAGGGACGGTTGTAACTCCCCGTTACAACTGTCCCAGTATCACCAACCAAGTTACATTTATATTTTAAAAATGAATCAAGCTAAAAAAAAACCTGCATAGTTTCCCTTTAATTTGCAAATTAAAAGTGAAATGGACACTGTTAATTGCAAATTAAATGTAAAATGTTTTTTATATATAAAGATAGTCAGTGGAAACATGTGATTGCTTACAGCATGCCAAATATCAGAAAGAGGAAGACAGACAGGGGAGTCCCATTGCCTGTGCTGGAAAGGGCTTCTGATGAAATCAGACAGGGAAAGCCAGTCAGGGGAGTGGCCAAATCATATGGCATTTGCCATGTGACCCTGCACCGATTCCACAAAAAGAGGAGCCAGGGATCAAAGACCCTTCCCGGAGTTGGTTACTGGACTCCGAAAAGGGTTTTCACAGTAGACCAGGAGCTCCTCTTAAGGGACTACCTAATGCAGGCAGCTGATTTGTATTATGGGTTGAGCCCAAAGGAGGTAGGCTAGATAGGCTATATATTAAGCTAGAGTAGGCTATGCTATAAACATTTGTTGTGTATTAAACTAATTAACAATTTATATAATTTAGGTCCGGAAGTTTGCCTATGATTTGGCAAAGACAGTTGCAGGCACCCCGAAACCTGGGCAGAAAACGGGATGGCTGGAGCCGACTGGTTCACAACATTTTTGAAGAGGCACCCCACTCTCTCCATTAGAAGCCCTCAGGCTACAAGCCTCTCACGGGCTACGAGTTTCAATCAGAAAAATGTCAATACGTTTTTTGACAACTTGTTTTCTGTCCTGAACAAACACAGATTTGCTGCACAGGACATCTGGAACATGGATGAAACAGGTGTGGTGCAAATTATCTGTATTTCCCTTAGAAACACCTTCCAGAGGCTCACAGCCTGACAAAATAAAAGCATTACATAATTAAAGCACTAAATTACATTATATTTTTCTATACAGGAATCACCACAGTACAAAATCCTGAAAAAATTGTGACCAGAAAGGAAGTCAAGCAAGTAGGTGCAGTTACCTCTGCAGAACGGGGGACTCTAATTACACTTGCCTGTGCAGTGAATGCCTTGGGGAATTCCATCCCACCAATGTTCATCTTCCCCCGGAAAAAAATCCATCCCTTCTTTACCAGCAATGGCCCTCCTGGCTGTATCGGTACAGCAAATGGGTCTGGGTGGATGCAAGGGGAGGACTTTTTTGTCTTCCTCAAGCACTTCCAGACTCACACCAAGTCCTCACTGGAGTCAAAAAGTGCTTCTAATTCTGGAAAACCACACATCCCACCTTTCTGTGGAGGATTAATTTTTGCAGGAGCCATGGCATCATCTTCCTCTCATTCCCCACACTGTTCCCATAAGCTGCAGCCCTTGGATCGCAGTGTATATGGGCCACTGAAGAGGCTGGTTTACAACTGCTGTGACAGCTGGATGAAAACTCACCCAGGAGCCACAATGACCATCTATGATCTGCCGGGCATTGTGAAGAGTGCCCTTCCCCGTGCTGCATCACCGGCAAATATTCAGGCAGGGTTTGCATGCACTGGAATTTGGGCTTTTAATAGGAATATTTTCAGTGACAGTGACTTTGCACCATCCCTAGTCACAGACCGCCCACTGCCAGCAGTGACACCAGAGGCTCCTTCTTCCTCTGCAACTCCATCACCCAATGTGGCAATGGTGGCATCCTCCATGCCACTTAGAGCATCATCCCCTGTCACACAATGTGTGGTGTCCGAGCCTGAGCCATCATCCTCTGCTATGGACACAACTTTTTCACCCGTGTCCATCCGTCCACACCCAAAAGCTGGCCCAAGAAAGCAGACGACAAAGGGCAGGAAAAGAAGGGAAACCGCTATCCTTACAGACACTCCCGTAAAAAAACAATTCGAGGCTGAGGAAAGTATGTCTGCTGCTAAAAATAAAAAGAATTTCGGCAACATTAAAAAATCCAAACCAAAGAAGCAGAAAATTCAGGACTCATCAGATGAAGAAAATGAATTTTGTATTGTGTGCTTGGAAAGCTTCTCCAGGTCAAGGGAGGTCTGGCTCCAGTGCTGGTCCTGTAAAGCCTGGGCACACAAGGACTGCACAGACGGAAGGGATTTCTACACTTGCCACAACTGTGACTCTGACTAGGCCTACCGAGCCCCCCACCCCCTCTCTCTGTTGTTGAGAATGTTTGTGTTCAAGTTTAAACTTCGTTGAGGTGTTCTACCCATTAAATAATTGTCTTGCATTATAATTTGACAGTTTCCCCTTTTTTTTGTCATGTAGTATGAAAAATGTAATCATTACTTAAAAACATGAAATAAATAGTCACAATAACATTTTGAGTATAGAATTGACTGTACACTGGCACGGTTGTAACATTGGAGAGAACATTGATTAAAATCAATTTTGCAACCTGTACATATTTCATAAAAGCACTTAAATACATTGTTTCAGAAGTTGACAGATTGAAGTTTATAAAATAATAAATTGGTAATTCCAGTATAAATGTTTTTTGATATATTGCTAAAAATTGCAAAAAGTGTTACAACTGTCCCTGGTCTCCCCTAATTGCTATAACATCTATCAGCTCCAACTCCAACATGATCTGCTTAGTTTCAGTTGCCATTGTTTGTAGTAGAAAGAAAAGAAACTCAACACAGTGGAATATAAAAACCCCACTGCCAACTAGTGTTTCGGCGGTGTAATTGCAGAGCAATTTTTTTTTTTTTTGTCATAACCTCAACTGCCCGTCCACATTCACTTTAAACTTTTCATAAATTCCCTCCGTGGAAGAAAGAAAGCTATAGAGGTTAACTTGGTTAAGGTAAACTGTCTATCCCTTTCACTTGTAGTACAGACCTATTATATGCTAGAAGCATATAGGCCAAACATTCTAGCCAAATAACATTGATGACGAATGATTGATTATTTCCATCACAGCTGGTGTACTGTTTCCAAGCTGTGGATCCGAAAGGACCTGAATGACCTGCCAAACAAGATGAAGGTGGCCTTCAGGTCTGAAACTGAAGGACTGAACACACGCAATGCTGAAGAAGATGCATTGTGATGAAAAACGCTGCAGGGGACAAACTGGAGTACAAGCTTCAACAGAACAATGTGAAGCAGGGGAGGAGTGAGATAAATACAGCCTGGTAACCTTCATTAGCTAACAGCTAACACAAACCGACTGCAAATTACTTCCGTTTGCTTTGAGAGCTCAACTGTTTTAAAAATAAGCCAATTTTACCAATTCCAAACCACATCATTCTTAATAACTGCTATTCATTTTGTATATACTCCAATCAGGCATAACATTATGACCTAATGAACTAATATTGTGTTGGTCCCCCTTTTGCTGCCAAAACAGCCCTGACCCATCGAGGCATGGACTCCACTAGACCCCTGAAGGTGTGCTGTGTTATCTGGCACCAAGATGTTAGCAGCAGATCCTTTAAGTCCTGCAAGTTGCGAAGTGGGGCCTCCATGGATCGGACTTGTTTGTTCAGCACATCCCACAGATGCTCGATTGGATTGAGATCTGGGGAATTTGGAGGCCAAGTCAACACCTCAAACTCGTTGTGCTCCTCAAACCATTCCTGAACCATTTTTGCTTTGTGGCAGGACGCATTATCCTGCGGAAAGAGGCCACAGCCACCAGGGAATACCGTTTCCATGAAAGGCTGATCAGGTGGTACGTGTCAAAGTAACATCCGCATGGATGGCAGGACACAAGGTTTCCCAGCAGAACATTGCCCAAAGCATCACACTGCCTCAGCCGGCTCGCCTTCTTCCCATAGTGCATCCTGGTGCCATGTGTTCCCCAGGTAACCGACACACACACACCCGGCCATCCACAAGAAAACGTGATTCATCAGACCAGGCCACCTTCTTCCATTGCTCCGTGGTTCAGTTCTGGTGCTCGGTGGTGGACAGGGGTCAGCATGGGCACCCTGACTGCTCTGTGGCTATGCCGCCCCATACACAACAAACTGAGGCACTGTGTATTCTGAGACCTTTCTATCAGAACCAGCATTAACTTCTTGAACAATTTGAGCTACAGTAGCTCGTCTGTTTGATCGCTCCCCACGTGCATCAATGAGCCTTGGCCACCCATGACCCTGTCGCCGGTTCACCACTGTTCCTTCCTTGGATCACTTTTGATAGATACTGACCACTGCAGACCGGGAACACCCCACAAGAGCTGCAGTTTTGGAGATGCTCTGACCCAGTCGTCTAGCCATCACAAATTGGCCCTTGTCAAACTCGCTCAAATCCTTAAGCTTGCCCATTTTTCCTGCTTCTAACACATCAACTTTGTACAAAATGTTCACTTACTGCATAATATATCCCACCCACTAACAGGTGCCGTGATGAAGAGATAATCAGTGTTATTCTCTTCACCTGTCGTAATGTTATGCCTGATCGTTGTACAATACAGTTAAGTGCACTTTAGTCATGAATCACACTTTCAATGTACGTTTTAGGTATTTTTCACCTGTTTTATGTTGCTTACAAAGCAAACAATGTGGATTTGAACTACAAGAAGTCCAATATAGGAGGTATCATACATCTCTGTAGCATAAACCGTGTAAGACAAGTTTATTTCTCTTCTGAGAAACCCCTATCCATAAGTTTTGGCAATAGTTATATAGCGGCGCTTCCCTTTGTATAAACCATTTATTATAGTCATAATGTTATGCCTGATCGGTGTACATTTTATATATAATAATTTATAAGTGAAATATAATTGTTAATGAGGGCTGGAAGTGAAAAACACCTAATAAGATGTGCATAATTATTAAGCAGCGTTTCCTTTACAGTTAAAATGGGCCAAAAAGAGAAAATGTGCCAGGTAAACCTGTTCAAGTGCGCATTAACCACTGATCTATATAAATCAGTGGTGTTAACGCAGATATCTAATCAGCCAATCACATCTAAGTACATTTAGGCTTGTAGACATGATACTAATAATAGCTTACAATCAAATGTAAAGTTAATAAAACATCACAGTCTTCACTGTATGAATTAAATATACATTGTTTCTTATTAAAGTTACTAATGTTATTCAGTGAAGAGCAGTGAATGATTCTCTCATTTTCTTTTGTTGTTTGATTAACATTAAATGACAGACAGCAGCAGGTTTATTAGGGTGCTGTCACTTTAAGACCGAATGCACAGATCTGATACACTGACAGTATTCGATTATTTTCACAGCTGTTTTTGTTCACTGAAGACATTACTGAATGCGTTCAAGTAAAAAAAAGTTCCCAAGACGGACATTTTGAAATGTTTGGTGTATGTGTCAGTTTAAGTGTACGCCCAAAGCCCAAAGTAGTGTTTCTTCCCATTTCAGATCGAGCGGACAAAAAGCCGTCTGTTGATCAGCGTCTCTTTCGCAGCTCAATACACTTTTACACGTGATGACAGCGCACTGCTTTAAAGGAAAGTTTTAATAATTTCATAGTTGTTGGAAGCCAAATTCAAAAACAAAACTAAAACACAGCTTGTGTACTTTATGTATAGGGAGGACCGGCACTGCACACAACCATCTAGAGGGTTTACCAGTGAGCAGCAGTTCTGTCTGTGAAAACGTCTTGGAGAAAAACATTTTATACAGTAAATTTCCACACACTTTCAATTATTTTACTTCAGTGAAAGGTTATATTTTTGCAAATGTTTTACCGTATTTTCCGCACTATAAGGCGCACTTAAAAGCCTTTCATTTTTTCAAAAAACGACAAATGTCAAAATGTTTCAGTATGAAAAACCAATAAAAACAATTTAATAATAATACAATGTTTCAGTACGACTGGAAAACTAAAAAGCCGCACCACTTGCAGCATTACAGCCACCGTATAGTCAGTAAACACCGGTACTGTGCTTTCGGATAATGACTAGAGGGAGCCAGGCAAGTTGGATGCCGTAGTCGCCCAACTGTTCAATTCGGACACTGAAGAAGAAGAATTCGAGGGATTTGTGGATGGGGAATGAACTGAAAAAGTGAGCTTTACGTGTTATACGTAACTTAACAATGTGGAGTTATGCACTAACGTTTGATTTAGTGGTATCCGACTGTTTCTTTTATTAAGTGTTTACTGAATTAAGGAAAAGTTCCCCTCCACGTTTGGGAGAAAAGTTAGCAAGGCTGGGAGATATTGGTTATATGCACATCAACGTTTGAACAACGTTACCATGGGAGTGAACGGAGTTGTCAGAACGCTTAATAAAGTTGGACTTTATCTGACTGTTTTGTTGACATTCCCTTTAGCACAGAGCTCCATCTAGTGGCTGCATAACGCAAACCCAGTTAAACGTTTGACTGCAGTATCTTCTATTCTATGCGCATTATAATCCGGTGCGCCCTATATATGAAAACAGTTCTAAAATAGGCCATTCATTGAAGGTGCGCCTTATAATCCGGTGCGCCTTATAGTGCGGAAATACGGTAAATGAAAGATCAAAAGGATAAACAATGCAGATTTACTATTACAGTCATCTTTGATCGTATTTATCAGGGGTGTCAATAATAATAATAATAATAATAATAATATACACACACACACACACACACACACACACACACACACACACACACACACACACACACACACACACACACACACACACCAGAATAAGACCAGAAATCATTTAAATATCAAGTTGTTTATTTTGCGAGTGTCAAGAAACAACTGAAAGATCATGTTACATATGTGAATGAATCATGTCCATTACTTTCTTAAGAGTTTTTGTAAACAAAATATGGCAAAAAATTATTTTATCAGCATATACACCTATATATCCATAAATAAGTATTTCTACCTTCAACAAATAATATATTAACTCACATTTCATTCCACTAAAAATGACAACTAAAAACATTAATTTTTTCCCGCCATTCCATTTCCTACACAGATACACAGATTTCCATTCGCCATTCTTGTTTTAAACAACATACAATGATAACTACAGTCCTTTAGTTCTGCAGTTTAAGTGTCATAAAGAAAAAATAGAGACAGCCACTTCTCGTAGCATTGGACATTTCTTTCAAATTCAACACGAGGTGTGGTTTTATGTCATAATTAATAAAACAGCGACAGCTCTTTTGTGATTTTTCAACAGCCGCTGCTGTACAAAACTGTGGCACTAAAGTCTGTATAAAATGCACAAACTAAATGTTCTCATGGCAGCTAGGTTGAAAAAGGTATTATATGGCCAAGTGATACAAACAAACATTTGGGTGACAATTTATAATTATTTTCATGATTTAATAAGTTTGTAACGAACAGTATTAAATGGTCATCATAATGTTAATTTATAGGAGCCCGTTTGTGCCATTTCATAGTGACTCAGAAATCAAATATTTTATGAATTAAACAGAAAATACTATATTCAATTGATTATCCTTATTATTTCATTTTTATTTATATATTCTCAGTTACATTGTATGCATGTGTTTATTAATTTATTTTATTTATTAATTTATTTTTTTAATCGATAATGATCGATAGCTTGACTTAGCACAAACGGTCCTCCATAATTAATGCACAGAAATGTACTCATGATTCATGTATTTTCAGTATAGTCATACTTGAATGTACATGAACTGCTGGTCTGCTGTTAGTTATTAAGGACTCATTAATGAAAGTGATTATAAAGTTATACCCACATTTGATTGGTCCATTTTCAAACAGCCATGTACTGGTCGGTAATATAACTTTTGGTTTAATGGGTGACGAAAGAGAATAACAAAACATACAGGAACACTGTTAAAAGAGTGCTAGACAACCCCTTTCATGACATTCTTACATTTACAATTAAAGTGCCCCTATTATGGTTTTTGGAATACTCCCTTTCATGCAGTGCGTAATATAGCTTGTCTGTGAATGTAAACGGTCTGCAAAGTTATAAAGTCAAAAGTGCACGATAAATAAAGTTGTCTCCCAAAAGAAAGAATTGACTCTGAACCGCCTAAATGAGTCTTCAGGAGTTCCAGTCTCACTCCTGTGACCTGCATACGTAACACGCTAACACATTTGTGCAATGCCCGTCTATGGTCTTCATTGGCTGCCCGCGAACAACGTCTACTTTAACCTTCAAACGCTGTGTCAGTGGTTCCAACAGTGATACAACTGCAGTATGACCTTTTGATGATGCTTCTCAAATCTAAATGGAATTTACAAAATGCTTATCCAATAAAGATGGTACAGTACCACTTTCTTTGGACTAGCTTGCTCCTCAGAATCACAACCTGTAAGTATGATCAATTATTGATGTATATATTTTCTATTGAGTGTTCAAAATGCATAGTTTTGTGTTTTATATTGTGTAGGTCTCTGGCTAACCCGGCTAACTTCCTTTATGTTATGTTACGTCAGTCCCCATCGTTGCGGTCTTTACAGTTTGTACAATCACTGAGGAAACCTCTGGAGTCACAGTTATGGTAATGTTTAGCATCTGACACACACTGTAAGCAGTAGACCAATCAAGACCGACTGGGCCGTCTGACCAATCAGAGCAGAGTAGACCAATCACAACAGACTGCTCCATCTGACCAATCAGAGCGGAGTAGACTAATCACAACAGACTGTTTAATCTGACCAATCAGAGCAGAGTAGACCAATCACAACAGACTGTTTAATCTGACCAATCAGAGCAGAGTATGTCTCGGAAAAGAGAGACTGAATCTTCGGAAGAGTCGTTTGAGATTCATTGAAAAATGTGGTGATGTTCAATGTATATTATGAGAAAATGAAAGTGTTTTCTGACCTTGGATGCATGTAAACCTGTTGGAGGAGAACTCCAAAATAAAATTAGGAACCTTTAAATGAGCATAATAGGGGCACTTTAAACTGAAACCTTTGAGATTTTGAAATGAGAACTCAAGTCCCGCTACTTCATTTCGGTCTTTCCCCAACATTTCTGACCAGCAGTACCTTATCAACACATTTTTTCCCAGGAAACAGCATTAAAATATGTATTTTCCAAATTACAGTCCTTTTTATAATTAATCATTAATAATAAAAACATACAAAATGCGTTTTGACAGTACTTTACATAATCATATTCCTTTAAAAACTGTATAAATATTAAAACATTTGAACTAGATTCCACATTAGCTCGTTTCCAGGAGCCATCCGCATGTGAACAGCTCCGGGTTGGTCTTCTGCACCTCTTGGCATTGGTCTTTCAAACGTCCCGTCAGATTTAGTCCTTTAGTCAAGTAATGGATACGCCGAACGGCTGTTATGTTCAGACATTAGATCCTGTAATAGTGGTTGGACTTGTAGTGCAATGAGTCACAGTGTAGCGTCAGACATTGGCACCAGACAATGACCGATGGCTTTGTCTGTCTTTTTATGCCAAAGCTGAAATCACACATTTAATGATTCAAGTTCTCCTGTGAGGCCACACTGACCCAGCTATTACACTGACCAGCCACTCTTCATCAGCACGTCCATCATAAAGGCGAGTGAGGTCACCTCGGCGAAGGCCTCTTGTAGTATCCTCTGTGCCAGTGTAGCAGCGGCAATGCCAAGCATTTCTTGAAGTGCTCCAGTTCGGCCTGCATACGATCTCTCTTCAGCGCCAGATTGTGCTTCTGCGCCAACAGCTCCTAATTATGAGGAAAGAGAAAATCCCAATATGCCTCCTTCCATACTATCCACCTTACTTGTAACGTAAGAGAAGTTGTTGTAGGTTGTTGCAAGAGACACGTCACTATCTATAGAAAATAAAAAAATATAATGTATAGATACAAAAATAATATATAGTCTTACCCTCATGCTATGAGAAAGCTGTTCGGCGGTCAGGGTGAGATTGTAATGCTGCGTCTCGAGCCGTCTACACTCGCTCTGGAGAACCTGGTGCTCTATACTTCTCTCTGAGAGACAGACGGGGAAAGAGAGAGACAGCTCAGCAATGCACTATAATCATACAGCAGGAAACAAACAAACAAACAAACACTCAGAAAAGACAATATCCTGTCCACCAACGCCTGCAACCACAGACAAATCAATGCAGTCTAAAGAAGGGCTGCTCGATTATGGCAAAAATCATAATCGCGATTATTTTGGTCAATACTGAAATCACGATCACTTAACACTATTATTGGTGATATGACAATAGCCTACTAGGTTAATTAATGCAAGTAAAAAGTCAAATCAGTTACAGAAGACAAGTAAACAGATGGAAGACTTATTACAAACAAAATATAGCTGCAAGCAGCGATACGGGGCCAAGACCCTGAAGGGGCCAGAAGTGCAAAAACAGCAGAAATTGAAATGACAACATTGCACACAATTTTATAAAATTTCCACGAGACTCGAGCCCACAATCTGTGTCCGGTGCCTGCTGTTTATCTTGTTGCGCCACTAGGAAGACTTAATTTAATAGTTCAAATGAGAATCAACTCAAAATAATTTTTATACAAATGCAGCGCATGTTATATTTAATTAGTTTAGATCAGAACAATATCAGAAAGACTCAATGTCTGGAACAGAAGCAACTTTTACAAATAACCAAGTAGCATGTTAAGCTGACCTAGCACAAAACAACAAACACAGGCCAGGTCAGCTTCGGAGACGTATTTCTCAGGAACGATAGTGAATATCAAAAATCCGTTCGGTCATTCTCTGAGCTGATTTTAGAAAAATTGAGCAAAATTTGCAGGAGGATTAGCGAAAAAACTGTTTTTCATTTGCTTCAATATGATGGAGAGTAACACTGTTGGGAAATGACAAATGAGATATCGTTGTGACAAAGACCATCAACTATGTTTTAAAAAATATGCATTCTTTTTATATCTATATTTAAATATCTCTGGAACACTAGGTGTCGCTGTGTTCAAACTTCTCAGTTACCTTCAAGACATGCCAATAATGATACCTACCCAATTGTGTGCTGATATGTCAAATCATTTAAAAGACATTGCAATTTATGACAATGAAAATCGGTATTCTCGGCATGACGCACCGAAATTCATAGACATAAACTGTTCAAAAGATCTGAGCAATTTTTTCAGTTACCTGTTCTCAGCACTGTTCCCAAATTTGGCATGGACCCTCAGATTATGGTTCTGATGAAGCGTACACATTTTCATTTCTCAAAGTTTTGGGTTGACCTCGTTAAGTTCACGACATCATAGAGTTGGTCTTAGAGACTCCAAAATTGGTCCAATCTCTATTCATTACCATCTCTACAATTGTGCCGAATTTCATCATTTTCTCATGTTCCGTTTACACTGTTGTATACATTAAATACAGACTAATTCTTATTCAAAACAAGTTATTCATTCAAGAGAAGATTGATTTTCTCTTTGGCTTTTCTTGTTTGATTAACATTAATGACTGCAGCAATTATTAGGCTGCTGTCACTTTAAGAGCTGCACAGATCCAAAATACTGTTACACAAGGATACTTACCAAAACAGCATTTTTATATATTTGTGTGTAGGCTATTTGACCGAAGCCCATAGTATACTTCGCTTATGCGCATTCCGTCCCGCACAGGAGGCCGCTTAAAAGACTTTTAATAACACTGTTTAATATCAAGCACGTCCTGCAGTTTAGCAACAGTAGACTTCTTTTAACATCACTCAATTATTCGGCTGATTTGGATGTTAAGTTTGGTTTAGGCACGCTGATGTGAAGGAAATGTATGCTGGATGGAATGCGGCAGCATCACAATAATCGTTTTACCCTAAATTATCATCGAATCAAAATACGATTTATTGCACAGACCTAATCACATTTACTGTTGTTTGGCAAATTTTCAAGACGAAATCCAGTCATTTCAATAAGAATTCACACGATTGGGAAATCTGTTTGGTTTGAAAGTGACTTCTGTGTAAACTGTGCTTCATACATCGCTACATGTTATTGAAAATAGACAACATTTTGAATGTAAAATATCCCTGAAATTTTGACCACGCCTTAACGTTACATTTTCAACTCGCTAAAAGCCCCTCATGTTCACATTTTTATCCAAATAATGTAAGTTTGAATCTCAATATGCTGTAAACTCACCCTCCAGGTACTCCGTGTATGCCTCAAATATAGATTCAATCCCTTTCCACCTAGGACTAAACGACTCCTCTTCCTCGTCTTCCTCTGAACTGATGCCTTCCCCAGCTGAAAGGTCATTCCTCACCCCTGGAGAGTCTTGGTGGGCTGATAAATGGCAGTTGTGGCCATTGGTCTGCCCATTAGGGAGTTTGTTGACCGCCCTCTGGAGGCCTGGAGGTGGATGTGCAGGGGGGTTAAACTGCTCATTCGCTCCAATAGCGGCACCTTTTGGAATACACACAAAAAATTTCAAGCAGGCTATACCGGTAATATGTACATGCATACATCATTTCAAATGTAACTATAGGGTAGCAATTGTCACCTTTCTGTTTCTGCTGTGATGTTTGAGTAGACTGCAGCACAGACTGATGGAAGTGCTGTGCGAACTCCTCAGGGTTTCTTCGCTCCCAGGCCTTAAGTTTTACTCCATTGAGCCCAGGAGGCTGGTCCTTCGGTCGGGCGAGGAGCTGCCGGGCGCTGGCCTGCAGGCTCGGAGCTTTTCTGCTCGGGGAGGTCATCTTGGGCTGGCCTTGAGCCTGGAGAGGAGCCAGCGGCGGGGGGTCTTGAGGCGGAGGGTTTTCGGGTGAGTGATTTTGGAGTTCAGGGTGAACATTACTGACTGACTGATTGAGATGTGAGACAGCTGTATGATGGGAAAAGCATAGAACATGAAAACCAAGAATAATGCCAAAACTTGATGGTTAAAGCTGTATCTGTCGATCTTACCAGACACTGAAGCAGACGGGCTAGAAAAGTGTGTGTCTGAGGCGTATCTGAGGGTGTCCAAAGTGACAGTTTTCTGTTTGATGGCTTCCAGCAAGTCCTCAATCTTCTTATTCTCTGAGGTAAAAAAAAAGAAAACAAAAAGGAATTACTTGGACCATCACTGTTTATGGATGCACTCAGCCTTCAGAAATCTGAAGCAAATAAATGTATATTGTATATGCAAAAAGATATGTATGATAATAATGAAAAACTATGCATCTTATGTTTTTATATCGGACAAAAGTTTGGAAACATTACTATACTGTATATAATATTACTATTGTGAAATATTACGATTTATAAATAATGGCTTTCTATTTTAATATACTTTAAAAAAATTATTTACTCCTGTTATCAAAGCTAAATTTTCAGCATCATTACTCGAGTCTTCAGTGTCACATGATCCTTCAGAAATCATTTTAATACGATGATTTATTATCAATATTGGAAACAGTTCTGTTGCTTAATATTTTTTAAAACATGTGATACTTTTTTTCTGGATTCAATGATGAATAAAAAGTTAAAAAGAGCAGCATTTATTCAAAATATAAATATTTCCTAACAATATAAATCTTTACTATCACATAATTTTAACACATCCTTGCTGAATAAAAGTATTAATGTCTTTCAATAAAAATAAAAATAAAAATAAATACTGACCCTGGTGTATATTGTTAAAATAAATACAAATAATATGTATTCATTTGTATTTAATTTTTGCATTTATTAATATTGATGTACAAATTATTAGAATTGCTACTTTAGCCCAATTTGGACGGGATTTGTTTTTACATAAAGAGGTTGGGTAAAGCAATTATTACAAGAGCTGATTTTAGTCCCGTTTGAATGTGTTATCTCAGTAATCATTACAGACAACGGGCCTCATTCATGAAACTTTTGTAAATATATGAGCATGTTCTGTGTAATTTGCGCGTAAAATGGACCTTTACGAAAACTCTCCTCTAGATTCACAAACGCTTAATATATTAATGACTTCCAAACATCCATGCTCATTCATAATTACCATAATCCCCGCCCATGAGTTACAACTGCAAATGACATGGCCAGGAATGCTGTGGACTCTTCTGGAATTCTTTCTCAGGTTTGGATCCAGTATTTTGCATAAATGCTAAATATACTAAATGGCCATATGACTAGCAATAAATATAAAATTATTGTCTGTCCACCAAAGCATTTTTTAGCCAGCTAAAAAATGCCTGGTGCTCTTCTGAAAACGGCCAGCTGGTGGCGCTTGAAAGCGCTTTGCAAGGACAGCATTTTTCCAGCTGAGATACTGGTTGCTATGATACAGAATATCCATGGCAGTAATGTTACTAGTATCTAATTTTGAAGAATATTACTGAATTAAAAAATGCAGTAAAAAGCAGTATCAACTGCTCCATTATTGTTGTTCGGTCGGTGTACAAGTGGGATGATTGGTCGGTGTAGTTTTTGTCCCGCCCCTCCTCCACTGTGATTGGATTGTCTGGTAAGAAATGACAGTGACGAGCGCTGCCTATTACTCAATGTTAAACAGTAAAAACAAAACAAAAAATAGACGGCGCAAATCAACTCTTGAAATATTATTATGGTAGGCCTGCCCTACATTGTGCATCAAAATGCAATGTCATCAGTTTGCCTAAATTAGAACACAGAACGTTCAAATGTTTTACGCACCATTGGTAGGGAGCAGGTGTCAATTTCTTTCGTACCAACTGATATTTTGAAAATACGAACGATTTTCACACAAATTCGTTCTGCTCGTGTTTCATGAATGAGGCCCATTGTCAGTAAAGATTCCAGCGACTTTTACCTTCTGTAAAAAGGTAAAAAGGTAATACTAATCCTGTAAGAATAGACCCGCTGTAAACATGTACGTAAATATTCTGTGTTTTACTGACGGTTTTTCAAGCATGAAGGCCTTTAAAGAAGCATTCTGCATAACCTCGAGTGTTTTCCACATACCATTCAGATCCAAAAGAAGGTCAAAAGCACTTGTCAGAGGCACGAAACTTCTTTTAGCTTTAGGTAAGTGCGTATCACCAAGAGAATCCAATCAGAATTTAAAAATTGTTCGACCATAACTGACTATTTATAGGTTGTGTTTGTGCGCAACTGGCGCGTTTTCAGTTCCTACCTATGGAAACATAACTTCCATAGAAATTCATTTAAAACACTCTGCTCCGTTATGAATGCCCGAGCGGCTGTGCGCATTTTACTTTCGGTTTAGAATTAGCAGTTTAAAAGCCCCTGTCGGTGATACCGGTTAATACCGGTGTTGTCACATGACGATTAACCGGTGGGAAGATTTTCACACTGTCACATCCCTAGTGGATATCAGGAAGCAACGTAATTACGCACATGATCGAGTTGCCCCTCCCACCTCTGCTAGTTTTACTGAGATTTCTTATCCCGTGTGAATTGTCCATCAATATTACAGATGTCCTGTTGTAAAATTGCATAACTCTATCTACCCATGTTACGAATCCAGTCCGAATAGGGTTTTTGACAGTATTTGTCGTGACTTCGGTGTGTTGGTGTATGTACTGTACGTACTTCTTCTTTCATCCAGACTGACGTGGTTCAGGTCGAACATGCTGAGGAAGTGTTTCTTGTCGTCGAGTTCAGCAGTGCGGTCCATCTCCTCTGGGGTGAAGCGTGTGGTGAGGGGAGGCTGGGGAGGAGAGGGGGTCTTCCGTTTACTCTGCACCGCAGAGGGTGAAGGGATTCTCTCCTGCATCATCCTCCTCCTCTTCCTCCTCTTCATCTCCACAAGCTCATCTCGCTTCGAGAGAGTTGACAGTCCAACCAAACCCAGAAACTCTGTCTTCTGCAGAGAGAAAAGGAACAGACAGTAACTAGCTATGTTTCCATCCACCTATTTGTATGCGCATTTTCGGATATCACGTTAAAAAACCGACAAGATGCAAATATACATTCTAAAAATATGCAATTTTTTTATTGGATAAGAAGATATCTGCATTAACTACGAAGGAAACACATTTACGGAATAAATCCCTTGATGCACAACAAAAACTAAAAGTGGATGTGATAACTGGAATAAGTGGACCAGTCTAACTGCACAGGTCGTTCTGAGATGACTTCCAAGATGGCAGCAACTTCCATTTTTTATAACAGATATTTTGCACCAATTTAGTGATGATTTTGTTCTCAACACGTGATGGAAACGTTGCTTTAGTCGCAAATGCTATATTCCAATTTAAGGTTAAATTTGCAACTTTGTCTGGAAACATTGCTATTGTGAGAAATTTGATCAATTTGATTCACATGCGATGTCCTTGGCACTAACCAGCTAGCAGTATCAAATACTAGCGTTTCTGTGTTGTTGTGTTCCCTGCATGAACGGCAGTATGGTTGTATTATACTCGTGGTAGTTATAGATTGTAGTTGTTGATTTAGTTGTGTTTGCTGCTTTTTTCATGATGATTGTATCAAGCTGACGTTGACATTTGAGGACCAATGCTGTACCTCTGAAGATGCATCTAGTTTGAGAGGAGGCTGCTGAGCGACCCTTCTCAGATGAGCTCGAACTTCCTCCTCATCGCTCTCATCATAAGAGTCATCCAATTCATAGTAATGACCTGAAACAGGCAGAAGATCATAACATAAGTGAAAGACACAATATAGATGGATAAAAGAAGAACCTGACTGCATGCATATACATTTATATATATAAACAAACATTGGTCGATGGTTCACACTGGTTTATAGTGCAGTCATTTTGCCAATTTTTACATTTAGATTACTTTGCCTTCATCTAATGCTCACTTAAAGTAATACATTTTTCTTACTGTACATTACAATGTTGTTATGCCCAAATTCACTTGAAAATTATTTAATATCAGCTAAATATAATCAAATAATAAAGCACCATTTTTATGCAAACTTTTATATTTTTTCCAGCAAATTTGATGGATGGATGGATGGATGGATGGATGGATGGATGGATGGATGGATGGATGGATGGATGGATGGATGGATGGATGGATGGATGGATGGATGGATGGATGGATGGATGGATGGATGGATGGATGGATGGATGGATGGATGGATGGATGGATGGATGGAACGATAGATAGATAGATAGATAGATAGATAGATAGATAGATAGATAGATAGATAGATAGATAGATAGATAGATAGATAGATAGATAGATAGATAGATAGATAGATAGATAGATAGATAGATAGATAGATAGATAGATAGATAGATAGATAGATAGATAGATAGATAGATCGATCGATCGATCGATAGATAGACCTCAATGGATGGATGGATCGATCGATCGATAGATAGACCTCAATGGATGGATGGATGGATGGATGGATGGATGGATGGATGGATGGATGGATGGATGGATGGATGGATGGATGGATGGATGGATGGATGGATGGATGGATGGATGGAAGGAAGAAAGAGTGTTGATGTATGATGGATGGATGGATATATGGATGGAACGATCAATAGATAGATAGATAGATAGATAGATAGATAGATAGATAGATAGATAGATAGATAGATAGATAGATAGATAGATAGATAGATAGATAGATAGATAGATAGATAGATAGATAGATAGATAGATAGATAGATAGATAGATAGATAGATAGATAGATAGATCGATAGATAGATAGATCGATAGATAGATAGATAGATATTCAGACAGACGGATAGATAGATAGATAGATAGATAGATAGATAGATAGATAGATAGATAGATAGATAGATAGATAGATAGATAGATAGATAGATAGATAGATAGATAGATAGATAGATAGATAGAAGAGTGTTGATGGATGGATGGATTGCTGGATGGAAGAGTGTTGATGGATGGATATATGGATGGAACGATGGACAGACAGACAGACAGACAGACAGACAGACAGACAGACAGACAGACAGACAGAGACAGACAGATAGATAGATAGATAGATAGATAGATAGATAGATAGATAGATAGATAGATAGATAGATAGATAGATAGATAGATAGATAGATAGATAGATAGATGGAAGAGTGTTGATGGGTGGATGGATGGATAGATATATGGATGGAATGATGGATAGATGAATGGATGGAAGAGTGTTGATGGATGGATGGATGGATAGATATATGGATGGAATGATGGATGGACAGATGGATAGATGGATGGATGGAAGAGAGTTGATGGATGGATGGATGGATGGATGGATGGATGGATACTGTAGATGTTTGTCCGGCAAACAAACAAATAAATAAAAGACATTTTGACATTTCCCACTCTAGCACTTCATACCTTTCTCTCTGGCTTCTCTGCGTTTCTTCTCCTCCAGGTCTAGTTTGCTGATGAGCCTCCTGTGCTGCTGCAGGGCCTGATCGTACACCATCATGGGGTCCGTCCTCTCCAGAGCCGGAGCCTGCGGCTGCCTGTTGTCCACGGGTCCATACTGAGAGACGACGGCCCTCTGCTGGTTCAGAAAGCTCCGGGTGGATTTCTCCAGATCCGCCAGGTATTTCCCCGGCTCCGGATGGTTGTTTACCCGCCTCACTTCCTCTTCAAGAGCTTTTGGTCTGGCGTGGCCTGAGAAAGGATGGATGTGGGATAGAGGCCGGTCTGAGGGCGAGTTGAGGAGGGAGACGGGGTTCCAAAGACTGCTGGGAGTGGAGGGAGAGGGGTGATGGTCCCGGGGAAGAGGTTTGGGGGTGATGAGAGGAGGTGGCGCCCCCAAGGGTTGAGGTAAATCTCTGACACCCACATCATTATGGTGTGTGCTGTACCTAAAAGACGAGAAAGCATTTCTAGAGTGCGCCAGAAGAGGGCAGTATGGGGCAGTATTTTTGGGCTTACTAGATGTATGCATCATCTGTTGTCAAATTCTTACGTTTAATCAATATATTTAATTTGAATAATAAGACATTATATCTGCGATCACAAATATTTGTCTGGAGTTTCCCACCTGTGTGTCTCCCTCTGTGGGTCTGTTGGTTCTGCGGTCCGACCAACATCCTGGTGCTTCTCTTGCTGTTGAAACTCCTGGCCGTGTCTGTCGGCTTTCTCCACCTTCAGCGCTGCTCTCTGTCTGGCAAGCCATCTGTCGTCCTCCTCCTGCCGCTGGAGCATCATGGGAGTTACCATGGGCCTGTGGCTTTTCCCAAACTGGACGCTTGAAGGGAGGCCAAGGCCTGAGGTGGAGATGGAGGAGGGACCTCCTGAGGACGAGTATGGACCAGACTGTGGCATGAGCAGCGACGCTTCTTTGGTTTTGTCTGTATTAAGAGATGAGAGATGAATACACATGTTCTTCTCAAAGTGAATCAACTGTAAATATCTCAATATTGACATGATATATAGAGGTGATATATATATCTTTTGTCTTCAGAAATTATTTTCTATTACTATTAGCTTTTATTTGTTTATTTTCAGTTTTCATCTTAATTTTTAGTAATTCTGCTTTCTTTTTTATTTTGTTCATTTTTTATTAGTTTTCCTTTTATTATATTTCTATTTACCTTTATTTTTATTTATTTTTTGTTTCTTTAAAAATATATATTTATTTATATTTAGCTATGTATACTACAACTAAAATAAAAATAAATTAAAGATAAAAATAAATATTTTTTAAAATAAATAATAATAATAAAAAAAAGTTGTTGGTTGCCTTTGTAATGAATAAGATTAAATTAAAGTACTAACATTTCTAGAACTAAAACTGAAATAAAAATACAATACATTTTTGTTCATTTTAAAACTTAAGCTCATTTATTAAAGATAAATATAAATATTCTTTAAAAGAATAATTAGTTGTTAAATAAAATTAGTTGTTAGTACTGAAAAAACTGTTCTAACTGAAATTAACTTAAATTAAAGTACTAAAATGACTAAAACCGGAAAAAAAGAATTTTAGTAGCAAATTTCAGTTAGTTTCCAAGGCATCTAATAACTTATTTTAACAACCTATTTTTCATTTGAAAAATATTTATATTTAATACATTTGTATATATATTTAATGTATTGTTTTAGTCCTTTTAGTATTTCAACTTATTTTTAATTTCCATTTATTTATTTATTTATTCATTTATTGTTTCTTTTTAAAACATATTAGCTTTAATAAAAAATAAATTAAAGCTAAATAGAATTTTTTTAATAAAAAAATGTTAAACAAAAAAGGCTTCTAAGCTTCAAAGTACTAAAATTTAAAAATAAATTAAAACATTAATTTGAGTACTTTACCAAGCCTATTTAATTCAGTTAGTTGTCAAGGCAACTAACAACTTATTTTATTCTTCGATTTCTGTTTAGCTTTCATTTATTTTTATTTCAGTTTTAGTTTTAGCAATTTTAGTTTAAAACTTATTTCAGTTAGCTGCCAAGGCAACATTTATAATTTCCGTTTTAATTTGTCACTTTTTAGTTAATTTTTAAAAAATATTTATATTTAGCTTCACTAAAACAAAAATGTATTAAAAGCTACAAACAAATATTTTTTAAATAAACAAGAAGTTGTTAAAAATAAGTTGTTGTTTGCATTTGAAATAAACAAGCTTCAATTAAAGTACAACAATAACTATAACTTATTAATTTGAGTAAATTTTTATAACTTAAGCTCATTTATTTCAGTTAGTTTCCAAGGCAACTAACAACGTATTTTAAAAAGTTTTCAACTTTGGTAATTTTTATTAGTTTTAGTTCCTTTTTTAATATTTCTATAAAGCTTAATTTTTTTCTCCTCTTTTTTTTTCAGTTTTAGTCATTTTAGTACGTTAACTTAAGCGCGTTTATTTCAGCTTCATTGGCATCTAACAACTTATTTTATTAAAAAAAATAGGCAAATTGTAATTTTCGTATTAGTTTATTATTATTATTATTAGTTTATTTTTCAAAAATATTTAGCTATTAATACTAAAATTTAAATAAAAATAAAAATATTTTTATTATTTTTGTTTCTTTTTTATATTTCTACTTAACTTTAACTTATTTTTATTTCAGTTTTAGTAATGTTAGTTCTTAACTCAAACGTATTTATTTCACTTAGCTGCCACCAAAACATTTCTAATTTCCATGTATTTGTTTTTAAGTTTTAGTTGAATTAACAAAAACAAAACGTATATAAGTTTTAGTTTTGATGAACAATAAACAACACTATCCTCAAATGCTTCGGATGCAGCTCTGCTGAGACACTGAGCATATTTGTCATCAGGAGAGAAGCTCTCCAGATGTTTGAGGGATGAAGGCTTCGGAAAGAGGCCATCTTATCGGATCCTGAAACCATTTTAAGTGATTTATCTGTGAGCGTGAGGGTGTTTTCATCATGGATCATGGGATTCACATGAATGCTCTCATTCATTTGCTATTACACAATTATGGAGAGCAACCATAAAACCTTCTGACTTTCATGAGATTGCCGCCAAACCATGTTTAACAGCTGGCAGCGGACAGTGCGTTAAAGGCATCCTTTGGGTTTCTCCAAACACGTATCCAGATTCATCAGACTATATTATTTTCTGATTATCCATGAGCGATGAAAAAAGGCCCATTTCAGTTATTGAGGCTGCAGGTAATATTTCTCACAGTGAACTATCAATCGTAATTTAAATTCTGAATATGCATAAAGCCAGCTGCATTTATGTACATCATTAACTTAAGTTGAGAAGCAAATAATGTGGATGACGTCTTTAAAAAAGCTATACAATATTAGCCTATACACTACTGTTCAAAAGTTTGGGGTCAGTTTTGAGGCTTTTATTCTGCAAGGACGTAATAAATTGATCAAAAGTGACAGTTAAGACATTTAAAATGTTGCAAAAGATTTCTATTTCAAATAAACGCTGTTCTTTTGAACATCAAATGAGTAATGATGCTTTACAATAGTGCAAGATTTACAATATATTAAAATAGAAAAGGGTCATTTTAAATTGAAATAATATTTCACAATATTTCTGTTTTTACTATTTTTGATTGAATAAATGCAGCCTTGATGAGCAAAAGAGATTTTTCAAAACACTCAAAAATATTTATACTGTTCCAAATTTGGAACAGTATTGTACGTTTTCCATTATACTATAATTTGAATATTAATTAGTGCTCTAAATCGATTAATCGCGATTAATCACATCTAAAATAAAAGCTTGTGTTTACATAATATATGTTTGTGTAGACAATGTATACTCATTATGTGCATATATATAAATACACTCATATATGTACATATTTAAAGAAAAAAATATTTATATATATAAAATATATATATATATATATATATATATATATTAATTAGTGTTGTCAAATATATATATATATATACATACACACACACACACACACACACACACACACACACACACACACACACAGTATATACATACATATATTAAATATATACAATCAATTTAACAACACTAATATTAATATATAACAATAACATAAAAATTATTTCTAGGCTTTGGCATTATTAAAATGCAATTGCACAATTAACATTTACATCCTCATTTGAGGATAGAGGAATAAAAGTACAGATGGTAAAATAGATGAAAGTTTTTTAATAATTGTATAAAAATAATTATTTAAATAAAATAATAATTTTGAATGGCTTGCGTTTTAATCTGTTCCTCATACAAATAAATTAATTTGACTTGGAATATAGTGCACAGGTCATATGAACTACTTTTATGTCCTTTCATGTCCTTTTTGGACCCCATTGACTTTCAATGTATGGACAAAACTTTTCTTCAAAATATAATTAGTGTTTTACAGAAGAAGAAAGTCATGACAAATGTTGATAAAATGTTACTTTTTGGGTGAATGTCCCTTTAAAAAGGACCTATTATGCCTTTTTACATTTGCATCTTTCTTTAGTGTGTAATGTTACTGTTTGAGCATGAAAAATATCTGCAATATTCCTCATTTAAAGGGATAGTTCACCCAAATTTTTAATTCTGTCTTCATTTACAGTTGTTCCAAACCCGTATGAGTTTCTGTTGAACACAAAAGAAGATTTTGAAAAATGATAGTTGATAGCCATTGACTCCCATAGTGTTTTTACCTACTATTGAAGTCAATGAAAGAATATTTTAGGTGAAATATCACTTTAAATAATTCCTGCTGAAGGCATATGCAAAATAAAGGGGGGGCCTGGTTGAGCTAGTAGTGTGTTGAAACTTGTGGTTATAGTCAGGGACGGGACATTCCCCAAACACGCTTGAAGCGGTTGACCAATCACAACACACTGATGCAGCTGACCAATCAGAGCGCATTGTGCTTTTCAGAAGGCGGGGCTTCATAGAGACGGGATCTAAACAGAGTGATAAGGCAAAAATAATGTTTTTTTGAACATTCAAGCATTAAAAACCTATTCTAGTAGAGCCCAAGACTTCTTAAAAGGACATAAATATGGCTTCTTTTGTTAATATTGTGTTGTGGGATCAGAGTTTTCACCATCATACCCGGTCTGTTAGCAGGGAGTCTTTCCTCGAGCTTGGCTCTTTCCTTCATGGGCTGGCGGTGTGCATACGGATGAGACTGCGAGTGAGAGATCAAATGTTGGTTCGCCGGCGGCTCGTGGCTCAGGTGGCGTTTCTCCATGGCCTTGACCGCATGGATCTCTCTCCCTCGCTCTTTCTTAATCTCGACCTCCCTTTCCTTCTCTCGTTCTCTGTCCTTCTCCCTCTGCACCTCCTGTTCCCACTGCCTTTCTCGTTCGATTTCACGCGCTCTCTCTTTCTCTCGTTCTCGTTCCCTCTCCTGCTGGCGAAGTTCCTCTTCCATCTGCAGCCTGTGGAGGGTCGAAACACACACACGCGCACAAATGGTGTGAGATGCAACACTCTCAACAGGAACAAGAAGAATACAGCCAGCGAGAGGCCGCAGGAACACAGGAGAGTGTTGATGATGTTTGCTTCAGAGTACGGGGAAGATGGCGAGAGTGTGTTTGTGTGTGTCAAGGTGACATGTGCGTGAGGTATATGGGAGAATATCTGGCGTTGATGACGGAAGGATCGTATTTACACACAAAACACCTGGAAAATTCGGAATGTCCTTTAAAGAATCATTGAGTAGAGTTTAAAGGGACAGTTCACCCAAAAATGAAAATTAGCCCATGATTTACTCACCCTCAAGCCATCCTAGGTGTCATTCTTCTTTCAGATGAACACAATCTGAGTTATATTTTACTTTATAAAGTTCTAAATATGGATATTTATCTTACACAAACTCACTTCAGAAGGCCTTTATTAACCCCCAGAACCATGTGGAGTACATTTATGATGGATGGATGCACTTTTTTAGGCTTCAAATTTTGGCCTGCCATTCACTGCCGTTATAAAGCTTGGAAGAGCCAGGATATATTTTAATATAACTCCGATTGTATTCGTCTGAAAGAAGAATTTCATATACACCTAGGATGGCTTGAGGTTGAGTAAATCATGGGGTAATTTTCATTTTTGGGTGAACTATCCCTTTGTGTATGCAAATGAGAATCTCTGTGACATGGCAACTGCCAAGCCAATAGGAGTGCATTCACCATATTTGCATATATAATGGAGCATATATCACTAGATTTGCATATATGTGCGCTTGCAAAGCAGTAACCAAATTATGGTAAGGTTTTTGGTAAAATGTTGGTTTAAAAAAAAAGTTTCAAATATAGATAATTAGGGAAAAGGTAAGATTCATAGTAACATTCAATATAGATGGAAAAATAGATAAAGATTTTCACAAAGATAACATTGAGGTCAGTTAGATTTTGGATACCAACATTTCTGGCGGTGTCAGATTTAGGATATCTTTAACTTTCAACCCTCTGCTGATAAAAGAAAAAAGAAAAACCAGCCTAAGATAGTTTGCTGGTCTTATCTAGTTCAAGCTGGTTTATCCTGGTGGTCTCTTTACCCTGACAAGCTGAAAAGTGGCCAAAAGTTCTGAGATGTAAAAGTTATTGTTTGTAAAAATTTTGACCTGCATTTCCAAGTTAAAAGTCTAATTTCACATGGAACACTGATTTTAAAACTATTACTACAATAAGAATGGCTATCAATAATTACAGTAAATGACATTAAAATATTTTATTATTATCTTCTAAAAATGTATATATTTTAGGTAATATATTATTATGTCAAATGTAATATTTAAATGTTTTAAATATTATATAAAAAATAAATATATAATAAATAAAAATTAAATAGGATAAAAATGTATTATAAAAAGTCAAGGCAATAAAATGATCTACAACCCCAAATCAGAAAAAGTTGGGACAGTATGGAAAATGCAGAAAGAAAAAGAAGTGATTTCTAAATTTACTTTGACTTGTATTTCATTGCAGACAATATGAACAAAAAATATTTCATGTTTTGTCCGGTCAACTTCATGTCATTTGTAAATATGCATCCTTTCCTGTCATTCAGACCTGCAACACATTTCAAAAAAAGTTGGGACAGTAAAGCATTTACCACTTTGTAATGTTGCCATTCCTTTTCACAACACTTAAAAGACGTTTAGGGACTGAAGACACCAAGTGATGAAGTTTTTCAGGTGTAATTTTGTCCCATTCTTCCTGCAAACAAGTCTTAAGGTGGGCAACAGTACGGGATCTTCGTTGTCGCATTTTGCGCTTCAAAATGCGCCACACATTCTCTATTGGAGACAGGTCGGGACTGCAGGCAGGTCAGTCAAGTACCCGTACCCTCTTCCTCCGCAGCCAGGACTTTGTAATGTGTGCAGAATGTGGTTTTGCATTGTCTTGTTGAAATATGCATGGACGTCCCTGGAAAAGATGTCTTCTTGAAGGCAGCATATTATGCTCCAAAATCTCTATGTACTTTTCAGCATTAATGGTGCCTTCACAGAAGTGCAAGTTACCTTTGCCAAGGGCACTGACACAACCCCATCCCATGACAGACCCTGGCTATTGGACTTGTTGCTGGTAACAGTCTGGATGATCCTTTTCTTCTTTGGTCCGGAGCACACGGCGTCCATTCCTCCCAAAAAATACCTGAAATACTGATTCATCTGACCACAGTACACGTTTCCACTGTGATGGTCCATCCCAGATTCCTCCAAGCCCAGAGAAGTCGACGCTTCTGGACACTGTTAACATAGGGCTTCCTTTTGGCACAGTGCAGTTTTAACTGGCGTTTGTGGATGTAACTACATATTGTAATACTTGACAAAGGTTTGACAAAGTAGTCCTGAGCCCATGTGGTGATATCGCTTATAGATGAATGACGATTCTTGATGCAGTGCCGCCTGAGGGATCGGAGATCACGGTTGTTCAGCTTAGGCTTGCGCCCTTGTCCTTTACGCACTGAAATTCCTCCAGATTCCTTGAATCTTTTAATTATGTTATGCACTGTTGAATGTGAAATATCCAAATCCCTTCCTATCTTTCTTTGAAGAACATTGTTTTTAAACATTTCAATAATTTTCACGTATTTGTTGGCAAACTGCCGATCCTCGGCCCATCTTTGCTCCTAAAGGATTAGACCTTTCTTGGATGCTGCTTTTGTACCAAATCATAATTACAATCACCTGTTGACATCACCTGTTTCAAATCACATCATTATTTAACCATTTTACCTCATTACTAGCCCTAAATTGCTCCTGTCCCAACTTTTTTTGAAATGTGTTACAGGTCTGAATGACAGGAAAGGATGCATATTTACAAATGACATGAAGTTGACCAGACAAAACATGAAATATTTTGTGTTCATATTGTCTGCAATGAAATACAAGTCAAAGTAAATTTAGAAATCACTTCTTTCTTTTTTTATTTGCGTTTTCCATACTGTCCCAACTTTTTCTGATTTGGGGTTGTACAAAACAAAGTTTGAATGGAGTCTAGAGTTGTTAATCAGTTGGTGAATACGGCAAATTACATAAGAAATTATAAAGAATTATATTTTATTTATTATAATAAATTATTTCAAATATATTTCAACACACGGCTTGCCGCAACCACTATAATTATTAATTCCATCTTGGACATTGTATGTAATAAAATTGTATTTATCTACATAATTATATATAATTATCCAAATGAATTATAATTTATAAATAAATAAAACACTTATAAATATAGAATAAATATAATATATTTATTCTATTAAATAAAAGGTGCCATATCTAAAACAGCCCATTAGATTCAGTGAGAGGGTGGAAAATGGTTAAATATTATGCAGTATAAACATACACATAAATATATTCAAATTAATATTTAATTATATTTATTAAATGAATCTATATACAATAACAAATAATTAAAATCTAACAAAATAGTGTAATAAAATTAATTTATTAAATAATGTACTATTAAAAATTAAAAAGTATTACATATTACAAAAATATTATTATAGTATTACAAAATATAAACAAACGCATAAATACATAAAAAGGATATATAATAATGAATGTTAAAATAAATAAAAAAAATATTATAAATAAATAAATAATTATATTTAATTAAATGCAATATAATTTAATTAAAATAAACACAATAAAACATTGAGACAAAAAAGTATCCACAAAACAAAGTCTGAATGAAGTCTGGAGAAAATGACAAATTACAGAACAAATCATAGGAGATTTCAATCCAATGCTTGCCTTGCAACCATTTTAATTATTCATTCCATCTTGAACATCCATTATATGTGTAGTGCAGTGTGTGTGTGTGTGTGTGTGTGTGTACCTCTCAGAGTGCAGCGCTGACAGAGACTGGTGTGTGATGTCAGGAGGGTAAAAGACGCCTGGCACGGGCAGATGAACAGCAGATGGGTGGAGGGCCGGCAGGGCTCCCCCCTCTGGAAGCGGGTAGTAATGCGAGCGGAGGGCGGACAGATTGTAGTAATCCTCCATCCTGATCAGCCACAGGAAGCAGAGACAGAGAGAGTGCAGCTAATTAGTGCCTCTATAAATAACTGGCTTGTTCATTAACCTCTGCTCTCTGGCCCTCCGACATGAACATCACTGCCTATTTCTGTCACTGCTGTCTCACCTCCGCTCAGTCCCGCAAAGAGACATGCTGAGGGGGTTATTTATACGGAATGAGAGAGAGATGACAAAAGAGGATCAAACCGAGAATGTGTCCCTGTGGAATATGTGAGAACAGGATATTCCTTGCTCTGTGCAGACAAACAAAGACCAATCCATCCAGATCAAATATGGAAACGCATCTGCAAAATTAACTCGCTTGTGGGGACGTCAGAAGAACCATGAGATACATTAACATAAGATTGCCAAATTTTACATATCAATGTCTATTTATTATTTAGAGTTCAGATTTAAAGGTACATTAGCAAAATCAGCTACTTAATGGGTTCAGTGAAAGAGTGGAAAATGGTCATTCATATATTCATATATATATAAACACAAAATGTCCACACAAAGATGGCAATATCTTTGGTCCCCATGATAAAAATAGCTTATAAATCATACTAAGTGATGTTTTTTCAAAATGTAAAAATGCAGAAAGTGTTCTGTGATGGCTAGGGTTAGGGAACAGAAAGTACAGTTTGTACAGTATAAAAATCATTATGTCTATGAAATGTCCCAATAAAACCAAACGTGTGTGTGTGTGTGTGTGTGTGTGTGTGTGTGTGTGTGTGTGTGTGTGTGTGTCTAAGCCTGAGGTTCACTTCCCTCATTAAAGCCATTAAATCATGTTTAGGAGACATGATAATATGCCAAACATTCACATGGAGAACAGCCGAGCTGATCTGATGGTTCATATTCAACAAATATATAAATACAATTGTAAATACTTCATGCAATTTCATTACAATCTGGTGGTTCAAATAAACTATGTGTTGAGAGGAGATGAGGATCAGAAAGAAAAAAAAAAATTCTGGGCTGGTAACCGAACATTTGAATCATCTATCAGCAAATTGTGCTGTAATATAAGCAACTACTGATCAGAGGACAAATAGAAATATAGTTATTGAGATAAACATTTACAGAAACTTTTATCCACAGTGACTTATACTGCATTCAAGGTACACATTTTGTACTCTGGTAATGACCTTACAGCCAAACACTGTATGTTTTTGAGGTGCATTTCATTGTGTAAACGTTTATCTGTGTGAATATAAAGTAATATTGGTTATTAAATCAGCATAAACTGGATTCTGGAGAAGAAAATGGTCTGTATGAGGTGACATTCAGGCCCATGACCCAACCAAAGCTACTAAAGCCCAAAGTATAGGTTAATTTGGCATTGGTATGCACACAGTGGACGTAACGTAAATTTACTCATTAGCATAACATGAATATTTGGTCGGTACACATATGCTAAGCGTTTGCATCAAAGCTAAAGCATACTTTGAGCTTAAAGGGATAGTTCACCCCAAAATTTTAATTCTGTCATCAATTACTCACCTTCATGTCATTCCAAACCCATAAGACTTCATCTTCACGACACAAATGACAATATTTTTTATGAAATCTGAGAGATTTCTGTCCCTGCAGAGAAATAATGTCTACACATTCTGTTTATGCTCGCTGATCAATGTTTATATGTGAATAAAAGCCTAAATTAAATCTGTTCATCATAAAAAGCGACTGCGTCTCTTCAGAACACTTGGATTAATCCTTTTTAATTCTTGTGGATTTATTTTACCATCTCTTTATGAACATTCGGAAGTGTTTCAGTGGAGGGACAGAAAGCTCTCAGATTTCATTAAAATATTGTCATTTGTGTTTCGAAGATGAACAAAAGACTTATGGGTTTGGAATGACATGAGAGTGAGTAAATGGTGGCGTAATTTTCATTTTTGGGTGAACTAACCCTTTAAGAACTAATGAAACAGCAAGGTTTAAGAACAACAAGGTTTTTCGGGCCTAATATAGGAAGGTACTATATATATATATTCAAAAGAACCACCAAAACTACACCACACACCTGTATGAAGCAAGCGAGGGGTGGGGCAAATATCCTGAGTGAAAGTATGCGAGAGTGTCGGCTGCGGTTCCTGGACTGAGCCCTAGAGGGAGCAAAGGCATGCGCAACTCTTCAGTGGATGCGTACGGACGAAAGCCATCGCGAAGATACTCCTCCTGCGGAACCCCTGACAGCAGCATATTAGGAACCTGCCTGGACAGGCTGAGAGAGAAAGAACAGAAAATGAGAAAAAAAGTCTGAATGCTGTAAGATGTGCAGTTGTGTGAGAATGTGTGAGGTACTGACTGCGTTTGAAGACGAGGGTCTTGCATGAGAGCACTCGGGTTCATGCTGAAAGGGTGGGATGGACCGAGGTACGGAGGGAGAGAGAGGGAGGTCTTCTCCTGGGCTAGTAAAGGCCGATCCGGGGCCATACGCTCTTGGCCGGACACTCTCAATGATGCATCAGCCTAAAAGGGGAAAAAAACATTAATGGCATAATTTTCTTGCAGATATATTAATACCATTGTACACAAATATTTGTGTATTATATAAGGTAATTTCAATTATTTTATGCATATGTATATTCTGCATAATGTAAAGCTATATGACCATTTTCCACCCTCTCACTGAACAAAAGAATGAATATGGTGAGTGAGCCAGTGAGTGAGTGAGTGAGTGAGTAGTGAGTGACTAAATAAGCGAGTGAGTACTAAGTAAATAAGTAAGTGAGTAGTGAGTGAATAAGTAAGAAAGTGAGTGAGTGAGTAAGTGAATAGTGAGTGAATAAGTGAGTAGTGAGTGAAAAAGCGAGTGAGTAAATAAGTAAGAAGTGAGTGAATAAGTGAGTGACTAAGAAAGTGAGTGAGTGAGTAAGTGAATAAGGGAGTGAATGCATAGTAAGTGAGTGAGTAAGAGAGTGAGAGAGCAGTAAGTGAATAAGAGAGTAAGAGTGAGTAAATAAGTGAGTGAGTGAGTGAGTAGTGAGTGAGCAAGTGCGTGATTGAGTGAGTAAATGAGTGAGTAAATAAGCGAGTGAGTAGTGAGTAAATAAATGAGTAAATAAATGAGTGAGTGAGAGAGTGAGTGAGTAATGAGTGAATAAGTAAGAAAGTGAGTGAGTGAGTGAGTGAGTAAGTAGTAAGTAGTGAGTAAGTGAGTGAGAATGTGAGTGAGTGAGTGAATAATAAGCAAGTAAGTGAGGGAATAAGTGAGAACATGAGTGAGTGAGTAGTAAGTGAGTGAGTAGTGAGTAAGTGATTAAATAAGTAAGTGAGAATGTGAGTGAGTAATAAGGGAGTAAGTGAGTGAATAAGTGAGAACATGAGTGAGTAATAAGAGAGTAAGTGAGTGGATAGAAAGCAAGTGAATGAATAAATGAGTGAATAGTAAGCAAGTGAGTGAATAAGTGAGTGAATAGTAAGTGAGTAAGTGAGTGAGTAGGTGCGTGAATAAGTAAGTGAGAAAATAAGTGAGTAAGAAGTGAGATTTTTTTGGTGGCTACACAAAGTATCAGACTCCTTATCCTTTGCAACACTTTTGGGTGTTATTGACTTATTTTAAAATAGAAAAATCCTGACAATTAAAAAAAAAGATGATCCATCAATTAATTCAATTAGTAAGTAAAAGAACATGTCAGTATACAGCAGATCTGCATCTATAAATATTGAACACACATCACATATGCTGTAGCCATGCTGATTTAATATATAAGGTGCTATGTATTGCTGGGAAAAGTGAGAATTAATGTAAATGTATATACGACTGCATTCACACAATCAGTGTTTGGGACTGAATTGTGCATTTGGGTGAATGACAAATAAGAGTACCTAAGAAAAAGAAAATACAAATATTTCTTAGAAATATTCATGTTGTTTTAGTATGATTTTGAAAAACGTTTATACGTGGTGTAAAAAGTAAAAACATATTTTCCTCAAACCTTGAATACATGTGAATGTGCACATCTTGATAATTGTTTTTTCAAAAAGGTTAACTAACCTTGCCTTGTCATAAACATTATCTGACATATTTTGGAAACTATCTATCATATGTTTTGTTTTTTTGTTTTATCCTGCATGTTGACAAACCCTTTTAAAATATTTAATGCTTATTATTTTTTTCTAAAAAAAAATAATATTCTAAACCACCTGATAAGGATTTATTTTCAGGAATGTCACAATTTTAACTAGATTTTTCTCTCTCTTCATTACACTGGCTGCATTAGCTAGGTTTCCATCCACCTATTCTTATGCCAATTTTGGGATGTTGCATAAAAAAAACACTGGATGAAAACTTCAAGATGCGCATAAACGGGAGCGTTTAAAACCACTGTACTCTAGAGCAGTGGAGACACAGTCAGGCAATCCAATGGACGAGTCTGGGTTTGGCGGTTTCCAGGAGAACGGTACTTCCTGACTGCATTGTGTCAAGTGTAAAGTTTGGTGGAGGGGGGATTATGGTGTGGGGTTGTTTTTCAAGGGTTGGCCTTGGCCTCTTAGTTCCAGTGAACGGAACTCTTAATGCTTCAGCATACCAAGACATTTTGGACAATTTCATGCTCCCAACTTTGTGGGAACAGTGCGGGGATGGCCCCTTCCTGCTCCAACATCAGTGCCTGACCTCACAAATGCGCTCCTAGAAGAGTGCTCAAATATTCCCATAAACACACTCCTAAACCTTGTGGAAAGCCTTCCCAGAAGAGTTGAAGCTGTTATATCTGCAAAGGGTTGGCCAACTCCATATTAAAAACTACGGATTAAGAATGGGATGTCATTAAAGTTAAAGGAGACGTCACAAAACTTTTGGCAATATAATGTTGAGCGTGTGAACACAACGGCCAATCAGAGGCGTTTAAGAATCCGGTACTTTTGACACCACAAAATGCAAAGGACAAATTTTGAGTATGGGCTACTATACTTGGCCTTCAAGTCACTTTACTTTTTGCTTTTAACTAGCTTGACAACTATCCGGTTGCTGTGTGAACATAAAAAATATATATAAACGTACTACGTATTTACTTTATAAGCAACTCAATTCATTTTCAAATAGTACCAAATATAGAGTACCAACTATAGATGAAACAGCAAGTGTGTGTGTGGTCGAGACAGGCACAAAGAAGAGAGACAGCATGGCTTAAAGCTGACTGAGGATCCAAAGCTTTGGTCCCTCTATCCTGTCTCTCCTCTCTCTTTCTCTCTCTCTCTCCGGCAGAGCTACAGAAGACTCTTTGTGTAAACAGAGAGAGGGTAGTTTGATCAGGGGAAAGTGCCTATTGTCTATCCTGATGTCCCCTGACTGCAGTGCTAAATAAACTCAAAGCCACACAGAACGAGAGCTGAACAAACCATCCATCCGAATCCACACACACACATTCAGGCCTGATCTTGCAGTCGCGCCTGAGAGTCACCGAAATAATGGACATGCAGGACACCCACAGATCAGCCCATTTGCACTAATCCTGTCCAATTTAAACCCTGCGACCCCATCAGGACCTCAATCCCTCTACAGAGCGGAAGCCTGCGGTCAAGCCCTCCTGACCACACAAACATAACATCAGCCCCGTGGATCAAGAGGTCTGGAGAGATGTTTCTGTTTGTATTGATTGGCAAGGATAAAGGGAAAGAAGGGAAAAGAATAAAGTCGCTGTCATAATACAGTTTTAATTTTCACAACCAAATGAATGACCTCACACGTGTTGGACTACTTACAGCTCTTTTGTCCTCATGTCAGATAATAATTTATTGGAATGAAAATAAAACATGAATAAAGCACAAAACATAAATTCTAAGATTTTTGGACTCCTGAACAACTTGGAAGATTTGAATAAGCATGACAGCCTTTTTCATCATCAGCTTTGGTCGAAATAAAATGGACTTGCCGGACAATTTCATAGTTCTACCTTTTTTTTGCATATCCCAACATAACTTATTCTATATCATAACTGTATAATTTTCGTGTTTCAGTTTGTTTTGTCAACTTTTAGGAATACACTGGCATATATAGAGCTAACAGACATGGACTAAAATTACATTTTTCACAGACACTCAATTTTGTCATACCTGACGTCCTTCAGACCTCCAAAATCCGTTGACTGTTTTAGTTGGGGCGATGGTGACCACAGGCGGGTGCCTGTGGGCGGGCCCAGGTTGGTACCCATGGAAACCCGCTTAGGTGTACTGACCGGAGAAATGTGATTGGTCACCGGGGAGGAAACATGCGACGACTCGCTACTAATAGAACCTGAAAAAGAGCAGGCAGATGAGATATTATTGAAATATATAACATGATTTTTTTAATATCTTATTTTAATATAATTTGAATATTTGACTTGAGTACATTGAATATTTACTTTTATGTTAGGTGTGATTATATATTAGAGTTGTCAAATCGGTTCATCGCAATCTAACAGAAAAGTTTGTAAATATATTATGTGTGAGTACAAATTTTTATGTTAGTTATGATTATATATTCTAGCTGTCAAATAGATTAATCGCATCTAACATAAAAGTTTGTAAATATATAATGTGTGTGTGTGTGTATTTTTATGTTAAGTGCGATTATACACACACGCACGCGCACAAACAAAACCACACTTTATATTGATACATTAAAAATTTATTTATTAAAGCTACACTGTGTGATATTTTCCCCCATCTAGCGGTGAAAAGGTATATGACCATCCAGTGAATATTAGTTTCTGTTCCTCTCAATTCCGATTTCGTTTTAACTCCTACGGTGGCTGATTTAGTCCAAAATTAAAATGGCTTCCAGTTTGATCAAGTGATGAGGTAACTTTAGAAAACGATTATAATTTGCAGTTATTTAATTTGTCATTTAACATGTAGGTTATGACATCTATAATAGTGAATGAATGATGAATAATAGTTTTACCTTTTCGTTATTTTTTACCATTTCATTGCTAACATCAGCGATCAGGTTCCCAGACGAATGCAAGCTAATCTTAGTAAAGTAACTTTTATCGGTGCGATCGTTATTCTGTATATTGTACGACATCACTAACGTTAGGCAAAGGTTACATTGTAGGCTATATCAGTCTCAAGCAATCCCCCTCTTCACATTCGACACAGTGCCATCGAGTGTTAAAACGCGAAAGGCAAAGCTTGAATTTATGGGTATGTCCCTCTTTGGCTAATGTACTTTCAAGATGGAGGGGCAACATGGCGACGCGCATTCGAACCCCTCACCCGTATGTATTTTCAATGGCATATTATAAACTTACGAGAATACTTTATTACTTGAAAGAAGTAAATATACATTAATGGGCACATATATTTTTGAAAGAACTAAGTGTTTTTAGCTAAGAATAAACTAAAAAAGTTACACAGTGTAGCTTTAAATACATAAATTGCATTAATTAATTAGATTCAACAATCCTGAATCTTCCACAGCTCAACAACACAAGTTTTTGACAAAAGTGCGACGTTCTGCGATCTGAGAGAGACGTACTGTATAATAACATCAGAGGCAACAACAGGCTATCTAGACTAGTAGAAGAGGCGAAGAAAGGGGGATGTATTTGTATGTGTGTGCATGCCAGACAGAACTAACAACTTGTCAGATGAAGTGAACATACATCATCACTTTCCTGAGTGCCAACCTCGCCGGTATCAAAGTCCCGTTGGGCTGTCAGATCAGATGCCAGTTTAAAGAGATAAAGAAACAAACACTGCCATCTCCCTGCGGTAAACACACATGAACACGCACTCATTCCTCTAAACCCCCACCGTGGTAATGCAGCGCTTTACTGTGATCAAAGACAATTTGAGTGTGTGTGTGTGTGTGTGTGTGTGTGTGTGTGTGTGTGTGTGTGTGTGACACTCCAAAATACAAAACAAAGACATTCTTTGTGTCACACAACAAATTGTATAAAGAGAGAAACTTTGGAATATTTCATTCTGATTGGTTAATATCAGCACAACACAATCAATACATTTGCATAATATCTGCTAAATAGTATTTCCATAGTGTTTCAATACTTTATGGTATGTTTCCTTCAATATCTCTCATATCATTCTACAGTCCATTTCCCTAACAAATCAAGTTATATAATGAATGCTATCAACTGCGGTAAAAACAGCCCTGGAGGACTTCGGTATTTATTTCATGAGATGAACTTTTGAGAGATGACTAGAAGCAATCTAACAAAAATGTCACTTGAAAGAACAAGACACGAAGACCTGGATGAGAGAGGAAGACATGTAAATATGTGAGCTTGAATTGCATATTAAAACTGTATATAATACATCATCTTTTAATATTGTAACCGTGTTCTAGTTGCTAGGCAGATGGCTTTCCTGCATTGCAATGATGGTTAAACTGGGATTTTAAAAGTGAGGAGGTAGATAATGAAATAATTTAAGCCTCGACTCAATAGTTCAAATCCATGTATTTTTATCTATTTGGCAATGGCAACTATAGCAGTCTAATAAGCAGGATAATAATGTACAGTAAGATACAAGATCTGGTCACCCTTGCAATAATGAACGGCTGACTGTACATGATCCCTTCCATAATATGCACTTCTTGTGGTTTCGACTGCAGCGAGTGTGTGCGAGAAATGACTTTCCTCATTAAGACAGAAACCTACACAAGGCTTGAAAACCACACAAGCACAGAAAAAAACCCATTGCCGCTAAAAGCAGTATCTATATAAGACACCCAACACAAAGAGTAAGTAGGTCAGCCCTCCTCAGAGCGCTTGTGTCTGCCAGAGAGCTGATAAGAAGTCAATACACTGGGTTTTGTAGTACTTCGCTCCTTTTGTGTTAAATTTTACTTTACTCTTTTACATACCTGCTAGATTTCTACCTAGAAAGCACTGGCAACTAATAATAAATGGTTTATACAAAGGGAAGCACCGCTATTACTATTGCCAAAACGTATTGATAGGGGTTTCTCAGAAGAGAAATAAACTTGTCCTGCACTGTTTATACTACAGAGATGTATGATACCTCATATTGTGGACTTCTTGTAATTCTAATCCACATTGTTTGCTTTGGAAGCAATATAAAACTGAAAGTGCGACTCGTGACTTAAGTGCACTTAACTGTATTGTACAACGATCAGAGGCATAACATTATGACTATTACGACAGGAGAAGTAAATAACAATGATTATCTCTTCATCACGGCACCTTTTAGTGGGTGGGATATATTAGGCAGCAAGTGAACATTTTGTCCTCAAAGTTGATGTGTTAGAAGCAGGACAAATGGGCAAGCGTAAGGATTTGAGCGAGTTTGACAAGGGCCAAATTGTGATGGCTAGACAACTGGGTCAGAGCATCTCCAAAACTGCAGCTCTTGTGGGGTGTTCCCGGTCTGCAGTGGTCAGGATCTATCAAAAGTGATCCAAGGAAGGAACAGTGGTGAGCCGGTGACAGGGTCATGGGCGGCCAAGGCTCATTGATGCACGTGCGAAGACTGGCCCGTGTGGTCCGATCAAACAGACGAGCTACTGTAGCTCAAATTGCTCAAGAAGTTAATGCTGGTTCTGATAGAAAGGTGTCAGAATACACAGTGCATAGCAGTTTGTTGCGTATGGGGCTGCATTTCTATAATAAGATTTCTTTTAAAGAGTTATGATGCGCCTGTGTGTACTTCTTTTTCACGAGGGTAGCAATTGGCAAAAAACACTCACAACCACCCACAACAACCTATGGTGAGATGCTAATAAGAAAATGTAAACATCTAGTTTTACTTTACTTTTTTATATATTTACTATATCTTTAACTGAACGCTCTGGCAGTACTTAAATTGTTTGCAGTCATGCTATCAGTCAAACTCTTGAGTGAACAAAGAAAGTGAGGGAAAGTTGTGCATACATGTGTGTATTTGGGTGGGTGGGGGCGGGAGGACGTCAGTTATGTACTACTACAAGCATCAACAAGGACACATTCACAAAAGCATGTGTGCATTCAAGACGCGCGCACACACACACACACACACACACACACACACACACACACACACACACACACACACACACACACACACACACACACACACACACACACACACACACACACACACACACACACACACACACACACACACACACACACACACACACACACACACACACACACACACACACACACACACACACACACACACACACACACACACACACACACACACACACACACACACACACCGAAAGCCCCAAAGCCACCAAAGCCTTAAACAAAAGACAGCTTTCCCAAACAGGCTTAGCAATCGGAGACAGAGCATTGACTGTCATTGAATTACCCTAGTCAAAGACTGTATGAACGCATAAAGTGACAAGCAATGGCAAAGCAGTATGCACAGTGTGATAAACTCACAGAGACAGCAGTAAAAAGACACTTAGAGAAGGTCTATAGAAATTACTGGCATACAAGCTCTTAACCAATCAATATAATCCCTTTCTCTCTGTCTCGAAGCTTTGGAGAGAAGAATATAATGATCACTCACAATGGATCATGTCGATAAACACATGGCCAAACCATGAATTCTCGAGAAAGCATTAGACAGTGCTAGATCATTCAAGAAGCTTGTTAAACTGCTTGTTTTTCTCCACAACATAATGCAACTGAATAGCTTCTTTCAGTTTCAACCCATGTTGTTTTTGTTTAAATGTAAGAGGGGGAAAAACTGACAGACAACAATTTTGTAGATCTTACACGCCACGCCAAGACAACAGGAGAAAACATTGTCTGAGAACCTGATATTGTATGTATGAGCATTATCAGAGTTTTTGTGTGAGTGTGTGTGTTCAGGTTTTTTTGGCGTTGACTACAACAATTACACAGACAGATGGGCAGCTAAATGTTGTGCCAGCCATCTGAAATGCTGCAAACCCCATATGCAAATATTATTCAAATCTATTCACAATTTGTTGTCAGAAAGCGCCACCCACACTCGTACACACGCTGAGCAAAGAATGGCTGTCCATATTACACGCATACATATGGCGGTGTGCTTGTTTACATTCTGCATTAAAAGACTTCAACTGCAACTACGCTAATGGCAATTATGCTACAATGCATAATAGATCAATGACCATGTAAGTGGCGGCTAATGTTATTGTTGTTTTTGTTTAAAGAAGCAAAACACAGAAACAAAGCAAAATAAAAAGCAAAACAAACAAAACAGCAAAACAAAACACAAACAAAAGGAAAAAAATGTAAACACAAAACAAATCAGGCAAACAAAACAAAACAAACAAAGACAAATTAAAGCACAAAATGACAAAACAAATCTGACAAACAAAAAAAACGCAAAAAAGAAACAAAAAAACAATTGAAAACATAAAATTACAAAACAAATCAGAAAAACCAAACAAAATGCAAAACAAAACACACACACACAAAAAAAATAACAAAACAAATCTGACAAAGCAAACAAAATGCAAAACAAAACAAACAAACAAACGAAAAACAAATGAAAACACAAAACTGCAAAACAATTCATACAAACAAAATAAAATACAATACAAATCATAAACAAAAAGAAAAGAAAAACAAATGAAAACAAAATTACAAAACAAATCATACAAAAAAAATACAAAACAGAAAAACAACAAAAATATATGAAATGCAGTCTTAAAACAAATAAACAAAAACAAACAAACAGAAAACAGAACAAAAACAAAACAAAACAGAAACAAAGCAAAAATAAATCAGGGAAGAAAAAACCCACCAAGATTCATCTCTAAACAATAAAAAAAAGTGCTTATGATTTTAACCTACTGGGTAGAAACCCTGAAACAGCCTAGTAAAGATCTGCTGACTACAGCCACATTGTTTTTTCAGCATGGCATCACGGGTGAGATGATAAAGAGAAGACTGTAACGATTGATGGGTAAAAGGGCACACTCACCTCTTGGCTCTTCGGCCTGTTTGGCTAGCTTGCGGAGCGCGGCAGCGAATCCGGAGTGTCCAGACTGGGAAGCCGGGCTTCCGTTGGCGACCATTGCGCCGCTGATGGGGGACTGAGTGAGGGGGCTTACAGTCGCCATGGTGCATGGTGCTGCGGAGATCATTCCTAATGCTGGGGACTTTGGCTCATGGCTCATACCTGCAGGGAGAGAAAGACAGAGACATTCAGTTGTTTCTGTTCAAATTTGAATGAATATTCATAGAGGGAAAGTAGAGGTTATTGAAGAGCCCGAACTGGTCCGAGATACTGCTCGAATTTAAGATCGAATTCAAATCGCTTACTCTATTTTTATTTGTTTGTGTGTGTGTGTGTGTGTGTGTGTGTGTGTGTGTGTGTGTGTGTGTGTGTGTGTGTGTGTGTGTGTGTGTGTGTGTGTGTGTGTGTGTGTAAAACAGGTTCTGTTAAAATTCAAATAAATTTAAAGGGGGAGTTCAATAACAACGAATCACACAAACTGATAAATCACATTAATTTGCATGCATTGCCTGTAATAATTTAGCACCTGATAAATGAAGTGGTTTGAAACTGATCCAAATCCAAGCCTAAAAAAACCCTGAAGATTTCAAATTTGTCAAGATCAGACCACCAGCATGAAAATTACATTACATTTTTATAGCTATTCATTTAAAAGATTTAATCAAATTATATGCAAAGTGAAATACTACAACAGAAGCGATCCATTCTAAAGTGACAGTAACATTAGAAGTGCTGGAAAAAAGCGCAGTTAACAGTGGCTTGACGAAAGAAAAGTGTGTGTGTGTGTGTGTGTGTGTGTTCATCTTTTTCTTGAAATAAAGGTTTGGAGGGGAGAATAGAAAATACTTCCTTAAGGTTTACTGTAAAAAAACTGCATTAAATACATCTACATTAACCTCTGACCCGACCTCAGACTCGACCTCCAGTCTCAAAAAACATTATTTAATATGATTGAATGAGTCTGACTACATTTTTGGACTAGATCCAACAGTGAATTTCACATGTTGAGTTCCAACTGTAAACTGTGAGTGTTTTACAGCATCCTTCCTTTGTGCATCTCTCTCTCACACCTCCAGCTATCACTCACTGCTAGTGTCTCTACTAGAAACAAACAAAAGCTTGCTTTATCGTGATAAACTGTGCCTCACCCCTTGCCCTTCTGCTGAACCGAGCAAAACAATTAATAATGAACTTAGGGCAGTTAGGAGAGCTGGCAGCAGCATCCTCTGCCATCAGCCACAACTTCATTACGACTTAATGGAGCCTTACGCATCCAAACATGAGCATAATATGTCCTGCAGCTGAACTGAACAGATTAATCTGATTAACCTTTAAAAAAATCTATCCATCCAGCCAGCCATCAAGAAAAAAACAACTAAAACTAAATCTAAAAATAAAAATAAAAATAAAAAACTAAACACTAAAAACTAAAAACTAAAAATAAACTAAAAACTAAAATTAAAACAAAAAATTAAACACTAAACACTAAAAATTAAAATAAAATAAAAATAAACTAAAAACTAAAATCAAAAACTAAAACAAATAAAAAAATTAAAACTAAAACACAAAACACCACAACAAAACAAAAAACAAACAAAAAACACAACAAAACAAAAAACAAACAATATGAAATAATGAAAATAGCACAAATTAATTTGAAATCAAAACAAAACTGTGAACACGTAGTGAACTAAAAATAAAAATAAAAATACACTGAAGTAAAAAATATAAATATATGGCGTCTTTAGAGTTTTCATAGTGAACTATCAAATAAAATAAAATAAAATAATATATATAGGCTAATAAACAAAAATGTATGGCCTCTAAAAAGCTTTTGTGGTGAACTAAAAGTAAAATAAAATTAAAAAGCAAAAACATTAAAAGTAAAAATAAAACAAAACTCTTAAAAACTTTTGTAGTGAACTAAAAAAACAACAAAATGTATGGCCTCATAGAGCTTTCATTGTAAACTTAAAATAAAATAAAAAGCAAAATGCAATCAAGTAAAATAAAACAAACAAAAACTAAGTCTCTCAGAGCTTCACAGTGAACCCAAAAAAAATTAATAAAAAAGCTAAATAAAATACAGTAAAAAACAAAACAGGTACAAATGAATTAAGAATCTATCTGTATCTTTAGAATACATTATGCAAAGAGTCTGCATGAAAAGGTTAGCTATAATCCTCATTTATAGGATAATAATCAAGTGCAGCATTATAACGAAGACTGTATTCTCCCTGCCATAAAGGGAACCGCCATTTCAGTCGCTCTCCAATCCTGTTAGGGGCTTATCAATCAAATCATCATATCATGTGCTCTTGAAACACAGCTGTCTCTCGTCCACTCATTTGCGTGCTACAAACAGACCTCTTCTCTTTATCTCCCTCATTCTCCTTCTCTTGACAAACATTCTCAATCATTCTGCTACTGAACTCACATGAGTACCCCACCCCCTTTCCTCTCTTTTCTGCTGCTCACACTTTCCCTCCTGGATAGTGTCAGTTAGAGATAACAGAGTCTCTGGTCGCTGTGGAAATGAGAAAAGCCACAGGTATTTTACGGCACACGCAGCCATTCTGGGAGAGACATCCCACCCAACACAGATGACAAGAGAGTGATTTATTAGCAGTAATTTCAAGGAGTGGGAGAGAGATAACATTTATTTTCCTTAGGATGCTTTAAATAAGGTGGCTGAGAGAGCTCAACACGCTGCAAATCAAGGAAACGGATGCAAATAGGAAAAACATCTTAAACAGTTTGACAAAACCTGCCGCCAAATACAGACACATGCTGCAAATACTCACAACGTAACTAAATACAGAAACACACAATGCAAACCAAATACAGACATATGCTGCAAATACTCACAACGTAACTAAATACAGAAACACGCTGCAGCACAACACAAATTGCAATTAGAAAAAAAAAACTGGCAAATTAAGAAAACATCTTAAACAGTTTGACAACACGTGCAGCAAATACTCACAAAAAAATACAGAAACCTGCTGCAAATACTCACAACGTAACCGAATACAGAAACACACTGCAAACTCACAACGCAAACAAATACAGAAACACTGCAAATGCTCACAACGCAACTAAATACAGAAACCTGCTGCAAATACTCACAACGTAACTGAATACAGAAACCTACTGGGAAAAAGTCAAACAATGCAACCAAATACAGAAACATGCTGCAAAAACTCACAACGTAACCAAATACAGAAACACAGTGCAAATACTCACAACACAACCAAATACAGAATCACGGTGCAAATACTCACAACGCAACTAAATTCAGAAACCTGCTGGATAAAATTCAAACAACGCAACCAAATACAGAAACACTGAAAATACTCACAACACAGAAACACTGCAAAAACTCACAACTCAACCAAATACAGAAACGTGCTGCAAATACTCACAACGCAACCAAATACAGAAACGTGCTGTAAATACTCACAACGCAACCAAATACAGAAACGTGCTGTAAATACTCACAACTCAACCAAATACAGAAACCCGCAGCAAATACTCACAGCGCAACCAAATACAGAAACACTGAAAATACTCACAACACAGAAACACTGCAAAAACTCACAACTCAACCAAATACAGAAACATGCTGCAAATACTCACAACGTAACCAAATACAGAAACGTGCTGTAAATACTCACAACGCAACCAAATACAGAAACGTGCTGTAAATACTCACAACGCAACCAAATACAGAAACACTGAAAATACTCACGACAAAACCAAATACAGAATCACGCTGCAAATACTCACAACACAACCAAATACAGAAACACGCTTCAAATACTCACAACACAACCAAATACAGAAACACACTTCAAATACTCACAACACGACCAAATACAGAAACGTGCTGCAAATACTGACAACGCAAACAAATACAGAAACACACTGCAAATACTCACAACACAAACAAATACAAAAACCTGCAGCAAATACTCACAGCGCAACCAAATACAGAAACACGCTGCAAATACTCACAACGCAACCAAATACAGAAATGTGCTGCAAATACTTGGTTGCATTGTGAGTATTTGCAGCACGTGTTGTCAATGTGATGAAGATTTTTTTAATTTGCTGGTGCCTTTCCTGTTTGCATTATGTTTTCTTCAATTTCAGCGCGTTGAGCTCTCTCGGCCACCATTCATAAAGGATTCAATCACCCAACAATTCTGTCATAAATGAATCACCCTCATGTGGAACACAAAAAGTAGACATTCTGCAAAAAATGTCCAAACTGCTCTTTTACAATTAAGTAAATGGGAATTACTGTAGAACTGTCAAGCCCCAAATATAACGTACAATATTGTATAAAAGGAAAAAAAAGTCATTTTTTTTAAATATATATATGAAATTCTATTTGTTTTCAGCACATATTAATATCAAAGTATTTATAGCAAATATATCTGGTATGATTCCACTTTCATATAGATTATTATTCCACCACATTCCTTTAACTGAACCGATAGAGGTTTGGAGATAAGCATCTCAGTAAACTATATTATTGCTCTGACAACACAAAACATTGCTGCTTCGTTGCAATTTTTAGCATGACCTACAACCTTATTAAAGGAGTTAATTAGTCAGCTGGCATGCTTAACAAAATATTCCGCACCATTGCACATCCATTCACACACTGACACACCTACACCTCAAACTACCACATAAGTGTTTTATTCCCTGATCTAGTAGGATTTACTGTAGGTCTGTGGCTTATCAACCTCACACCTCTAAGTATAGTCACATACACAAACACAAATATTGTACTAAAATCATCAGATCTCTAGCTGTCCGAGAATGAATGGCCAAATCTTTAAAATGGCTCTCTAAAAGCACCCAAGGCTTGTTATGTGAAGACCTCCTCTCTCTCAAATATGAAATCCTGCTGTGCTGTTTTTCCCAGAGGCTTTAGCTATGATTCGAGTCAGCAAAAACAGTCCCACAGTCCTCTGCTCCCCACTGGCTCTCTAATAAGCTTGTTCATTAAACAGTACAGCCAATGCAAATTGACCCAGCCCTTGTCGACATGACCGGCTCATGTAAATTCAATGGGAGAAACAGCAGGGATAAAAGACTGGGTGATGGATGATGTGTCAAAGTGCTTTGTTGGGCACAAATGAACACACTCACACACATGCATGTCCATAATGATGACAGACAAGCATTGATGCATGAGCAACTACGGAGATCTGCTACCCTCTGCATTCATTAAGACTAGATAAAGCACCTCACACACACACCTGCCTTCTGCTCATTAACCCGTGTGTGTGCGTGTTTTACTGACAATATTAAAGATGGATGAGGATTAAGAAGGTACTGATACTTCCAGAGAGAAATGCACTAATTGGTTTCGACTACAATTGAGATTGATAATTAGAGAGAATGTTGATCACAAAGCTACTGGTCACAAAGGGCTTGAAGGTTGAAGACCTTAACTGATGTGCAAACACCGAAACAACTCTACTTACCATAACTGAAGCCCTTACACTAGCCTTGAATATCCTTGATTAACTTTGTATTGATTTTTCTGGGTCCGTTTGCAGAAATGTACACTGTTATCTACAACCTGTTGATCTCAAAGCTGATTTAGTGCATTTAGGATTGTATTTTCTTGGGATAACAGGGCTTCCCAAGTTACCCTGAAAGGCTGACTGATTAGTCCCTTAAAATTCTCCATTTAGACCAGATTGCTCTGTACCAGCTCCAGTCATATTGCTTCTCTAACCCCACTTGACCATTCATCTCTCATCCCCATTTTATTCTTTTGGTAATTTGGTCTGAATATGTCTAATAAACCTAACTGATAATGACCTTGATTTCAAGACTAGGTAATTCTTCATCCCAGACAAAAGCTTTCCCACGGTCATGGTCTTAATCTCTGGTGACGGTCTCAGCTTCGTCCCCTCTAGGTGCAAACAAAACCTTTGATGTTGTCCTAGACAACCAGATCTCCCAAGCTTTAGGTTTCTTTACAAGCACAAGTGGGCCTTTTATGGCAACTTAGCCAACATCCCACACTCTTGTCTTGTGTTTGTCAACTCCAGTCCTGGGGTTACCACATCCCAAAATGTTTTAGATGTCTCACCAATTAAAATGCCACCTGATTTAACTAATCAGCTTGTTGGTGTGTTAAATAGGGGGGAAACATTCTGGGATATGGGTCCTGAGGACAGGAGTTGACAAACATGTTACTTTATTTTATTTACAGAAATTATATCACGCTAAGCCTCGTTCTCGGTCTCTAAAGTCAATCAAATTTAGGATACCATCTGCCGGGCAGAATGACTATCCGGCTCTGTACTCTCTTAGGGGCCCTTGTGACTGTATGCACCAAGGGGCCCACATATTCTGCTGTATTGTATGCACACAGGCCATAGTGGTCAGCTTGTACTGTATGTGAACAAGGCTCAGAGGCCCTTGTGGTCTGCTCACATTGTTTTCACTGAGGGCCCTGATGTTAAGCTTCTTTTGGTAGTTTCGGGCAGAGTGGCCTAAGGCAGTGGTTATCAAACCTGTCCTGGAGGCACAAACACATTTTATGTATCTCCCTCATTTATCACACCTGATTCAACTCATCAGCTCGTGAGTAGAGACTGCGAGAACTAAATTGGGTGTGTCTGATAAGGGAGACATACAAAATGTGCAGGGCTATAGTGCCTCCAGGACACTGGCCTAACGTATTGGAGTGCAGTAATGACAATTATGCGGTACAGTTCAGTACAGTACACGATTTGGGACCGTAAGCCCTGATCCGGCTTGCGTTTCCACCGGCAAAAGTATGCTTATGATAGGTGCGGTGTAGCTATTTTCGTCATTCTCGCAAGAAGAAGAAGAAGAAGAAGAAAGCGACACAGTAAACAACAATGGACGACATACAGCAGATCTTGTTCTTGCTTCTTGGCATGTGGTTTTTTGTCACAAAAAGACGCTTTGTTTGAGCCAAAGTTGCAAAGACAGACACAGCAGAAAAAGCATGCGCAAGTGACGATTCTGTAAACCAATCGAGGTTCTGCAGCGAGTCTAGCTCATCCCTTTAGTACCAGACTGCTGTGCTAGGTACCCCAACGGAGAGTGCCAAAATAGTGGTATAGTACGGTTCGGAATTAGGGTACCTTTCACAACTTCTTACAATGGAAACTGCAAAAATTGCGTACTGTACTGAACCGTACCGCTCGCTGGAAACGAGCCATTATTTAACACAGCATACACTTCAGGGATCAGCTACTTTTAGTCTCTTAGCTCAATGTTTCCCAACTTTGGTTCTGGAGTACCCTCACCCCTGCACATCTTGCTAATCAAACACTGAATATAGAACCTTGAGACACACCTTTTCAGGTTTCACCTCTTAAACTTCTTACGCTCACACCCAAGATAGTGTACAACACAACCACAGACTTCCTACTTGAATACGTAACATGCCTTTTTTCTCATTATGTACCTATCCATCAGCACTGCGATTTGTTGACTCATTTAAAGACACAAGATGATTCATATTGAGACACCTGAGCATAGCTATATATACACACACAATCGTTGTAGCATTTGTAGATCTTGATAATCAAGGCTCTTGTGGTATAACCTTAGCACTTGACCCATATCCTCAGCCTCCTGTTCTGGTAATCTGGTACTTTCTTGTTAGTCATTTTAAAAGGGTTATGAACATAAATGAAGCATTACAGTCTGTATTACACTTTCACCTTGTTTTAAAAGGAAAAGCAAATGAGAATATGAGTAATCTTCAGAAGGTTTTACTTAACTTCTCTATGCCCAGAACCACATCAAACATGCAAGGTGCCTCAACGTTCCCACATTAAACTATCAATGCTGCAGATACAGAACAATACAGAACTATCCCTTTAAGACACCAAGTTTACACTTGCTAGATCTTCACCTGGCAGGTATGGAAGCATGTGTTATCTGACATAGTGTAAACAATACAGTAAATACTCTTAGCAGTTGGACCCACAGCTTTGTGTGTGTGTTTGGGTAGCAGGAAACGTCTCACAAAAAAGTGAAAGCTTCAGTTACAACCCACGCTGTCCCATCTAAAGGGATGCTTGGCATCTGTAAGCCCCTAAAACTGCTGACAGACATCAAAGTATGCTGGGTAAGTGTTTATGCTTTGGGAATATGCCCACTGTCACTATGTATGCAGTGCTGATTGGTCATTTTGGATATCTAGGGTTTCTGAGGTCAAACATAGGATACAAAAAAGATGGTTTTCCTCTCGTCTTTTCACGTCTTGTCATTTTCATTTCTTGAACAACTGGAGGCACATGTTATTGGTCATTAATTCAGGCTTTTGACCTTTCTCTCTTTCCCACTCTTATCTGTGTCATATGTGGTTCTTTTAAGGCCACATTAACTTTCTGTTCAAACTCTTTCAATAATTAATGTCGGTTTTTTCTTAGGTTTTAAGATGCCAACAAAACTGTAATAGTATTAACATTGGTTTGTCACTTCAGCCCAACAGACATGTCCAGAAGAACAAGGACCGCTGTAGTGCAAACACCCCGATGCGTGTGTGTAAATACATATAGCAGCTGACCAACATCAGTTAAAGGAGCAGCAGAAATCTGAGCTAATCCCAATACAGTCGGTCTCTGAGGGTTTAACACTGCTGACTACACACACACACACTTGGCAAAAGGTTTTTCATTTTATAATCCATCCACAACACCCTGTTAATCAATCGGAAAACCAGAGATTATCAAAAACACTACTCCAGCTATTGAACCACAAAACCAAGCTGTTGAAGTTACCGCACCTCGCACCTCACAATAAAGTGTAGTCATTAAATAACAATAAAATATACTTTACATTTGTACACATTTTAAGTATTTTTTAAATAAATAGTTATTTTTCGAAAAATTCCACAAAAAATATTGACAAATTGCTTTTGTTCTCTGGATAAAAGTGATTGCTAAGTAATATATATGATTAATATAACATAATAATATATTATTATACAATTAATATAATAAGGCCTGTCAAATGATTAATAGCGATTAATCACATCCAAAATAAAATTGTGTTTGCGTGTGTAATGTGTATAATTATTATGTATTTTTGAATACACACACATACATGTATAGATTTAAGAAATATTTGCATGTACTGTATATAAATGTATGTCAATTATTTTGTATATAAATCAACATAATTTTTTTGTAAATATAACAAATTTCCTTAAATGTATGCATGCATGTGTGTGTATTTATAAATACTTAATAATATGTGTGCACGATAAAAATAAATATTGGTTTAACTTATAAAAGCAAGGAACCTGGCTGCCTTAAAATTGAGTTCATTTAAATAAAAAATTTGAGTTAATACAATGAAGGAAATTGGATTAATAAATAGAAACTCAAAATATTATTGTATCTGAACCAAATATATAATAAATAATGATAAATCATGAAAATGGCACAATTTGGCATGTTTCACTGCATTATAACAAATAAAACACAATTACACAATATTTTTTACAAAATCTTTTAATAATATTTAAATAAAGGGTGATGTAGATTCTAAAAAAAATTTCATTGTATCAACTCAAAATTTTAATTTCAATGAACTCAAAATTAAGGCAACCAGGTAACTTACTTTTAAAATATTTTTACAGTGTGTACTGTGTATAATTCTGTAAACAAACTTTTATTTTGGATGTGATTAATCGCAATTAATCGTTTGACAGCACTAATATAATATAATATAATAATAAAATATAGTTAATATAATAAATATAATAAATTTGCACATATTTTACACCTGATCAAAAAGTCACGCTTTACATAAAATACCTTTATGTATCATATCCTACTAAACAAATGTAACTGCTTAAAAAGGTCAAATAACAAATAATCGACCTGTCAAATCAGCATTCAAGAACATAAAATATATTCGTTCTCAAGTTGGTTAATGAGCAAATTCTAGTGGAGTCAGATGGTCAATGAGGAGTTTCTTTATAGCACGTCTGCTACACCCCACCCAACCCCACCCCACCCCACCCCACCACCTTGATCCTCTCCCACTGACAATACACTAACAATCAAACTATTAGTGCTGTATTGCACCACAAAACAAACTCATTTTTTATCGTAATATTATACTTACATTGTGCTTTGGCATTAGTATATTTTCAATCCGTGATTAGGAATTGTTCTAGTAGGTCCTCTTCAATTGCAATAGTTACTGTCTTCATGAAGCCTTAATGTGTGACTTTGTGTGCGTGTAATTACTGTAACTTCTCATTTAACTACTCCTTCTCATAACATCCAACTTATCCAGTCTTTCCAGTTTAACCTAAACGCAAGTATTTCAGTTTCGCACCTAATCAAATAAAACCTCAGCCGTTAGTTATTTAAAAATGATCTTTCAGTGAGACGTTTGCAGCTCTAACACATAAGTATATATAGACAGGTTGCTGGGTAAATATGACTTTCCTCTACGGTACACTGACATTTATTTGACCACACGAAAAGCCAGAAGAGGAAACAAGAGACTTCAGAAACTTCACATGTATGTGTGTGAAAAACACAGGATGTGACCAAACCAACAGTTACTGGTTTAACAATATGGGTTTTTAATTGGACAATAATTTACAAAGTTGGATGGTCAATATCAGATGTACACAACATTTCTGAAAAGCTTATTTTACACTAAATCCATGCGTATTATTCATAGACAAGCCTGTCTGTAAATCTCAAATTGGCCAAAAATGGCAGATTAATATACTAACCTAGAATTCATATTTTGCACTGAAGACTAAAAAAATTAAATTGAAACATTTTACTGAGTTCTCCCTGTGCTTTATGCGATCAGGCTTATCCATTAAGCGTTTTCTCTAGACAAATCCACATCAATTTTTGTGTTATTAAACTCATTTGCACTTGATTCAGAATAGATATCTGAGATGGATGCTAAATTAACCTTGAGGTGATAGAAAAGCAGAAGGTCATGTAACTCACTGTGACTCCCTAAGCACTTACTCACAGCCTGAAAACCCAACATTTTACTCAAAGACTGTTAAACAGTTTTGAATATTAATGAGTCTCAACAGAAAGCCAAAGGTCACATCAAGCAGATCATTTTTTAATAACAAAGCCAATAAAATCAATATCTCCCAAAACAGAACCATTGCAAACTGACTGAATACAAATGACAAATAATAAGCTAATTGTACACTTGCAGGATGGACCACGAATGACTATGAATGAAAACAAAGCGCCCCACATCACGCAGCTATCCGGCACGCGATGGTGTCCGTAACAAACGCAACCAAAAGCAGAGCTCACTTCAGCCGAAGCCCCTTTATCACAGCCCGCGTGCGAGAACTCACCTTAACACGGAAGAAAAGCGTATTTCCCACGTATTTAGTGCTGAAGTAAATCCATCGCGTTTCTCCGGCGGCAGCGCAGCGGTCGAGAGCGCTGAGTGAGCCGCAGTGGAGTGAGTGAAGGCGGCGCTTAGAGACTCGCAGCAGCAGCAGCACCTGCTCCACTGATCCGCCCCGGAGGCAGAGCCACAGTCAAGGGTGACGGACCTCCTACTGACGGAGGTCATGCCACACTGTCTCTGTGTGTGTGTGTGTGTGTGTGTGTGTGTGTGTGTGTGTGTGTGTGTGTTCATCTCGAAGGAATGCTATGCAAATGTTGTAAATTCACAAACATAAGAAAAAAGTGTCTGTAGGCTCCAGCAAAAAAGGTTTTGCCAGTTAAATATTTTATTCACTATAGTGTTTGTTGGTACAAAAACATATTAAAATAATCATAACAAAACAATCATAATCAATGATGGGTAGATTACTTACAAATTGTAATCTGTACTGTTTCTATTCCATTACATATTTAAGGTATTATAGATTGGATTTAATTAGGCTAATTTTAGATAATCTTGTATCATAGCCTATTGGTGTAAATATATAGAAAGAAAATATAAAATACAAAAGTCCATTCTTTGTTTTGCAATTAAATATTAAATTATGTCAGGGTTTCCCAGACTGGGGTTCGTGGAGGAACTGCAGGGGGTTTGTGAGTTTATTGAAAAGCTATTCAATTAAATCATAAAAAAATTAAAAAAATGTTTTTTGTTTTTTGTTTACATGCATGCATGCATGTCATGCGACATCAGAGAACTGTGAACTAAATGGTATTATCATTATTATAATTTAAATGTAATAATTTTAAATATAGACATACTAATTTAAATAATTAAGCATTCATATTATTCATATAATTGTATGAATTAAAAACAAATTTGATATAAACATTATATATATATATACACAATTTAGTTAAGTTTTTCATAAATCCATATATATAAAACATATTTAATATAAGTTATATATTTTTAAATTATATACAATAATTTTATATATATATGTATATAATTATATAATTATATACACATATATATATATATATATATATATATATATATATATATATATATATATATATATATAAACATAGTTTATTTTTAAATATTTATATAAATAAATAAATAAATATATATGTATGTATCATAAATGATGCATAAATTATACAACATAACTATATATTATAACCAGTGTTAGTAACTCATTACAAGTAACTTGAGTTATGTAATCAGATTACTTTTTCAAGTAACTAGTAATGTATTACTTTTAAATTTACAACTTAATATCGGAGTTACTTTTTCAAATAAGTAACGCAAGTTACTTTGTTTTCCCATTTATTGACTGATAGCTCTCTTATCCCAATGTTAAGACATATCGTAAGTGCGGAGTCGTTGTGTGTAAACATGATGGTTATTGTAGTTCTAGGCTAAATGTGAGCATGCATTTACTCATCTCAACTGCACAAAAAAAACACACACACAAAAAACGATTCAGTATTCCTCTAAATTAATAGAATCTGTGAAATGCAAAATCTGAATACTATGCAAAAGTCCAATAATTAAATATGTTAAATAAATCAAATATTTGAATCCATTCAATCTCACTTTATTGACCAATGTACTTGCTGCTGACCTTTAATGATTCAGTTAAACCATACGCAAAAATGACTTTAGATCTTTAGTTTTTATTGGTGAAGTAAGTTTTACCTGAGGCTTATTATTTCACTTTTGGTGTGAAAGCGTCTTTACATTTGCTCAAAAAACTTTTTTGTTACATAAAACAAAACAAGTCCAGCCCAGGTGAGAAAAAATAACGCAAAAGTTACTTTTCTTAAAAAGTAACTAAATGCATAATTAGTTACTTTTAAGGGAATATTGTTAATATTGTAATGCATTACTTTTCAAAGTAACTTTCCCCAACACTGATTATAATTATATATATATATATATATATATATATATATATATATATATATATATATATATATATATATATATATATATATATATATATATATATATATAATTTTATTAAATGTTTTAGAATGTTTAAGAAATACCTACTTTAATTAAATAATAATTAAAAAAATTAAACATATTTAATTAAAAATATAACCAATATCATGCCTGAATAAATATATTACA